>CM034360.1:88433317-88888510 GCA_019925275.1 Mytilus edulis | reverse complement strand
AAGGGAATTCATTATGGAAAAATTACCAAAGCCTTTAGTTGCGTTAATAAACAGTGTTATAGATGATTATGAACAATTTACATGGAATTCCAATTACCTTGGTGACAAAATGAGAATATCATTGGTTTGGACAAGGGGTGATGCAATACATGTCAATAGAGGAATAAAGCATAAGTCCAAATCTAACAGAGACAGAGACAATAAAAGAATGAAAACATTGAAAGAAAGAATAAACAATACAGAAGACGACGTTAATAAGACACTTAACATTAATATCGATAATTCGGAAATAGAAATGGAATCGGGTGATGATATGCTACACGATGGAACGATAGATCTCCCATCAGTAGCCCCAGCAGAAAAGGTAAACATTACACCTGTAGTGAAAGTTGTTCAGCCGGTTTGTGTATCGCTGGACAAAACAATCAATTTAAAGGACAATGAAGTAACGGAAAGTATAGTGTGTCAAGGGTCGCGAACTCAACGGAATTTACACACGGATGTTATGGATAAAGAAAATAGACAAATAGACAAAATAAAAACTATCGCTCCGAAATTAATAATTACAGGAAAGAGTCCGTGTACAGATAGTCACTTTCAAAAAGTTGTGTACAGCCAACGATCAGAGGGAAGTTGTATTATAGGGAAACTAAAAAAGAGAGACACGGTAGTTATGTGTACTATAGGAAAACGTGGCGAAGCTCGTCATGTAAATTTAGAGACTGATAAAACGGAATATGAAACCGCAATGTCTTACGTCTACAGATTTAGAGACATTAGAAAATCGGACGATGATGAATTAAAGTGTCATGTTCGTGGTATTCCAAGAATTGAAAGATACACAGAAGTACATAAACTTTGTTTGTGGTGTTTTGGTGAATAAACTGTTTTAGGGAGGGGGACAATACATGTTGAATACTTGAAATAATTCTAAAATAATTTTTGTGATGTATCATAATTCTGGTCTGGAAACCAACCGTTTTTGATTAAACAACCAACATTAATTAAAATAGATCATTTGAGTATTTAAACATTACGCATTTTTTCTCTCCTTGCGATAGTTTAACTGTTGTTTTTATTATTTTATTTAAAACTAGTAAAAAAAAAAAAAAAAAGGAAATCAAGATTAAAGTATAAAAGTTCATTTTCAAAAAGTCATTTCAGGATGAAATAAAATAAGGAAATATATAGATTTTACATGTTATATTAGAATATTTAGCATTTCAGAGAAAGGACAATAATTATCTACATTGTTTTCATGTATGTGTAATTCAAACTGTGATATGTAAATAAGAATTGTGAATATAATAAAGATAAAAAAAAAAAAGGCACCGGCCTCCTAAGCCGGGGATTGCGGGTTCGAGTCCCGTCGGAGGTAGACAATTTTTACTAGCGTTACAACATATTCTGCCTAAATGCACTTTTTCACAAAGATCCGTCGAAAAAAATGCTGTTATTGTAGCTACATAACGGCATTTGAAATTAATTTTGTGCTTCGAAAGACTTACCAAACATGCAGCCATAACCTTTCAGCGTCCTCGAATTCACCCTAGCGTCGCTATGACAATATTCGACAATGGAGAGGATCGACGTACTTCCTTGTGAAGTCAGACTTCAGTCAAAGCGCAAATTAACGATTGTAAACTGAAAATTTCGTGTTTTTTCCTAATTTGACAAATTTACCGGTAAAGTTATATTCGTTCGTTACGACTTGTAGTGACTTAGGAATTCGTCTGTCGACCTTTTTATAACAGTTTTATCAAGGTAAATATGAACATGCCGCGGGACAAAATAAAATGAAGGTCCCGAGAAAATGAAAATAAGAGGACAGGTGAAGGAGCTAGAAGAAGATATATAGGAACACACAGAGAAAATTATAAAAAGGAATGTCTACAACACCCGGTATTCCCAGGCGGTCACCCATCCAAGTACTAACCGAGCTCGACGCTGCTTAACTGCGGTGATCGGACGAGAACCGGTGTTTTCAGCGTGATATGGTCGTAGACACTAAGGTGACTAAAATAAAGGAATATAAAGCTAAGAAACGCGGGAAGTATATGGAATCATCACTTTGATATTGAAATAGAAAACTGTTTCGACATGAGATTTTTATACAGAAAACTTATGAAACGGATGAAATTTATACAGATATGAGATCAATCGTGAAATACAGTTTGCCATTTGTAGTTTCTGTCCTCCTTATTATTATTTCAAGTTCATAAAAGTTGTTTCAGGATATGTGCAATTACAAACGAGTCCGAATTAATGGTATTAAAATGCACAAACATACCCTCGTGGCCAATGGATAAGCACCGGCCTCCTAAGCGGGATTGCGGGTTCGAGTCCGTCGGAGGTAGACATTTTTACTAGCGTTACACATATTCTGCCTAAATGCACTTTTTCACAAAGATCCGTCGAAAAAATGCTGTTATTGTAGTAATAACGGCATTTGAATTAATTTTGTGCTTCGAAAGACTCCAAACATGCAGCCATACCTTTCAGCGTCCTCGAATTCACCCTAGCGTCGCTATGACAATATTCGACAATGGAGAGGATCGACGTACTTCCATAACTCATAAAGGCAATATAACGATTGTAACGAAAATTCGGTTTTTCCAATTTGACAAATAGGTAAATAATTCGTTCGTTACGATTGTATACTAGGAATGTCTGTCGACCTTTTTAAAAGTTTTACAAGGTAAATTGAATGGGGACAAAAAAAAGAAGGTGGAAATAAAAAAGAGGAAGGTGAGAGTAAAGAAGATAATAGAACACACAGAGAAAATATAAAAAGGAATGTTAAAACGCGGTATTCCAGGGTAACAGTACACCGAGTCACTGTTATGGGTGTGGAGAAACCGTGTTTTAGGTGATATGGTCGAACATAAGTGCTAAAATAAGGATATAAAGCTAAGAAACCAAGTTATGAATCACACTTAATTAAATAGAAACTTTTGACATGAGATTTTTTCGACTTTGAAACGGTAATTTATAAATATAATAAGATGAATTAAGTTGCATTTTAGTTCTTTCTAATTAGAATTTTAAGTTATAGAAATTGATTTCAAGATAGGCAATTTACAAGTTTTCAGAATTAATGGTATTAAAATGCAAATAATAGCTCCAAAAAGGCACCGGCCTCCTAAGCGGGATTGCGGGTTCGAGTCCCGTCGGAGGTAGACAATTTTTACTAGCGTTACAACATATTCTGCCTAATGCACTTTTTCACAAAGATCCGTCGAAAAAAAAATGCTGTTATTGTAGCTACATAACGGCATTTGAAATTAATTTTGTGCTTCGAAAGACTTACCAAACATGCAGCCATAACCTTTCAGCGTCCTCGAATTCACCCTAGCGTCGCTATGACAATATTCGACAATGGAGAGGATCGACGTACTTCCTTGTGAAGTCAGACTTCAGTCAAAGCGCAAATTAACGATTGTAAACTGAAAATTTCGTGTTTTTTCCTAATTTGACAAATTTACCGGTAAAGTTATATTCGTTCGTTACGACTTGTAGTGACTTAGGAATTCGTCTGTCGACCTTTTTATAACAGTTTTATCAAGGTAAATATGAACATGCCGCGGGACAAAATAAAATGAAGGTCCCGAGAAAATGAAAATAAGAGGACAGGTGAAGGAGCTAGAAGAAGATATATAGGAACACACAGAGAAAATTATAAAAAGGAATGTCTACAACACCCGGTATTCCCAGGCGGTCACCCATCCAAGTACTAACCGAGCTCGACGCTGCTTAACTGCGGTGATCGGACGAGAACCGGTGTTTTCAGCGTGATATGGTCGTAGACACTAAGGTGACTAAAATAAAGGAATATAAAGCTAAGAAACGCGGGAAGTATATGGAATCATCACTTTGATATTGAAATAGAAACTGTTTCGACATGAGATTTTTATACAGAAAACTTATGAAACGGATGAAATTTATACAGATATGAGATCAATCGATGAAATACAGTTTGCCATTTGTAGTTTCTGTCCTCCTTATTATTAATTTTCAAGTTCACTAGAAAGTTGATTTCAAGGATATGTGCGAATTTACAGAAACGACGTCCACGAATTACATGGGTATTAAAATGCACAACTACATACGCCTCCGTGGCCCAATGGATAAGGCACCGGCCTCCTAAGCCGGGGATTGCGGGTTCGAGTCCCGTCGGAGGTAGACAATTTTTACTAGCGTTACAACATATTCTGCCTAAATGCACTTTTTCACAAAGATCCGTCGAAAAAAATGCTGTTATTGTAGCTACATAACGGCATTTGAAATTAATTTTGTGCTTCGAAAGACTTACCAAACATGCAGCCATAACCTTTCAGCGTCCTCGAATTCACCCTAGCGTCGCTATGACAATATTCGACAATGGAGAGGATCGACGTACTTCCTTGTGAAGTCAGACTTCAGTCAAAGCGCAAATTAACGATTGTAAACTGAAAATTTCGTGTTTTTTCCTAATTTGACAAATTTACCGGTAAAGTTATATTCGTTCGTTACGACTTGTAGTGACTTAGGAATTCGTCTGTCGACCTTTTTATAACAGTTTTATCAAGGTAAATATGAACATGCCGCGGGACAAAATAAAATGAAGGTCCCGAGAAAATGAAAATAAGAGGACAGGTGAAGGAGCTAGAAGAAGATATATAGGAACACACAGAGAAAATTATAAAAAGGAATGTCTACAACACCCGGTATTCCCAGGCGGTCACCCATCCAAGTACTAACCGAGCTCGACGCTGCTTAACTGCGGTGATCGGACGAGAACCGGTGTTTTCAGCGTGATATGGTCGTAGACACTAAGGTGACTAAAATAAAGGAATATAAAGCTAAGAAACGCGGGAAGTATATGGAATCATCACTTTGATATTGAAATAGAAACTGTTTCGACATGAGATTTTTATACAGAAAACTTATGAAACGGATGAAATTTATACAGATATGAGATCAATCGATGAAATACAGTTTGCCATTTGTAGTTTCTGTCCTCCTTATTATTAATTTTCAAGTTCACTAGAAAGTTGATTTCAAGGATATGTGCGAATTTACAGAAACGACGTCCACGAATTACATGGGTATTAAAATGCACAACTACATACGCCTCCGTGGCCCAATGGATAAGGCACCGGCCTCCTAAGCCGGGGATTGCGGGTTCGAGTCCCGTCGGAGGTAGACAATTTTTACTAGCGTTACAACATATTCTGCCTAAATGCACTTTTTCACAAAGATCCGTCGAAAAAAATGCTGTTATTGTAGCTACATAACGGCATTTGAAATTAATTTTGTGCTTCGAAAGACTTACCAAACATGCAGCCATAACCTTTCAGCGTCCTCGAATTCACCCTAGCGTCGCTATGACAATATTCGACAATGGAGAGGATCGACGTACTTCCTTGTGAAGTCAGACTTCAGTCAAAGCGCAAATTAACGATTGTAAACTGAAAATTTCGTGTTTTTTCCTAATTTGACAAATTTACCGGTAAAGTTATATTCGTTCGTTACGACTTGTAGTGACTTAGGAATTCGTCTGTCGACCTTTTTATAACAGTTTTATCAAGGTAAATATGAACATGCCGCGGGACAAAATAAAATGAAGGTCCCGAGAAAATGAAAATAAGAGGACAGGTGAAGGAGCTAGAAGAAGATATATAGGAACACACAGAGAAAATTATAAAAAGGAATGTCTACAACACCCGGTATTCCCAGGCGGTCACCCATCCAAGTACTAACCGAGCTCGACGCTGCTTAACTGCGGTGATCGGACGAGAACCGGTGTTTTCAGCGTGATATGGTCGTAGACACTAAGGTGACTAAAATAAAGGAATATAAAGCTAAGAAACGCGGGAAGTATATGGAATCATCACTTTGATATTGAAATAGAAACTGTTTCGACATGAGATTTTTATACAGAAAACTTATGAAACGGATGAAATTTATACAGATATGAGATCAATCGATGAAATACAGTTTGCCATTTGTAGTTTCTGTCCTCCTTATTATTAATTTTCAAGTTCACTAGAAAGTTGATTTCAAGGATATGTGCGAATTTACAGAAACGACGTCCACGAATTACATGGGTATTAAAATGCACAACTACATACGCCTCCGTGGCCCAATGGATAAGGCACCGGCCTCCTAAGCCGGGATTGCGGGTTCGAGTCCCGTCGGAGGTAGACAATTTTTACTAGCGTTACAACATATTCTGCCTAAATGCACTTTTTCACAAAGATCCGTCGAAAAAAATGCTGTTATTGTAGCTACATAACGGCATTTGAAATTAATTTTGTGCTTCGAAAGACTTACCAAACATGCAGCCATAACCTTTCAGCGTCCTCGAATTCACCCTAGCGTCGCTATGACAATATTCGACAATGGAGAGGATCGACGTACTTCCTTGTGAAGTCAGACTTCAGTCAAAGCGCAAATTAACGATTGTAAACTGAAAATTTCGTGTTTTTTCCTAATTTGACAAATTTACCGGTAAAGTTATATTCGTTCGTTACGACTTGTAGTGACTTAGGAATTCGTCTGTCGACCTTTTTATAACAGTTTTATCAAGGTAAATATGAACATGCCGCGGGACAAAATAAAATGAAGGTCCCGAGAAAATGAAAATAAGAGGACAGGTGAAGGAGCTAGAAGAAGATATATAGGAACACACAGAGAAAATTATAAAAAGGAATGTCTACAACACCCGGTATTCCAGGCGGTCACCCATCCAAGTACTAACCGAGCTCGACGCTGCTTAACTGCGGTGATCGGACGAGAACCGGTGTTTTTTAGCGTGATATGGTCGTAGACACTAAGGTGACTAAAATAAAGGAATATAAAGCTAAGAAACGCGGGAAGTATATGGAATCATCACTTTGATATTGAAATAGAAACTGTTTCGACATGAGATTTTTATACAGAAAACTTATGAAACGGATGAAAATTTATACAGATATGAGATCAATCGATGAAATACAGTTTGCCATTTGTAGTTTCTGTCCTCCTTATTATTAATTTTCAAGTTCACTAGAAAGTTGATTTCAAGGATATGTGCGAATTTACAGAAACGACGTCCACGAATTACATGGGTATTAAAATGCACAACTACATACGCCTCCGTGGCCCAATGGATAAGGCACCGGCCTCCTAAGCCGGGGATTGCGGGTTCGAGTCCCGTCGGAGGTAGACAATTTTTACTAGCGTTACAACATATTCTGCCTAAATGCACTTTTTCACAAAGATCCGTCGAAAAAAATGCTGTTATTGTAGCTACATAACGGCATTTGAAATTAATTTTGTGCTTCGAAAGACTTACCAAACATGCAGCCATAACCTTTCAGCGTCCTCGAATTCACCCTAGCGTCGCTATGACAATATTCGACAATGGAGAGGATCGACGTACTTCCTTGTGAAGTCAGACTTCAGTCAAAGCGCAAATTAACGATTGTAAACTGAAAATTTCGTGTTTTTTCCTAATTTGACAAATTTACCGGTAAAGTTATATTCGTTCGTTACGACTTGTAGTGACTTAGGAATTCGTCTGTCGACCTTTTTATAACAGTTTTATCAAGGTAAATATGAACATTGCCGCGGGACAAAATAAAATGAAGGTCCCGAGAAAATGAAAATAAGAGGACAGGTGAAGGAGCTAGAAGAAGATATATAGGAACACACAGAGAAAATTATAAAAAGGAATGTCTACAACACCCGGTATTCCCAGGCGGTCACCCATCCAAGTACTAACCGAGCTCGACGCTGCTTAACTGCGGTGATCGGACGAGAACCGGTGTTTTCAGCGTGATATGGTCGTAGACACTAAGGTGACTAAAATAAAGGAATATAAAGCTAAGAAACGCGGGAAGTATATGGAATCATCACTTTGATATTGAAATAGAAACTGTTTCGACATGAGATTTTTATACAGAAAACTTATGAAACGGATGAAATTTATACAGATATGAGATCAATCGATGAAATACAGTTTGCCATTTGTAGTTTCTGTCCTCCTTATTATTAATTTTCAAGTTCACTAGAAAGTTGATTTCAAGGATATGTGCGAATTTACAGAAACGACGTCCACGAATTACATGGGTATTAAAATGCACAACTACATACGCCTCCGTGGCCCAATGGATAAGGCACCGGCCTCCTAAGCCGGGGATTGCGGGTTCGAGTCCCGTCGGAGGTAGACAATTTTTACTAGCGTTACAACATATTCTGCCTAAATGCACTTTTTCACAAAGATCCGTCGAAAAAAATGCTGTTATTGTAGCTACATAACGGCATTTGAAATTAATTTTGTGCTTCGAAAGACTTACCAAACATGCAGCCATAACCTTTCAGCGTCCTCGAATTCACCCTAGCGTCGCTATGACAATATTCGACAATGGAGAGGATCGACGTACTTCCTTGTGAAGTCAGACTTCAGTCAAAGCGCAAATTAACGATTGTAAACTGAAAATTTCGTGTTTTTTCCTAATTTGACAAATTTACCGGTAAAGTTATATTCGTTCGTTACGACTTGTAGTGACTTAGGAATTCGTCTGTCGACCTTTTTATAACAGTTTTATCAAGGTAAATATGAACATGCCGCGGGACAAAATAAAATGAAGGTCCCGAGAAAATGAAAATAAGAGGACAGGTGAAGGAGCTAGAAGAAGATATATAGGAACACACAGAGAAAATTATAAAAAGGAATGTCTACAACACCCGGTATTCCCAGGCGGTCACCCATCCAAGTACTAACCGAGCTCGACGCTGCTTAACTGCGGTGATCGGACGAGAACCGGTGTTTTCAGCGTGATATGGTCGTAGACACTAAGGTGACTAAAATAAAGGAATATAAAGCTAAGAAACGCGGGAAGTATATGGAATCATCACTTTGATATTGAAATAGAAACTGTTTCGACATGAGATTTTTATACAGAAAACTTATGAAACGGATGAAATTTATACAGATATGAGATCAATCGATGAAATACAGTTTGCCATTTGTAGTTTCTGTCCTCCTTATTATTAATTTTCAAGTTCACTAGAAAGTTGATTTCAAGGATATGTGCGAATTTACAGAAACGACGTCCACGAATTACATGGGTATTAAAATGCACAACTACATACGCCTCCGTGGCCCAATGGATAAGGCACCGGCCTCCTAAGCCGGGGATTGCGGGTTCGAGTCCCGTCGGAGGTAGACAATTTTTACTAGCGTTACAACATATTCTGCCTAAATGCACTTTTTCACAAAGATCCGTCGAAAAAAATGCTGTTATTGTAGCTACATAACGGCATTTGAAATTAATTTTGTGCTTCGAAAGACTTACCAAACATGCAGCCATAACCTTTCAGCGTCCTCGAATTCACCCTAGCGTCGCTATGACAATATTCGACAATGGAGAGGATCGACGTACTTCCTTGTGAAGTCAGACTTCAGTCAAAGCGCAAATTAACGATTGTAAACTGAAAATTTCGTGTTTTTTCCTAATTTGACAAATTTACCGGTAAAGTTATATTCGTTCGTTACGACTTGTAGTGACTTAGGAATTCGTCTGTCGACCTTTTTATAACAGTTTTATCAAGGTAAATATGAACATGCCGCGGGACAAAATAAAATGAAGGTCCCGAGAAAATGAAAATAAGAGGACAGGTGAAGGAGCTAGAAGAAGATATATAGGAACACACAGAGAAAATTATAAAAAGGAATGTCTACAACACCCGGTATTCCCAGGCGGTCGACTTATAGTGACTTAAGTTTGATATTGAAAATAGGAACTGTTTTCGACATGAGAACTTATGTCAATTTTCCCGTTTTCCGCTAGAGGTGTTCATTTACGTTCCTCTCACCTTAACTGCAGCGAAGTGATCCGATAGAAATCCCAGTATTTTCTATTTTTACTTTGGGAAATACCACTAGTATTTTTTACGAAACTATGTAAAGCATCTATTAACTGGTATTTGTTACGAAACTGTTGATGACATTCCGTGAGTATTTAACGAGTTGAAATGGAATTTTACCATATAGTTGGCAGTAGAAACCTTTTAATAAGCCAAAAGAATTAACATATAGATAGTTAGAAAGATAACAAATTGACAAAAAAAAACGATTAAAAGATAACAGACACAAAATATAAATCAATTGTTTTATATGTCAGGTTTGCTGCTCACAAGGAAGCTATTAAACCAAGAGTTCCAAATGGTGAAGTTGAAATCATCCCTTCGTAAATTTTACGGACGCCATCACGAGTTGGTTGACCGTTATGGAATAACCGTTTCACAAATGATATCGGATATGTTCCTTACGTCGTAACTACAATCCCCTTCCCTTTCATGAATATGACCTACCGAATTAGACTATTTACCGGATTTGTAATCACTTAAGCAACACGACGGGTGCCACATGTGGAGCAGGATCTGCTTACCCTTTCGGAGCACCTGAGATCACCCCTAGGTTTTGTGGGGTTCGTGTTGTTTATTCTTTAGTTTTCTATGTTGTGTGGTGTGTACTATTGTTTTTCTGTTTGTCTTTTTTATTTTTAGCCATGGTGTTGTCAGTTTGTTTTAGATTTATGAGTTTGACTGTCCCTTTGGTATCTTTCGTCCCTCTTTTACAGACAACTTGAGTTACACAATTGAACTCAATGATAGATGACATAGTTTATAATCCTAACGACCAATTCACAAAACAGAGAAGCAAACATCCTTAACAAATCTATGTGTGACGGAAATAGCAGTCAATTAATTTTGCATGATGTTTAGTATACAACTGACTTAAGTGCAAACCAGCTTGAAGTTATTTTGAATTCTTTAACCATTGCTACACCATTTGAAAAGTAATACAAATATCTCTCTTTCCATAAATAACTTAGGTGGAAGACCTTTCCCACAAATTACAAGCAAAGTATAAATTTCTTACCTTTATATTGACTAATACCAGAGACATATAATATTATATATGTCTCTGCTAATACTTAAAGAAACAACTGTAACAGTGACACAAGAGTGGACACACTAAAATGTCTCGCCTTCTTTACTAACCATTGATTTTATGTTGATAGTCCTTAATATAAAGCTTTATTACAAGAATCACATAAAATTAACATGATCCACGAAAATGAGGTCAAAGTCAAATAAACCAAGAGAAATACATGCACACCCTACAATCATTCAATACAGAGGTGGATTTAGGGGGGGGGGCCTTGGGGCCCGGGCCCCCCCTTTTTGGGAAAAAAATTGGTTGCTTATATAGGGAATCACTGAAGCGTGACTGGAGCGGGCCCCCTCTTAGGTCAGTCAGTGGGCCCCGCTTATGAAAATTTCTGGATCCGCCACTGCAATACACCAAATGTCGTTGACTATTGCCTAAATAGTATATGAGAAACAAACTTGACCATTAAAACTTCAAAAAAACTAGACCAATGAACAATGAAAATAACGTCAAGATCATATGATACCTGCCAGACCTATACTCCTAATACAATCCTTCCATACAACAAATATAGTTGAACTATTGCTTATAGTTTGAAAAAAACCCAGACCAAAACACATAACTTCAACACTGAGCAATGAACCGTGAAAATGAAGTCAAGGTCAAATAAAACCTGTGAGACTGACATACACTAAATATATTTGACCTATTGCAATCATTCCAATTGTATTAGAAAAAAATGCCATAACACAAAAACCTTCATTACATAAGGCATCTATACACAAAGTATGAAGCATCAAGGTCTTCCATCTTCTAAAATATAAAGCTTATAAGAAGCTAGCTAGCTAACTAATGTAGCCGCCAGATCACTATCTCTATGTCAAGCTTTTTGCGACAAATGTAAAAAAACCAAAAAAAACCTGTTTAAATGATAAAGAAATAAAACTAGCTGTTTATTTATCCCTCAATTTATTTGGATTTCATTAAATATTTAATCACAATTACATTTTCAAATTATTCTAAATTGATAAACAAATGAATAATTTCAACTACCTATCATTTCCCAATTAAATTTAAAATTACAATAAGAATTCTGATAATATGCACTAATAAGTTTTTTTTTCCGAATTAAACGATATTGAAGAATCAGAATAGTGAATGGAAACATGGACATATGGAATGTGTTAAAAAGCCAGACCAAAGAGAAGAACACATGGGACTTAAATGCAGCAAGAAAATTCTACACCTAGAGGTGTGCTTCAGCTGGACCCTAAACTATAATGTATATTAGTTAAGCAAAATGGGGGGATACTTAACATGCAACATATTGATGAACCAAAATTTAAATTTAAAAAAAAACAAACACAGAAAACAACAAAGTTTCTGAGTCCTGAGTCTTTTTTTTTTAAATACTGGTTCATTTGTTTGGTTGTGAGTTTAGTGAGGCTTCTATTTCCCTCTAGTTTACATTTATAGTTTAGGGGCCAGCTGAAGCCAACCTCAAGTTGAGGGATTTTCTTGCTGCATTGAAAACCCATTGTTGCTTTTTTGGACACATTCCCTGCTTTAAATCTCTATCAAAATTAAATCATTTATCTGTTACAATTCTTCTTCTTAAGAACAGGATTGAAAAACAAAACATGACTGCAGAATTTTTAGTATGTGGAATTAAAATGATCTGAAATTCACCAAGGAAAAGGAAAGAATCAAATTACATTTAATTAAGCTAAATTAAAATTGTGTGTGTGTCTCCATTTTTTAACAGCAAATTGAAATTCACTAGACTTTGATACTTTGCACTGTATAAATGAAATTTGCTTTACATAGGTGTCTGATGTGGAAAATTAAGGTTTGGTCTTAATAAGAAATTGCAATCCCAATATTTGGTAATTCTTCATGGATAAACCTGTTAATAGTTAGTAAACAGTTATCAAAGGTACCAGAAAGTTGACCACGTTTTAAACAAACATATAACCATATCTTTTATGTTTTAAGCATAATTGATGAAAATGTTCTTGATAATAAAAAAAGATTCACACACAAAACTTACTAAATTACTAACCTATTACTTAGCATAAAAAAGCACTCAGTGTATAATATAAATCTATGAGATTTCATTCTGCTCTGTGATTTAAAACAGACATTGTAAAACAGAGATTCGTAGACATTACAGACCTAAAGTAAAGGCAGATCTTTTAATAAAAAAATATTAATAATATAAATTAATGAAATCACAGTAGCACTACACAATGTATATTAAAAACTAATAACAGTTTTAAAAAAGTCCAATACAGCTTTCAAAAGTTAATGAGAAAATACAGGTTTAACAGATAGTTGGTTGGACAATCTTCTGTAAACTTCAGTTTTTGTTTAATAAAAACATTAACCAATCAAAATGTTATCAAATATTCTGAGAGACCTTAAAACAAAAATTATGTTTTCCTAAGACTAATACTTATATATTATATATTTTTGTATGTATGCTACTGAAAAAATTTAGTATCCAAATGCATGTTTTATTTATAATAAATATGCATCAGTAAATGTCTATCAAAGAAGATAAATAAGGAATGCTTTCATACACATACATGTTATTCAAAAGAGATACATATGAACAAAATTAATACTGAACTTATAATACATCACAAAGGAAAATGATCATGATTTGAAAAGAAGTCGTCAATGAAACGGGAAAATGATTAAATACCGGTACTCAGGGATCAATAATAAACATTGTCTCCCTTTTAAATGTCTGAAAATTGACATTCTAAGCTGCCTTTAACTTGGTCAAAACTCCCTCATACACCATACATGTAGACATTTATTTTAAATAACTTGTTATCCAAGAAAATATTGTTTTTTTAATTATAAAACTAGAGGCTCTAAAGAGCCTGTGTCGCTCACCTTGGTCTATGTGCATATTAAACAAAGGACACAAATGGATTCATGACAAAATTGTATTTTGGTGATGGTGATGTGTTTGAAGTTCTTAATTTACTGAACAATTTTGCTTCTTACAATTATATCTATAATGAACATTGCCCATTAGTAACAGAGAACTATATTTGGTAAAAATTTACATAAATTTACCAAATTAATGAAAAATGGTTAAAGATTGACTATAAAGGGCAATAACTCCTAAAGGGGTCAACTGACCATTTTGGTCATGTTGACTTATTTGTAGATCTTACTTTGCTGAACATTATTGCTGTTTACAGTTTATCTCTATCTATAATAATATTCAAGATAATAACCAAAAACAGCAAAATTTCCTCAAAATTACTAATTCAGGGGCAGCAACCCAACAACCGATTGACCGATTCATCTGAAAATTTCAGGGCAGATAGATCTTGACCTGATAAACATTTTTATCCCATGTCAGATTTCCTCAAAATGCTTTGGTTTTTGAGTTATAAGCCAAAAACTGCATTTTACCCCTATGTTCTATTTTTAGCGGTGGCGGCCATCTTGGTTGGTTGACCAGGTCACGCCACACATTTTTTAAACTAGATACCCCAAAGATGATTGTGGCTTAGTTTGGATTAATTTGGCCCAGTAGTTTCAGAGGAGAAGATTTTTGTAAAAGATTACTTTAATTTACGAAAAATGGTTAAAAATTGACTATAAAGGGCAATAACTCCTAAACGGGTCAACTGACCATTTTGGTCATGTTGACTTATTTGTAGATCTTACTTTGTTGAACATTATTGCTGTTTACAGTTTATCTCTATCTATAATAATATTCAAGATAATAACCAAAAACAGCAAAATTTCCTCAAAATTACCAATTCAGGGGCAGCAACCCAACAACCGATTGACCGATTCATCTGAAAATTTCAGGGCAGATAGATCTTGACCTGATAAACATTTTTATCCCATGTCAGATTTCCTCAAAATGCTTTGGTTTTTGAGTTATAAGCCAAAAACTGCATTTTAACCCCTTTGTTCTATTTTTTTAGCCGTGGCGGCCATCTTGGTTGGTTGACCAGGTCACGCCACACATTTTTTAAACTAGATACCCCAAAGATGATTGTGGCCAAGTTTGGATTAATTTGGCCCAGTAGTTTCAGAGGAGAAGATTTTTGTAAAAGATTACTTTAATTAACGAAAAATGGTTAAAAATTGACTATAAAGGGCAATAACTCCTAAACGGGTCAACTGACCATTTTGGTCATGCTGACTTATTTGTAGATCTTACTTTGCTGAACATTATTGCTGTTTACAATTTATCTCTATCTATAATAATATTCAAGATAATAACCAAAAACAGCAAAATTTCCTCAAAATTACCAATTCAGGGGCAGCAACCCAACAACCGATTGACCGATTCATCTGAAAATTTCAGGGCAGATAGATCTTGACCTGATAAACATTTTTACCCCTGTCAGATTTGCTCTAAATGCCTTGGTTTTTGAGTTATAAGCCAAAAACTGCATTTTACCCCTATGTTCTATTTTTAGCCGTGGCGGCCATCTTGGTTGGTTGACCGGGTCACGCCACACATTTTTTAAACTAGATACCCCAATGATGATTGTGGCCAAGTTTGGTTTGATTTGGCCCAGTAGTTTCAGAGGAGAAGATTTTTGTAAAAGTTAACGACGACGGACGACGACGGACGACGACGGACGACGGACGACGACGACGGACGCCGGACGCCAAGTGATGAGAAAAGCTCACTTGGCCCTTCGGGCCAGGTGAGCTAAAAATGTACTGATAAATAGGTAACATTTGTAATATTCTTATCAGATAAATTTCCCCACCTTTAGGATTGAAATCAAAACATATAATTTCCAATATTTTTAAATAAAAAGAATATTAAACAATTGTCTTCTTTGACGTCATAATAATTATTTTTGATTGTCTATAGTAATGATTGATTGATGTTTAACACCATTTTTAGCACTATTGGCTTTTCATGGCAGTCAGTTTTTATTGGTGGAGGAAGCCAGAGTGCCTTGAGAGGAACTACAACCTATTGCAGGAAAACTGATAATCCTAGTCAATTAAGATAGATTGGAGTGGAACACATGTAGGGTTTAAACTCTCAACCTAAATGTTGACAGGCTTGTGATACAGTAGTTAAACTACTTCGACCACTTGGACATTGTTGTCATAATGAAATTTTGGTCAGTCAGTTTATAATATATTCGGACAACAATTAGTTATATGTTACATTTTAACTTAAAAAAAACATGAAAGCTATGAAAAACTGAATGGTTAATTTGAATTTACACAATACAACCACATAGTAATACTTATACCATAATACAAACATCTTTGTCAACTTTTTACAAATAACCCATTTGTGTCATTTAAAAATTATAAATTACATTGTTCCCTAATGTAAAATTTACATTTAATAATCAAACATCCCATTACAAAACAACGAAATTTTGTTTCTAAATTATTGACTAACAAAATATTTCCCACAATTTAAATACCTTTCATTAAAAATGGCACAATAAACAACCTGTAAAAATCAAGATTGGTTTGTTGACAAAATTTATAACAAGAAATATGGCATGTATCATTAGATAAAATCATCTTAATACGATTAACATAGTTTCCCACTAAACTTAGAGATATGGTCTACCAAAATCACAATTATTATCATACTTTCAAAAAATAAAATTAAGTGTTTTTTTTTATTTATAATAAATATAGTATATAGATATAAAAAGATGTGGTATGAGTGCCAATTAGACAACTCTCCATCCAAGTCACAATTTATAAAAGAAAACAATTATAGGTCTTCAACAGGGAGTTATATGCATAGTATAATTTAAACCAATTTATTTTATTTCTTGTTAATAAAAAAAAATGTTGACCTTTTAACTTTAACAATTGTGGATTGATTGATTGATAAGGTTTGATTTTCAACATCTATGCATGGTGACAATTTCAAGTTGTTTAAAGTTTTAAATTTCTGAATATTAAATTATTTTCTCAGATATGTTTATGTAGAATAAGAATATAAAGCATGGATTCTCGGCCAAAAACAAAATTTTACAATATTTCAAAAAGCTCACATTATAATAAACATGTGAAATGTGTATCAAGTTGATGTAACCATAACTTCGTGGTAAACTACTTAAACTTAAAAGTTTATACACGATATGCATGATTAGAATGTTCAGTGAATTGTGACATCTCGGTCAAAACCCTAACGAGTTGTATAAAATTATTCATATACAGCCATTAAATAAATATAAAGTCCTTATATGAAATAAATACTATCTTATATATTGCTTGAAGTATAAGTATATAAAAAAAAGTATATTTTAGACCATATCCCTTAAAAATATACAAAAAATACCAAAGTTTAAAACAACAAATTTAATACATGTATGCTCTATTGGTTAATAACAATTAATACCAGAATAAAATCACCGGTGCAGATACTTTGCTGCTTAGTAATACCTTAAAGGCTAATTAATTTGCAAGTGAAATATCTAAAGAACACATTTTTTAGCACCATGATTTCTTGTTTAATTTTTTGGTAGATATTTGTCTTCAGCTTGGACTAATTCATCATCTCTTTGTAACCTGAATATTTCTTTCACACTAACAATCTAAAATAAAAAAATGTGTGTTTAATCATATATTTTATAATATAAATTACACTGAATACTACTGTTATGATTGAAATTCAAAATTCATCAACTTTAAAACTTGTGAATGAAATCCATGGGACACAGATAATGTCTCCACTTGCAATATAACTTTTGAAAGTGGCATAACTCAAGAACTGTAAAAGTGACACAACCCAAATTTGAACTTGATCTGTGTATTATGGTAATTTGTATTGTGCTCAAGTTTTATAACATTTGGTTGAGGCAAACAAATTTTGGAACTTACATACCTACGAACAAATGTAACACTTAATGCCCCGGCCACTGCAGAAGGGCAATACAAGCAGCCAGTAACATTTTATCTTGAATCATCATTATGAAATTAAAGACTTAGAGATGTGTTATGATTGTCAATTAGACTAGTACCCAAAAAGATCAAAGGACAAAAGTCTCATCTGGTTTAAAAAAAACTAGTCTGCTAATTAGAATCGTTAATTGCACATATACTAGTTATTCTTTTAGTTGCTGATAATTTTAAAAAAATTAACATTTTTAACCTAGCTCTTAAATTTCCAAATATTCGATCAATAGATTGAAGAATTGCAGAAAAAAAACTTCACATTTTAAGTCATTTATTTCCCATTGGCTTATATTAGATCGGACAAAATAAGACGGGCATCTATAGTCAATGTCAACAAGACAAGAAACCTATCTTACACCACAAATTCATAGATGTCAAGATACAGTCTTTAATGATAGACATACTGTACAAACATTAATTTCTTGGGGTCAAAATTTCGAGGTTTACTCTCTATATATGATTTCATGGGGATTTAATTTTGTTGTTTTCAGTAAATGGAAGTGATATTTTATGAAGGTTAAATTTTCGTGGGTATTTTAATTTCATGGATATATTCTTTCGACGAAATCAACAAAATCAAATCCTCAACAAAAATTTCTGCTTTTTCAGTATGTCTATTTAAAATGACAAGCTCCTATTTGCTTGTAGTTTAAAAAACAAGAATGTGTCCATAGTACACGGGTGCGCCTCTACTGTTATCATTTTAAATGTTCAGGACTTTGAAATTGGGAACACTTTTGTCATTAAAATTCAAAAGACCATAGGGAGCATGTGTACTAAGTTTCAAGTTGATTCAACCTAAAATTCATCAAAAATTACCTTGACAAAAAACTTTAACCTGAAGCAGGCCTATCATTTTCTATGTTCAGTGTACCGTGAAATTGGGGTAAAAACTCTCAAACGGCATTACAGTTACATGTAGATATATCATATCATAGGGAACATGTGTACTGAGTTTAAAGTTGATTGGACTTCGACTTCCTCAAAAACTACCTTGACAATATACTTAAACCTGAAGCTGGACAGATGGACAGACGAATGAACAAATGGAGAAAAAAACATAATGCTCCTAAGTGGGGCATAAAAACACTGTCATGGTTGCGGATATGTCTATTAAATCATATGTTAAGATAAAGATAGCATTATGGAGTGACTGGTCCTTACTTCTCACCCTACTTAAACTGTCTCAAGAAAGCATTTTGTGTTCAAGTGCGAAAAGTTGTAATGAGGGTTTTACTTATTGTCAGGTTTACCAAACCTTAAAATAGGTATCATCTACTTGTTAACAAAGCAGCAGCCTTTAGAAATATACGCCACAAAGACATAATATTAAGATATTATAATTTGTGTTTGTACTTTTGGCATGTTTGGTGACAAATCTTACTGTAGATTTTAAGCTTGTTTACTAGCAAGTTGAAAAAAATTATTCAGTGGGCCTGTCAAAAATTTAGGGGATATACCATTAGGATGAGCAATAGTTACCTTATCTTCTACATTAACTAACGATTGATCATCATAGATCTGTTTGGTTGTTTGTTGGATAGCACTGACAGAAGCTCTAAGGTTATGATTGGCCCATATTACCATAGAAACACCCATATCACGGAAATGGTCTGTTGGTGTTTTGTAGTATTTTGTTGGTACAATCACTACAGGTCCCTGAAACAAAAGATTAGTTCTGTAGTAAAGCAATGAACTGAAACATTTTCATCTGTAAGATTTGTAGTCTATGGTAACAACTGGTTTGTTCCCAATCCCTTTCCTTAAAGATATCACTATGATAAACCCAAAGTTTTTGAAACAATAATCCCGTTTTTCGTATAGAAGCTTACAAAACAAAATCAGGAGCAAATTACCCCCCCCCCCCCCAAAAAAAAAAAACTAAATAAAATAAACCAATTGCAATGAAAAGACCAAAATTATTTCTGTAACAAATACATTTATTGACCGTAATACCAATCTGCAATTTCAATAAAACAGGTTTCATTTATTAAAGCTAATGTCTAAAAAATTCTAGGTTTCCAGATCCCTGATCAAAACTCTAGTAATAAAATTTTAGAAGTTAAATTTAATGTCTCATATGATTCTTCTCTTTTTTTGGTTCTAAAATAATGATTTTATCAATTACAGATGAATAGAACATGTAAAAGGAGCTGCTGGGTATTGTAAAACAAGGACAGCACCCACCAACACAAACTAATCACTATATATCTTTCAAGAATACTTTGAACGGTAGAAATAATTACCACCTCTTACAAAATTTTGGAATATTTTTGGATACCAGGTTAGGATAATTTTCAAGTAGCCTCTCTATAAACATTTAATGATTTATTTAGCCCAATAAATCAGTAACATAATCATACAACAGCAAATCTTATTGATAATAATACAAACCTGATTGTTCCAAGCCTTCATAAAAGCCTCTATGTCAGAAGGATCAGCCTTCTTACTGTGCATTAAAATGGCATCTGCGCCTATAAAAAAATATCAAATTCTAGAATATAAATTAACGATAAGCCCATCAATGTATGTCAAACAAAACATTACAAACAGTAGAAGTAAAATAGGAACAAATGCTGTAAAGAACTTTTATTTGTGCTTTGAGCAAAAGTTACATATTTGTGGTGCTAAACTTCATGGATTTTAGATATTCTATGTATTCTCTAGGTTATATGGGTTTATCTATATGATGATCTTTCCACGTCTTGATTTGGATAACAGTTGTTATGTTTCTTTGGACACTTACATTTGTGGATAAAGTAGTACTATATCCTCCAAGAAAACTACAAAAATTGGCACCCCATGAATAAAAGTACTTTCACAGGGTGCAATCAACAGTTTTTTTTCTATGATGTCATATTTTGAGGGACCATGCATAAGTGACCCTTAGTGGTGAACTGATTAATAAAGATACTTGTATAAAACTAGATATCACTGGAATCAGAATGTTCTCTAGTTTCTAATGAAAAAAATATAAAGTGTACTGTTATCATATTAAAAAAAATCCATCCAAAGAACATGAGGAAAAAATGTCTAATTTGAACATAAAAAACCTTAAATCAGGTCATGTTCATACCCATAAAGACATGATACGTGCACATTTTTCATAATCAAAACTGTATGAAATTTAGAGGTTTTTACAAGGCCTTTCAAATAAATCTTGTTTCAGGGGAAGGTCTCCTGCTCCCAAAAGAGCTACAATGGCTGCAAATAAGTTTTCATTTTTCACTGCCTAAAAACAGGATGTTTACAGTGTTGTCTCCCCTCAAAACATGTTTATTTAATATAACTTTAAAAATTATTTCAATCATTCAACCTGTTTTAATTGAAAGCTAATTAACTAATGTTTACAATCAAATACAAAAAACATGATACTTTTCACCAATTAAGTAAATAAACAGGGGTTTCCAGCCATGGTTATTTTTAGTCAGGGAATAACCCCATGTTTTTTTTATACGAAACTGTTTAGCACCCACAGTAGTTGAACAGTGAGCATGGTGAGCTCATGCTGTATTTGGTAGACAATAAGCTGTTCAGCATGACTCAAAATATAAGGGTATTCACATTTTAAAGTTGCAGAGAAAAGTGTGATAGAATTTTTTTAGAATATACATTTGTATAAGTATTTTGTAAATTTTATAGATGGTTGATGAGCAATTAATTTGAAAATGCATGACATAATGCATAATATGGTCACAAAAAAGTTGATCAACTTTAAAATGCATCACACTGTATAATATGGTCCAGCGACCGAAGCTTGAAACCAACTTTCAAAAAGGTTCTGATTTGTAGTTCCTTAGCATTGTAAATAAAATACATAGTTATTAAAGAATTCTGTTTATGTAATAAATATACCAGCTAGTTTATTTACCTGCATTTCTGTATGCTTCTGCCCTTTTCAGAGCTTCATCTAAACCCCAGCCTGCTATAAAGGCTTCAACTCTAGCCACAATACAGAAATCAGGATCTGTCTGTGAGTCCTTACAAGCCTGAAATTAAGTGTGGTACTAAATATACATATTGTGTAAGTGTCAGACTTAAATTGATCATACTGGTTTGTAATGGTAATTATTGAAATTTTATGTAACATCTTATTCTTCATCATTTTTTTATATGCAAATAAACAGAATCAAATTCTTTTGACAGTGGATTTTTTTTTAATCAGAATAGGTTACAATTCAAGTTTTAATTCAATTGATGAAAACACTTCTAAATTGAAACCTTATGAAAAAATTTATATCCATTTTTATTACCTTGATTTTCAAAGCAAATTCCTCTATATCAGCCAATGGCTGTGCTCTTCCATCATGTAGAGAGTTTGTTTTAGGGAACAGTTTGTCTTCTAAACAGGCACCTTAAACAGATATTCATTATAAATTAGTTCATGCTAATCAGGCTAATGGAGATTGGAGAGTTAAATTTGTAGCACATGTTTTTCACTTTTTTTTTTAGTTTTTCATATATATATAAGTTAAGTTAAATGCCCCATAAATTTTGATTTTTAAGTACATGTATATGAAATCTAGTACACCTACACACACAATAAAAGATATCTGACAATAAATGTATTCAAGGTCTTCTATTTGTTAGTTTAACCAGTTTTTCCATCAGGGCCAATTTGTACAAATTAATCAATCCCAGCCTATTCTTTCCTATGAAAGCAAACATGTTTTAGATTACTTTCATTCATTTCATGAATAAGACAAATTATCAAAGGTGATTTCAACCAAAACTGTGTGTCATTTTTTTTTATCCTCAACTGGTTACTTGTAAACTATAATCATGTTTTAAAAGTACACATCATTATACCTGCTACTCCTCTATCCTCCAGTTTCCTGACTAGTCGTCTAGCATTATTGAAATTTCCATATCCTGTATCAGCATCCAGTAGGATGGGTACATCTGAAGCATCACTCATAAACTCCAACACTTCTACAACTTGTGTCCAAGATGCTTCATTACTATCTCTCACCCCTAGCTGGGCAGATACTGACAATCCACTCCCCCAAATACCCTTAAATCCTATAAAAGTACAATTTAGTGAAATATTGACAGAAATAATTGTTTAATACACAAAAAACAGCTGAACAAAAGAACTAAATGGTAACTCTAACTAAGTGTATAAATTTCATGTCCTTAATCTTATTCCAATAGACAGAAGTCCAAACAATCATATAATGTTAAATATGTACATAAAACTTGGGAATTAAATGTCCTTCCTGCTAATACTACATTGACTACAAAGTATTACAAGCTAAACCTTAATTATTGCATTATGTCTAAATCATATTTACACTTTTTATCCTGTCTCATGTTGGTACTGTCATGACTGTGGCTTCAATATAATTTGTGGGATATCATTTTTTTTATGAGTTTGTGGGTTAACAGCATAAAATGCGAGGTAACTCTCATTGGACCTAATTGATAACACCTTGTACAAGATTACCTCCCCTTGACACTTCATCCAGGTTTTAATTAAAATGTGAATTTATGCAAGAGAGCATGTTCCAGCCATTTTTTAAATGTAATTGATGTCTTTTTTTCTTTTGTTGTTGTCAATTTTTTTCTAACTACTTTTTTTATTACCCACACTTGGGTATTGACACTTTGTTCAATGTAGCTTTGATACCACATTTGGTATAAATATATTTGAATGCAGTATTATAATAATGCACCTTAAAGGCTTTCAACAAACACTATTAGTTGTCAATTTAGAACACACAATCAAATATCCATCATGTCCATGAAAATGCGAAAGGAGTAGGTTCAGTAAGACCCCTTTTTGGCCCCAAAATATAGCAGTTTTACAAAATTGTTAAAATGTAAACTTTTAGTTATTTATTGGACAGTAGAATGCTTCTGCTACATAAATATGGGCTGTTTTTGACAATACAATGCACATATATCGGGTACTAGCACCATTAAGTCATGCTAAATTACTGAAATCTTCACAATTCTAGCATTTTAGTTAAATTTTAGACAGTTTTCGTGTGAAACGAAAGTGGCCGCATTCGTGTTCATCCTTAATATTGAAATGTAAGTTGTATTTTATGATAATACATAACATATATAAAGGTTGAGGATGAACACGGATGCGGCCAATTTCATTTTTGACAAAAATCATCTGAAAAGTGACATTTTTCGGCATATTTGGTAGATTTTTCATATTTGAGCTTGAATCGGATTGTTTTAATGACTAAATCAGTTAAAATCTTTCACATAAATTAATTGATTCAAATGAAATAGACACTTAAGTGTTTAAAAAGTGGTCAAAATCTTTCGTAAGATGAACCTGAAATTTGAGGCCAAAATCGGTCCTTACCGGACCTACTCCTTTCCTGAATACCAAAAAATTGATAAAAACAAGAATATACATGTACGATTCTTCAGTTAGTAGCTGCTCTAAATCAAAGCCTTCAAAGTATAACTTAAAAAAATTTAAACAGCAAAACATTTTAAAACTAATAAACAGTACTTTAGTTACCTGCTTCCTGAACTATTCTGGCACTAAGACCATTATGAGCCTCCATTATAAATTCTAATTCTTTGGAATTCAGCATCTGTTTCAACTGAGTAGTTTTCTGTAAAAAATTATTTCAACTTGCAACTTTTGATTTTATCTAATGAATGGCTATTATTTATTTTGAATTTATTGAACCATAAAATCAATTTTTGACATTTGACATTGAATATTCCCCGAAGTGGATAATGTAAAACATGTAAAATGTGAAGAGTCAAAAATTTATTTTATGGTTCAATTAATTCAAAATAAATTATTTCCATTCATTATAAATAAATTTCTATCAAAAATATTAAAGGCTCAAAGAACTTTTTATGTTATTCATATTAACAATAACAACGTACACACATGTTGGCGTATGAATACACAACGTCAGAGTGGGCGTGTCGCCATAAAAATTGACAACATTGAAAATAAAAGTAATACTTTTTAACCAATCAGAAGACAGTAAATACACCAAATGTATTTATAATAAAATTGTGGATGGATATCCTGCACCTGGAGGGGGTCTTCAGCTGGTCCCTTAACAAAAATGTGTTGTGGTTAAATTTGTAAAAGTGAGATCATCAATCTGCATAATCTGAAAGCCATGGAACAATTGATTAAGTTAAAAAATTAAAAGTTATTTCCACAACCAAGCATACCCCAGCAAATCTGGGACACACTCTCTAAACTATTCAATTGAAAAGTAGGAGTCATTTGCAAGCATATGAGATACAATACAATGGCATAGGATCATTTAGAAACAAATTACAAAAACTTTCAGCTAGGTTTATCATAAACAGCTTTTCCAGAAGCATGCAACATGAAATTAAAAACCTAAATTCATCTCAAACCATTTGAGCCATTCAAGTACCCTGTTCATACACCAATTTGTACATAACATTTTTTTTTAATTTTTTTTTTACTGAACATTAGGTTCTTTAACTCTTGTAATGATAAAAGAAAAATCAACAAAAATTGGATTCAACATGTTCAACATGTGTTTCTGTAAAATATTTGTATATTTTGAGTTCCACCTATGTGTACTCATTCAAATTCATTGATTGTCCCCCCCAAAAAAGGGGGGTTCCAACCTCCAGGACCCTCCCCCTGGATCCGCTACTATGAGTTATATAAAAGTTTTAAATTAAGTTTAAATGTTTTTATTACAAAATAAGATGCTAATACTTTTAATACTCAGTGTATTTTCACATTTCCATAAATGCTTAAAATGTAGACAGATTTGAATAGATAAATCCATACAACTAAATGTTTTCCTTCAGACAGATTTTTGTATAGAAATGTCTGTGTTGACATGTTGAGATGAAGTACATTCTCATCTGTCACTTAGTTACATAGTGTACAGAATTATCTATTGATCCTATGTTATCAATTTAAGATCAAGTTTTATACAAAATGTTTCCACAATCAATAATTACACTGTTGGTGTAGAATTCACTTATCTGATCATCTCTTTAATGATGCTTATTAACAATCACCATTTAGTCATTGTTAGTGTACATTTGTAACATGTTTAATAAATTTGGAAACATGCAGGACATGTAAAACTATGATATTTCAGGTTTATATTTCAAATTTGAGTGGGAGGATAAAAAATGGATAAAAGAGGTACATATGCATGCATGTGCAATTCTGTAGTTTATAATATATACAGAATAATCTTTATTTTTCTGTCATTATATCTATGGTAAAATATGTACACAGGCTTAACAAATTAGACAAAGGGTTACTTTATGATGCTTATGTTTGTAATAAGATTTTAGATGCAGAAACCATTTATTGTTGGTATTCATCTATGAAATATGTACTTCAATCACTTGATATACAAAATTTAGATACAAAGTTCAATAAATTAATTAAATTTGTAAAATATAAACTTTGTAATAGTTTTAAAACATTTTGGTTGGTCAAAAGATCTGAAACCTTATCACAAGGTAATAGTAAATTAGAATATTATTTCAACCTCAAGACTGACTTTGTAAAGGAGGCTTATTTATCAATTAAAGATTTTAGTATAAGAAGAGCTATATGTAAAATGAGAATAAGTGCTCATGATCTTAGAATTGAGACAGATAGATATAGTAAAAAATACATAGAGAGAACTCAACGTCTATGTCATCACTGCTTATCACATGGATCAAATTCTATTGAAGATGAGACCCATTTTACAGTAAATTGTCCATTATATAATGAACAGAGGAAATTATTATTTGATAAAGTTATCACTTTTTGTACTAATTTTAAAGAACTACCTAATGATAAGAAATATTTCTGACTGTTCACAAATGAGCATTTACCAACTCTCATGTGCCTAGGAAATTACATTATTAAAGGTTTAGAAATAAGATCCAGATGTAAACAAAATATATGAAATAATATAATATTTTATTGTTATAAGAAAATAGTTATTTAAAACACATGTTGTGTTAGGCTCTGATCCTGTCCATAACGTTATTGTATGGTATTAGTTTTCAGTTTTGCTTTTTCCAATCATATCGTGTTGTAAAATGATGTCTTTTATGGGTTCTTGATTAGATTAATAAAATTCTTATCTTATCTTATCTTATACAAATCATCTAGTTTAAAAATTTACAATTTTGATATAAATGTTATCAAGCTTGTTTGGTTTCAATTTATATACTGTTTCAAAGGACATGAAGGAGAAGCTTTTTAATCTTAATTTAAAACTGTACAAAACAACATCAGTGTAACAAATATATAATTAAGTGTCAGGTTTAGGAGCAGGTTCAGCTATCACATGGTTAGGATTGCTGAAAAACAAACAAGAAGATTTACTGCATTTAACCCTTCTTAAAGCTAATAAAAAACAAATCTCTCCTTATATAAAATACTCCATGGACATTTTTTAATCATGCTTCCAATATTACTGTATGATTACCCAGAATGGTACAATGTAACTAAGGAAGATGATTATATACATGAAATAGGAAACATTCAAAGTCAGATAATACAGCAAGTCCTAAACTTTGATTAAAATCTTGTCAATGTTACCCTTCTCCAAAATGACATCAAGTGTCTATTATATTAAAGTGGGCTAGCTAAGTCAATCCTGGGGATTTATACATTACAGCCTTAAACCTGTGCTCTGCATCAAGGATAAATGTACATATGTCGGCCTTGTCTTTAAACTAAATCCATTAGATGTTTGATGTGTATGGATGGATAGTTTAGTCCTAGATACATGATTTTTTTTATTAGTTGTTAGTGGCTTTGAACTAACTGTGAGTACTCTCAGATCTGTACCTAGTGTCTTTTTGTTGTTGGGATGTACATGTACAAGTAAATTTGTTTTTCATTCATTATTGTACTTAAATAAGGCTGTTAGTTTTCTCGTTTGAATTGCTTTACTTTGTCATTTCGGGGCCTTTTATAGCTGACTAAACTTTCAGTTGAAATCTGTATTATAAATGAAAGGTCAGATGATTGTTAAAGCTGGTACATGTGCAAGTTAATACAAATAAGGACATCTGTCAATTTATAGAATATTTATGAAGAACACTGTATTTGAAAATCAAAGGGTTGAACACTTCTACTGACAGTGGAAAACATTCAAGGTGTTTTATCACTGTTACAACAAACAGTATGTCAGTTAAAGAGCTCATGACTATATGTTTATCTATACATTTCTTGTCTGACTCTACAATATATAACTACATGTAAAGTTTACTTACTTAACTTGTCAGTCAGAGCTCTGACATAAACAAGTCAGAATAAAATGACTTCCATAGGTCAGATATAATTTGATGCAAGTGTTGTCTCCCTTCTTGCACTCAACAGAATATGACTTGTACAGGTCAGTTTATGTCAGACTTTAATTTATCATAAAATGACTTCCACAGGTCAGCTTTTGCATAAAATATTGTGACTTAATATCTTCATATTCTAATAAGATTTATGTCCCTTTTTAATACATTTTGACTTAGAGAGGTCATTTTTGTTCTGACTTGAAGCAGTCATTACTACCACTTTGTTATCAATCTCCATAAAATATAGTGATTACCGTACTAGTTTCGAATCAAAGAGTTTAAAAAGTGGGGCTCGTCATACCTTCTTCTTTCCAGAATCTTAACATAATATATTTATCTCATCAAATTCGATCATTTCAAAATTAATACAAACAAAAACCAAAGCAGAAAAATGGATCATACAATTTTCTGTCAATATCAAAAGATTTACAAAATACAATATTGGATACATTTACTAGTACCATGACAATACTTCAAATCTTCCAAGGAAAAAATAAGGGATCTATTTTCATCCACTTTTAGCTAAATTTATCAAGAGCAAAACATTTATTATTTTAATATTTCATTGAGGTAAATACTGTTGTGCAAACTGACTCAAACAAGTCACACTATGTTCTGACTTGAAAGAGTCAGTCAAAACTAAACTTATTTCAACCTTTATGTCTTGTAGGAAAGCCAGATATAGGACAGAGAAAATATTAAAGGTCCCCTAAAGTCACAATGAGGACAATAAAAAAAAATATTTGGTATATTCAATATTTAAATGCATTTTCTTTTAAACAGGTCAAATCATGTTTTGACTTATAACAGTCAGCCCAAAACTAAATTTATTGAAATTTTTAGAGTGGGGCACTGACATATGATATTAAATGAAAGTATGGGAACGTCAGACATAAGAAATATATGTAAGATCCCCTAAAATAAATAACCATTTGACTTAATTGTTTCTAAACATTTATCAAATAAATTCACAAATGGCAGATTCAGAAGCAGGGCTTAAAGGAAGTACACCTAGCTTTGATCGGAAAATTTGTTCTGCAATCTGACTTGAACAGGTCAAATCATGTTCAGACAAATTGACTTAAACAGGTCAAATGGGCATGTTCGGACAAATTGACTTAAACAGGTCAAATCATGTTCTGACTTAAAAGAGTCTGTCAAAAACTAAATGGCTTGCAAAGTTCTGTAAAAGTCGTGCATTATCATGATTGTGATGTGATTGTTAACTTAGAATGTATGGATACAAGTAGGAAAAAAAATCACAAAAAATTAAGTCACAATTATAAGAATTATATATATATAAAAGATAATTTGGTATATTTTTGATACATTGTATCTTAATATTTCATTGAGGTAAATCCTGTTGTGCAAACTGACTTGAACAAGTCATATTATGTTCTGACTTCAAGGAGTCAGTAAAAAACTATACTTTAATCAAGTATTGCAACTTTAAGTCTGGGATTGTCATATGCATTTCAGAATGTATAAGAAACTCAGATAAAAGACACCCAATAATAAAGTCACAAAAAACGTGGACTATAAAAAAGTGTATTTGGTATACTATTATTTAATATTCAAATGTATTTTGTTAACAAATTTCTCCAAATTATTTTAAAATTTTATTATATTTCTGTATTTTCATGACTTTTTTTCTGTTAAATTAACATTTGGAACTTTCGGTTTTAAAAAACATAATTTTAAAAACCATTTGACTGAATTGTTTCTTAAAAATAATTATGAATTAATTAACTCAACAGTAGCAGATTCAGATATGGAAGGGGCTTAAAGGAAGAAGACTTAGTTTTGATTAGACATTTTTTTTTCTCTGTCAACTGACTTATTAACAGGTCAAATCGTGTTCTGACTTCAAAGAGTCAGTCCCTACTAAACTTATTTCAACTTTTAAGTCTAGGATTTTCATATTGATTTTAAAATGTATGGGAAACCAGATAAAAGACTGATGAAATAAGGTCCCCTTAAGTCACAATAATGAGGACTATACAAAAATGTATTTGGTATATTTTATATTCAAATGTATTTTGTTAACAAATTTCATCAAATCAATATCTTAAAAATTTATTCTATTTCCGTATTTTCATGACTTTTTTTCTGTTAAGTTAACAAATAGAACTTTTGGTTGTAAAAAACATTATTCTAAAAGCCATTTGACTGAATTGTTTCTTAATTATTTTTTTTAACTCAACAGTAGCAGATTCAAATAAGGGGAAAAGGGGGGGGGGGGGGGCTAAGATGAAGAAACCTAGTTTGATTGGATTTTTTTTTCTGTAAACTGACTTTAACAGGTCAAATCATGTTCTGACTCTTAAGAGTCTGTCAAAACTAAACTTATTTCAACTTTTAAGTCCAGGATTTTCATATTGATTTAAATTATATGGAACATTTTTATTTGATATATTGAATATTCAAATGCATTTTGTTTTTTTGAGATTTTCATCAAATTATCTAAAAAAAAAAAATATTGTATTATTTCTGTATTTTCATGACTTTTCTTTTCTGTTAAGTTAACACATGGAACTTGTGGTTGCAATTTTTTTTTATATTTTAATAACCATTTGACTGAATTGTTTCTAAAAAAAATCAGTAATTAATTAACTCAACAGTAGCAGATTGATATTTAGTGGGGAGGGGGATTAGAGGAAGAACACCTAGCTTTGATAGGACATTTTTTTCTTGTCAACTGACTTTAACAGGTCAAATCGTGTTCTGACTTCAAAAAGTCAGTCCCATCTAAACTTATTTCAACTTTTAAGTCTAGTTTTTTCATATTAATTTAAAAATGTACGGAAAAGCCAGATAAAAGACAGAGGAAATAAGGTCCCCATACAGCGCAATAATTAATGAGGACTATAAAAAAGTTTATTTTGCATATTGATTATTCAATATTTAAATGTATTTTGTTTTAAACTGGTCAAATTATGTTCTGACTTCAAAGAGTCAGTCAAAAACTTCACTTTAACTTATTATTACAACTGTTAAGTCTGGCATTGTCATAAATATATGCATTTAAGAACGTATGGGAAAATCAGATAAAAGACACCCAATAATAAAGTCACAATGATGAGAACTAATATTTTATATTCAAATGTAATTTGTTTACAAATTTCATCAAATCATCTTTAAATTTTATTATATTTCTGTATTTTCATGACCTTTCTTTTCTGTTAAGTTAACACATGGAACTTTTGGTTGTAAAATATATTATTTTAAACCATTTGACTGAATTGTTTCTAATAAACTTATCAATTAATTAACTCAACAGTAGCAGATTCAGATAAAAGGGAAAAAAGGGGGGGGGGAGGGGCTTAGAAGAAGAAGACCTAGTTTTGATTGGATTTAATTTTCTCTGTAAACTGACTTTAACAGGTCAAATCATGTTCTGACTTCAAAGAGTCAGTCAAAACTAAACTTATGTCAACTTTTAAGTCTAGGATTTTCATATTGATTTTAAAATGTATGACAAACCAGATAAAAGACTGATGAAATATGGTCCCCTCAAGTCACAATATTGAGGACTATAAAAAAAATGTATTTGGTATATTTTATATTCAAATGTATTTTTTTTAACAAATTTCATCAAATTTATATCTTAAAAATTTATTTTATTTCTGTATTTTCATGACTTTTTTTCTGTAAAGTTAACATATAGAACTTTTGGTTGTAAAAAACATTATTCTAAAAACCATTTGACTGAATTGTTTCTTAAAAAAAATTAATTATCCCAACAGTAGCAGATTCAGATAAGGAGAAAAAGGGGGAGGGGCTTAGAAGAAGAAGACCTAGTATCTTGAGGGTTATTCACTTTTGTTTGTTGTGGAAGAAAAATAACTTCTTGCTAGTTTAGATGCTTTATGATCGTAAGATGATATATATATATACGTAACAATAACGTTACGTTACATTAACAATAGTGTGCGCGAAAGTACGGGAAACAATTACATAAGAAAACGATCTAAAGTCTCTTGGCCTATATTCACGACATTCTGGGGGCCTCAAAATGCATAAGAAATAAAATTATTTTAAATGATAAATAATCAAAACTTTAAAGTTCTATAAATGGATCACATTGAAAGTTTTTTTTGTAATTTCACTTTACGGTAACTGTCCTTCACAAAAATCCTATAACAGTTACTATAGTTCTAATGGATATAACTTCACAATTGGTCGTGTGGTAACTAGTCCTCTAGAAGTCCGTACTTTTGCTGCTCGAATAAGTCCATCTCCTCCTTTGATGACGTCTTCTATTGTTCCTAATCTCCATAAAAGTCGTGGCGATTCACTTCCTAGTTGAACTACATCACCGATGTTAACTTGTCCAGTATGTTTTCCAGAGGCTCGATGATATTCACGTAATCCGGTAAGATATTCATTAGACCAGCGTTTTGCGAAATGATCTAATAAGAGTCCTTTTCTCTCAAATAGTTTGTTTGCTGTGATCGTATCAAGTTCTTGAATATTCGCGTTGTGTTTGTCGTTGTGCATCTCTGTGGTCGTAATAATCCTCCCGTGTAAAAGATGAGATGGCGTCAAGGGTTCGGGATCTCTTATATCTGAAGATATATATGTAAGTGGGCGATTGTTTATAATAGTTTCAATCTCAGTGAGTATTGTTGTCAAAGATTGTTCGCTGACGAGTGCTTTACCAAATACTTTCTTTAATGTCATTTTCGTTAAGCCAATTAGACGTTCCCACCATCCGCCATACCACGGCGCTCCTTTCGGAATGAATTTCCAGTTGATATGTAAATTCAGCTGACTTTGAAGTGCATTTGATGCGGCTACAAATGTAGGTGCGTTATCAGAATAAATAGTTTGCGGTATTCCTTTTCGACTGATAAAACGTCTAAATGCTAGGATAAAAGTGTTCAATGACAAATCAGGTACAAGTTCCAAATGTATAGCTCGTATACATGCACATGTGAATAAACATATATATACCTTTCGCGGTTGTGTTGATGTATCCTTGATGTGTAGAGGTCCGGCAAAATCTATCCCAGTTGTGCAAAATGGTATGGTGTCTTTTACTCGATCCTTTGGTAGTGGTGGTGGTTCCGGGCTGTTATACGGTTTACCAATTATTTTTTGGCACTGTATGCATTTACGTAAGACACTGTTCACACATTGTCGAATTGCTGGTATCCAGTAAGATTGCCTTATATGTGTTATTGTCTGACCGACTCCTGTATGTAGATTTCTTAGATGTGCGTCCATAATGACAAAATCTGTAAGTTTGTGGTTCTTTGGTAGTAAAATAGGAAACTTCGCGTTTTCTTCTATAGATGAATTTTGTATTCTGCCTTTACATCGTATGATTCCATTTTCATCCAAATATAAACGTAACTGTTGTACAAGCGGTAGTGATTTAACTTTCGGGTTTAACGAAATATGTTCTAGCTCTTTCACGAACCTGTCTTGCTGTGTATCTTTGATCCATAAATTCATAGCTAATGAAATTTCCTCTTCTGTTAGACTTGTTCTTAGGTTCCTGTCACCTTGTGAACTCCGTAGTCGATATGGACGTTTTTTCTGGCACTTCTTAACGAATTTCAAGACGTATCCAGTTACAGTTAAAAGTCTATTTAGATCAGAATACCTGTTCATGTCTATGATTTGTGATATTCGCTGCGGATCACTTGGTACTTTATCGTCACTTCTGTGTGTCTTTGGTCCGGTGATATTAGATAGCTGAGTGCTTATTTCCACATGTCCTGTCCACGTAGGCCATTTACACTCGTCCGTTAACCACTGGGGTCCATTCATCCATAATGTCGAATCTTCAAATTGCGATGCAGTCAATCCACGTGTTTGTAAGTCAGCTGGGTTCATTTCTGTGGGTACATATTTCCATTCATGAGTTTCACTTAGTTCTTTAATTTCACTAACACGATTTTTTACAAACTTGTTTAACGATTTCGATGAGGTAAGCCAGTGTAGAACTATTTGGCTATCGCTCCAAAATACTGCTCTTTTAACTCCTAAGTTTTCGATTACATCTTTTGAGAGTCGTGCTCCGATCACTGCAGCCATTAATTCTAATTTTGGTAGAGTTATCAATTTTAACGGTGCAACACGGTTCTTCGCGATAACAAGTGTCGACTCTGTGCCTTTACTCAAGTAAACTGAAGCTCCGTATGCTTTCTGACTTGCATCAACAAAAATGTGTAGAGTAGTGTCGCTTGTTTCCTCGTCATGGTTTGCAAAATAGTATCTCTGTATTTTAAGTTTCGTAGTTATCTGTAAGATGTCATTCTTCACATCGGTCCATTCGTTTTCAATTTCTTTTGGTAGTGTCTCGTCCCATGCATATCCTTTTTTCCAAAGTTCTTGAATAAGTGTTTTTGCTCTAATTGTTATCGGTCCGAGTAGTCCTAACGGGTCATATATAGCGGAAGACTGTCTCAAAAGTTCACGTTTTGTCAACTGTGTGTCCATCTTTAATTGTTTTGTTTCGGCATAGCTGATTGTATCTGATTCTGCATCCCAACGCATTCCCAATATTTTTGTGTCCTTGTCTGTATCCAATACCTTTTCCGATAGGGCCAAATCTCTGAGTTTGTCGCTGTTGGACATCCATGACCGTAAATTGAAGCCTCCCTGTTTTAGCAGTTCTCTGGATTCATTGAAGTATTTAATTGTGGCTTCTTCCGAGTTAATGCTAGATAGTACATTGTCAACATATAGATCTTCTTGTAGAATTGTTGCTACTTTGCTCTGATTCAGGGATAAATGTTTCAGTAATGTTGCGTTTAAAATAAACGGCGAACACGTTGCTCCAAAGAGAACAACTTTGAATCTGTACATAATCAATTCACTTGTTGGGTCAGTTGAATCGGACAACCAAAAGAAACGTGTGGCGTCTCGGTCATCATTGTCAAGTCTTACTTGTAAAAATGCTTTTTCTATGTCCGTTGTGATGCCATATTTTCCTAATCTAAATCTTGTAAGAATGCTTGTCAATTTATTTAAAATAGGTGGTGCTGAAGATAGGCAGTCATTAAGACTGGGTAAATCTGGATTTCCATGGCAACTGCAGTCATATACAATCCCAATAGGGGTCGTGTTTGAATCTTTCTTAACGGGATGATGTGGTATGTAGTGGATTCTTCCATGCTCGCGATCTATTTCTGTAATGGGTACTTTTTCTATGAAGTCTTTCATCTCCTGTTCTTTGATAATCTTGTCGTATAGATTTAACATGTCCGGATCTTTAGCCAACCTATCTATAACATTCTGGGTCCTCCTTCTTGCTATATATTCATTAGTGGGTAACTCGGGGTGATCTTGTTTCCATGGTAGTTTTGCGACATATTTATTTTCCTTAAATGTTATGCTAGAGTTTTGGTACTCAAGCATTAGGTTTTGTACATTTTTTGTGTTTTCATCAGAATCCGCCTCTAATCCGCTCGACTCAATTTCCCAAAATTTCTGTAAATCGCACTCCTCGGGTTTGTGCGCAACTAAGACATTCATCATCGTAGAGTTCCATTGTTGAGTGTTGATATCTGTGTTCAGTGGTCCTGATAGCAAATAGCCTATTTTAGATTTAACAGCTGTTGGTCCGTCACCTCGAATAATTTCATCTTGTACTAAAGACCAGTAGTAGTCTGCTCCAACGAGAAGTGAAATGGAAAACTTTTCATCCTGCGTGACTGGGTGGGCAAGTTGTAATCCTCGTAAATAGGGCAAGCTGTTAATGTTTACCCGTTTCTTCATATGTATCGGTGCGGCAATTTTTGGAACAATAATTACTTCCATTGGAATTCTTTCTTTTCTTTCGGTCTCAATGGATAATGTTGCTTTCTCCAGGTTGCGTACATCACCTTCTTTCCCGCCAAATGCAGAAATTTGCATGCTTACTATACCAGTTGGTTTGATATGGAGTTTCTCTACTAGTTCTTGAGAAATAAATGAATTCTGGGCGCCTTCATCGAGTAGAATGTTAGTCATAACACTTTCATCATGGTACCATACGGGCGCTACGGCGGTTTTCAATAGAATTTCGGTATGTGCTGTAACTGCAGAATGCATAGCGGCGCTCGTTGTTTCTGTGGTACTTTGTAGCTCTTCGTTGACAGGTTTTGTTACGGCTTTATTTTCATTTGAAGTGGAGTTTTCATTTAGTAAATTATTACGGCAGATGCTACTGTGATGTTTCTTACTGCAATTTCGGCAACTGTATTTTGACTTGCATTCCGAAACCTTGTGATTACCGAAACAGTTAAAGCAAACTCGTTTTTCCTTTACGATTTGGGTGCGGGCATTTATATCGGTGATCTTTGTACATTCATTTGGGTGATGCGGGTTTTGACAAAACAAACACGGCCTTTTAGTCTTAACGGAACTATTGTTGTTACTATCTTTAGACCCTGTTGACTTCCATCTTTTGTTTGTAGTTTCTGTCACGAACGATGCGGTGGGGATAATATCGGTTTCAATAGGATTGGCGTTAGCGGCCTCTTGGATACAAATTTCTTTCTTTATTGCTTTGCGTAAACTTGAAATATCCCAATCATCATTACCGTGGTCTCGAGTAATGTTTTGTCTGACAAAACATGGAAGTTTGTTGAGTATTAGTGGTATTAAAAGGCTTCCGTACGATTCCTGATATCGACCCATTCCTTCTAATTCACGTATATTACTTTCTATTGTGTCACTGAACGATTTCAGTCCCTAATTCCGGGCGTTGGTGCAGGCAAATTTAGCAAATTTTGCATGTATGCGTTTACTATTTTGTGTTGTTGGCCAAATCTCTCGTGTAGAATTTGTATTGCTTGATTATAGTTTGTATTAGTCATTTGCATTCCCGAAATACAATGGCTAGCTTCTCCATAAAGTTGCGATTTTAAATAATTAAATCGTTGCACGTCACTCAATGAAGGATTTTCATGTACGGAATTATTATAGGAATCCCAAAAGGCTGACCATTCCAATAGATTTCCGCCGAAAGTTGGCAAGTTGAGTTTAGGCAATTTGTTATAATGACTTGACACTGTGGAGGTGGGCATGCTTGACTGGCTTAGGCTTGTCTGCTCTGAGTTGAAAATTATCTGGTTAGAATGTTCTTGAACGCTAGGGTTATTGCATATAAAATCTGATGCATTAGGGTTAAGAGCTGATTGATTTTTAGACTGACTAACACTTACTTCTTTTATGAACTTTTCAATTTTCGTTATTCCAATTTGAATCTCTAACTCGTATCTGTCAACTTCTTCAATTTCTTCGTCGAGGTCTTCTTCTTCTTCAATAGATTCTAAAATCTTCTCATTGAGGTCGGACAATGTCTTCTTCTTGGTTTTGATAAGCTCCATCATGGATCTGAGGTTGACAACATCTTGTTGTGGTTCTTCTGTCGGGTCTGCTTTTTTCAGTAGTTTTATTACTGCTCGTCTATGTGCGGCTCGTACGGTTTTGAGTTTCGAACTCATCTCTAGTTGAGGTTTTCGTCACGGCACCAATATCTTGAGGGTTATTCACTTTTGTTTGTTGTGGAAGAAAAATAACTTCTTGCTAGTTTAGATGCTTTATGATCGTAAGATGATATATATATATACGTAACAATAACGTTACGTTACATTAACAATAGTGTGCGCGAAAGTACGGGAAACAATTACATAAGAAAACGATCTAAAGTCTCTTGGCCTATATTCACGACATTTAGTTTTGATTGGATTTAATTTTCTCTGTAAACTGACTTTAACAGGTCAAATCATGTTCTGACTTCAAAGAGTACTTATGTCAACTTTTAAGTCTAGGATTTTCATATTGATTTTAAAATGTATGACAAACCAGATAAAAGACTGATGAAATATGGTCCCCTCAAGTCATAATATTGAGGACTATAAAAAAAAATGTATTTGGTATATTTTATATTCAAATGTATTTTTTTTAACAAATTTCATCAAATTTGTATCTTAAAAATTTATTTTATTTCTGTATTTTCATGACTTTTTTTCTGTAAAGTTAACATATAGAACTTTTGGTTGTAAAAAACATTATTCTAAAAACCATTTGACTGAATTGTTTCTTAAAAAAAAAATTAATTATCCCAACAGTAGTCGATTCAGATAAGGAGAAAAAGGGTGGGGCTAAGATGAAGAAACCTAGTTTGATCGGATTTTTTTTCTGTAAACTGACTTAAACAGGTCAAATCATGTTCTGTAAAAAAAAATTTGAGAAGAACATACTTAGAAAATCAGACTAAGTTTGGTGACTTTGTTGTCCTTCAAGAAGTGGTACATATAAATACATAATATTTTCACTACAACTATCTATTGGGTGTTTTTTAAATATATATTTTTAGCAACATTTATAACTTTGTAAGTTATGTTCAATTGTACACTTTTTATTCTTAATATATATTTTTTTGGGAACAAAATCTTGTCAGGGTTTCTTATGGTACTAGCATGACAAGAGCATTCATATTCTTAAATACTCTAAACATTAAAAACAAGTCATTATCTTCAGATCATTCTGAGTCTTTCTGGCATTATTAAATTAAAGTCAGAACATTCAGACTTTCATAATAAGTCAGAACATTCAGACTTTCATAAGTCAGAACATTCAGACTTTTATAGGTCAGAACATACTGACTTCCAATGTTCTTCTCACTTCTGTAGAAACAAAGACTATCTATATTTCAAATAAAAGGTTAATGCTTTATGTGGCTAAGCATCTGGGGTAAGAATTATAGATGTGTAACTTCATAGGAAAACATATATGCCATATAATTAGGGATTGACCCTGTATGTCTTTCAAATCTTCTTGAAATGACGAACAGGAATATTATATGGTTTAGGGGTGGTGATTCAAACCATTTCAAAAAGGGGGATGGGGATGACCCCCATGGACTTTCCCTTTATTTCATTTGATTCGTTGTATTGTCCCATATAATAATATATAGGCTTAAGGGGTGGGGATCTCAACAGTTTACAAGTTTTCAAACATGAGAGGGTGGGGTGACCCCAAGGGACTTTATCTTTATTTCATTTGATTTGTCTTGTCCCTTACACTAATATATATATGGTTCAGGGGTGCGGATCTTGACCATTTACATGTTTTCACACAGTAGGGGTGAACCCCCCCCCCCCCCCAAGGGACTTCCCCTATATTACATTGGGTTTGTTTTATTTTCCCATACAAGAATATATATAGTTTAGGGGTGGGGATCTCGACCGTTTACAAAATATAAGAAAATTCGCAAATGGCAGGGGAGGGGGTAAACCCAGAGACTAGCCCGGTATATTTCATTCAAATCAATTTGACATTATAAAAAGGAATATATATGGTTTACAGGTGGGGATCTCGACCATTTTCAAGATATAAGATCATTCTCAAATAACAAGGGGTGGGGCGACCCATAGAGACTAGCCCAGGGGCGGATCCAGCCATTTTAAAAAGGGGGGGTTCCCAACCCAGGATGGTATCCGGTCCTTCCGGCCCCAAACCGATCCGGCCCCAAGTCAATCCGGCCCAAAGTTGATCCGGCCCATGTCGATCCGGCCCCATTACAAAATATGAAATAACTATATTGATTTTGGAGGAATTTGTGACGCATTTTAACATTTAAATTTGCAAAAAGTGTCCGATGATGGATGACAACAGGTAAAATTTGTTTAGTTTTATGCAATATTTGCCGTAGACAGACTAGACTATTTTTAAATCGATACAAACATTAGTGGGGGTTCCAACTATATGTCCCCATTCAAATGCATTGATCGGCCCAAAAAAAGGGGGGGTTGCAACCCCCGGAACCCCTCCTCTGGATCCGCCACTGTAGCCTGGTATATATCATTATACTTTACAGCGAGAAAAAATTGAGTTAAGGGAGCAGGGATCTCGACTGTTCAACATTGTCAAATGACAGGGGTAGGGTGATCCCTGGAGCCTTACCCTACATTTCATTTGATTTGTTTTTAATATCATATTCCATGTTCATAATTGAAAAACCCATTTTGTGAATCTCTTTATAATGTTCTCAAGTTAAAATCATTTTTAAAATAAAAATAAAAAAATATTTCGGTTCTTTAGTTAAACCCTCCCTTCCCTTTACCTTTATTAAAATTATTCCGATTTCATTTCATTTTCATTAATATCAATATTCAAAAGATCGTTTTTCTCATTTGGAGAAACGAAAAAACAAATATATTTATAAGCCGCAAACTCGGAAAGGTTAAAAAGTCAATGCATGATTGAGTTTAAAAATAGAAAAATCACGTGATGATGTTCAGCTCGAAGCAATAATTTTACTTTTAAAATTGCAGTGACTGGTTATTAATGTTAATACTGTTTAAGACAACACGAGTTGTCTCCCGAAAATAACAGTTCATTATCATAACAACATTTTCTGACCTGAACAAGTCAGAATTGTCAGACACCCGGTCATCTCAAAGGCCACGCGTCCGTATTTACAGGTCACGCGCCTTCATGAAACAGCAACAAAATCACTTGCAAAGACCTTCTTCACACGCAAAAAATATTAAAATGGCCAAGAAAATACGGAGGTAATATATATTACCGTCTGAAAATGACCACATTGACCTAGATTTGCACTAAAAAAACGTAAATAATCACTATATTTTCAATAACTTCTCGTTCGAGAAACTCCCAAAACAATGACTCTCAAACACGTGATCTCTCGCAAAAAACCACGTGGTCGTATGTGTCTTAGATCGGCGGCAAATTCAAAATATCTTCTGGTTCGACGGACTCGATGGAAAACTACGCAAAACAAAAATTGACCCGTACAGGTCAGAATTTCAAAACATTTTCTGACTTGAAGAAGTCATTTTATTCTGACTTGTTTATGTCAGAGCTCTGACTTGCTTGTTGGCCTGAATGTCCTCAGTTTGACAGTTTCACACTGGGCTCTCCACAACAGACAACAAAGCACCTTATAGAGAAATTTCTCTCCCTAGGATTTCTGATGCAGTATACTATCAAGTTTCAGACTTATTTCAACATGTTCAAAAATAAATACAAGGATATTGAAATCTTTCCTTTCTAAAATCTTTGCTATATTTGTACCCAAAATTTTATAACCTACATATTAATAATATTCTGCACGCTCCTTCTACATGTATGTTCTGAAACACAAATTACCTTGACTTTAGTTGACATAGCTCTCTTGATAAACTTGTCCATTTCCAATTTCTGTAATAATATCAAATTCTGAGAACATATCTGTATATATAATAATACAAACTGTGAACTAAACATGCTAAATATCCATAATCATAAACTTATCATTTTTTTAAATAAGTGCATCCAGTGCATTGGTTATTGTAGAAACATTATCATATTAGGCCAAAAAAATATATATGTGTGTTTAAGGTTACATACTTAAAATAAATAGGGTAAGTACATGTACATGTAGGTCGGTATTTCCATTTTATTTTTTGTGTCATGATTTTGTAAAGTTTGAGTAATGCGGTTGCATTTTATCGTTGTCCGAGTTGATATTGGGCTGAGTTTACCCGTATCTTAAATGATAGGATTATTCCCCTTTGTTATTAGTTGGAAAAAAATTCGTAAGGGTTCCACGGAACCCAGTTTCTCGCCTACTTTTGCTGTTAATCGCAGACTCAACAAAAATGAGGAAAAACATCAATAAAAATTTCCCTCTCGATACTGTCTTTTGATTGAAAGAAGCTTTTAAGTTTGGTAAAAAATCCAGGATAGTTTATGAATCTAATAAATGTTTTATAAACTTTAACTGCAGACTGTATGTAATGTTAACTGGAAGAAAAACTAAGTCCATTTATAAGTAAAATACGGAAAAATTAATTTTTTTTTACAAAATTTACTTCTGAATAATATCTTATGATCAGAAACAAGCTTTTGTCTAAGTTTAGTAGAAATCCAGGATAGTTTTAAGAACATTATAAAAATTTTAAAAACTTAAACCACAGAGTGAATGTTTTGTTTCTGGCAAAAAAACTAAGTCCATTTATAAGTAAAATACGGAAAAGTGGAAATTTATTTTTACAAAATTTTCTTCTTGATACTATCTTATGATCATAAACAAGCTTCTGTCTAAGTTTGGTACAAATCAAGGATAGTTTATGAAAGTTATTAAAATTTTAATAACTTTAACCACAGAGTGAATGTAATGTTTCTTCGCAGAAAAACTAAGTCCACTTATAAGTAAAATACGGAAAAAATGGAATTTTATTTTTACAAAATTTACTTCTGGATACTTTCTTATGATCATAAACAAGCTTCTATCCAAATTTGGTAGAAATTCAGTATAGTTTAAGAAAGTTATTAAAATTTCAAAAACTTTAACCACAGAGTGAATATTTGTGGACGCCGCCGCCGCCGCCGGAATGTAGGATCGCTTAGTCTCGCTTTTTCGACTAAAGTCGAAGGCTCAACAAAAATGGCAGCAAAGTGTCATTTTCATCACGAGTCGCGAATTTCCTTAAAACAGCTGTCATATTCACGATAGTGAACATCAGGATGTATCAGGCAATGGATTTATATTATTGGCAACAAGAACTTCCCTTTTGGCACGAGTTCAGTTTATTTTTCACTTTACAACGGAAATAAAATGACTTAGAGTCGGCGCTCAAAAATAGGGTAGGTCGGGTAACCGTAAACAGACATTTTTTTTATAGCCTTACATGTAAGTAAATAACACCCATGTCTTATAATCATTGGTAATTTAATATTCAAAGTTAATTTAGAGAAATAATTTAACTATATGTAGACCAAACAATATATTCCTGATGTTTTCATCATAATAAAAAAAAGATGTAATTCCTTTGAATTTACTACTGCTACTACAATCATAATTAAGTCATTTTACAAATAATCATGCATATATAATACAATGTATTAACAAGTATTTATAAGTATTAATTGTAGCAGGTTAGTCTCATTTATACATGTACAACTGCATTATCAAATTTTAGAAGTCTTTCAGTATTGTTTTTCTAACTTAACATAACCTGATACATGTAAGTATTTAATTATCATTGCTCACCTTTATGAGGGTTGTAATTCCCCTTTACCGTCAGGCGTCAAACAGTCATTTTTAACTTCTGTTAGCGTCAAATTCATTTTTGGTTAAAATTTTACCGCAATTCATCAAATTGTCCTTATTGTTATTTAGTCAGACGTCTCAAATTTTTATCGTTACTGTCATATTTTGAAAAAATTTAATGTTTCGTTAAAATCAATTGATTTTTTTAACGTCTAAAAGTAGGTTTAAAATTTTTAGTCATGCACCAAAATTTATTGTTTACATCATTTGGCAAGAAATTTTACTGTTATACGTCATGAAAGTACCACCCTTCTTTATGATACATGTACATGCATGGTAATTTACAGTCACTTATTTCAGTACTTTGCAATAATAAGGGTAAATTTTAATTATCATTTTTTTTTTTTTTTTAATCATCAGTGCATGTACGTTCCAAATTGCTGACATTGTTCAACTTTTCGGTACTCTAGTCAAACTTTTTTCGAACTGGTTTACTTCTGAATGTTACCTGTCGCTTACTTACAATACCGGTATTACATACGAAAAGAACCAGTTCACGCACCTTGCCGGTGCGTGCCAACATTTCTCTAAACATTTTGTTTAAATATTAAAGAAAACACAATTTATTCTTACCATTTTTCAAAGGTATATTCAACATTCTGCAAAACTTAAATAGTCTATAACTTGATGAAGTTCCTGCCATCTTGATTTAAACTGCCACGCAACTCAGTCGTGTTCGATCTTCTTTCTTGTTTACACACGTGACCTGGGTAACAATAACGGTATGATAAATTAATCCGGATTGAAATTCTCTTAATAAACATTTACATGATGCAAGGATTTTCACTATACAAATCCTTGCATGATGTACTTAAAATCACTCTTATCATTATAAACAAATCCTTGAATAATATAAGCAAAATTCAGTCTCTTATTTGAGATTTTGGCTAAGAAAATGGTTTTAAATTAAAAGTTGTTTTGAATATTTATAGACTAGTTTCAGGATATTATTGACGGAGAAAAACCTAAGTAATAAGCTTTACGAACACCTTTATTAAAAAATGTACGACCACTTTTAAAGTAAGCTAAAGCTAGCGCTCTTCGTTCATTCTGCTATTTATACTGACTGTCACATAGACCTATCAAATAATAATTGCTAAATTGAATGATATGCATTAATTTATCGTAATTTTGTGCATTTTTCCTTTCATCTTTTTTTTGTGATAAATTTTCATATATATATCATGCTTCTCGCTTGAGATGGAACATTTTATCGCTAGAAACTAAGGAGGCACGTTGCTAATGAAATTGAAATGGAATTGACAAAGTCGTCGTAGGTAAAATAGCGATAAACAGATAATCTGTAATTAAACGAAGAAAGACACTAATATATAAGGCAGTTGCTATTTGTCCGGCTAGCCGGACGAATAGTACCAGGACTATTTGTCCGGCCACTACAATGCGCATGTCATTATAATATTTGTGTGTGTGTGTGTGTGTAATATTATCTTCAGCAGCACCAGGGGGTAGCACATGTTTGTAATATTTAGTGTTAGGGACTAATCTTGTTACTGGTAATTAATATTACTGTTTCCTTCATACTAGTATAAAGTCCAATGTGGAAAACGAATAATTAGAAAAAAAATCAAATACATCCCATATTTTTTTATAATAAGGAAGAGAGAAGAAATTACAAAACAAGCTTGGGTAGTGTTTGACTCGTGCATTTTAAGTTAACGTAAAGTATTTCTTCTAGCTGAAAAAGGTACAAAATTATTTTATGTGTGTAGCTGTTAAAGAGAATTATAGACCCCTTGACATAAAATTATCCATATTTTGAGTGAAAGGTGAGAAATTTTTCTATAATGCTCCACCCCTAAAAAAAAGTAATAAAACACTTTTTTTTATTTTAGTTACGTGAGGGGGTCGGGTGACACGGTGTGCTCCTTTTCCCAAATTTCTCCTGATCCCATCTTTGTTGTTCCGTGTATTTCATAACCCCACTTTTTACAATCCTATTTCCAACATCCCCACTTCAAGTTTGTACCCTCAATCCCCCCTTTGTGATTTCAATTTTTAGACTTCCCTTTTATAAGATTATATCGCTCTTGGAAGTTTATAATATCGTGTTACATTGTCAAATTCCGAAAACTGCAAAATTTATCACAAATATTGATATTACCGTTTTCAGCCATGATCTTAAAATTGAAAATCAGTGATCAGATTACACGCACATTATATGACATGCACATTTCAATAGCCGGACAAATAGCCCTGGCACTATTCTTCCGGCTAGCCGGACAAATAGCCACTCCGAATATATAACAGATTCCCCATCCTAAACATTGCTAAAGACAAAAGTTCGCAACTTCATAGTATGATATATCATTTTGTTTTTGCATGACTGACTATAAAAATAAATCTCATTCTGCATGTTCTGTAGGAGTTGTAAGAAATATGTATTTCCTCTATGTTTTTAAACACTAGCATACACATATTTTTTATATGATACCTATATATATATGCCCCTGTTTGAGTGGAAACACCATTCTTTTGGCCAGCCAGATTGGAACAGTGGTCAGTTTCCAGTTGAGAAATTTGAAGAAAAATACAATAAAGAAAAACAGTAAAAAAAACCTCGATCACACAAAAAAGAAAAATAAACAAAAATACAGAAATAATCTTGTTTAGTTTACCATGTTTTCATATAGATTATACCATTGGTTTTCCCGTTTGAATGGTCTTACACATATCATTTTTGGGTTTATAGCTTGCTGTTCAGTGTGAGCCAAGACTCCGTGTTGAATTACAACCGTACTTTGACCTATAATGGCCCAGTTTACTTTTACAAATTCAGACTTGGATGAGAGATCGAGTTGTCTCATTGGCACTCATACCACTCCTTCTTATATCTATTTGCATCAGAGTTCCAAACCGTCGTACCGAGTTCTGCAAATGCACAATGATGTAGAATCGTGTGAAGTCGCATATCTTATATCTAGGCTGTAGTTCTGAACTTCAGACAATAACAATTATAATAATATCTTTATTGTCATATAAAAAATAATTAGTTTGTGAAAAAAACCTAAACTTAAAAAAAACAGAATATAGCAAACAGGTAAAAAATTTCTGTATAAGAAATTAACCACACAGATTTTTTATAAGACGTCTGTCCCGGCTCAGTTCTATAATGACTGATTTTTAAAGGTGACTATATTGATAACATGTTCCATGATAGAAGGGTTTAACAATAGCCTAACATGTATTTTCCTTTCTTCCATAGCCCCACATTATTTAGAGAAATAAAAAAAATGTCACCGATATCGCGTACAAAATATAATTTTTAATAATATGCAGGTAGGCTTTCAGCAAAACGTCAATCACCAGAGACAAACTACATTTTAACTACAGTAATGTTCATGCTAAAATACAATGGACACAGTAAATTGTCTATGTTTGAAATAAAATAATATTATAACGAACATCTATGTTATAAAATAAATAAAATCTCTGGAGAATTTCGGTAAAAAATCAACCTTTTGCATTACTGTAGTGAACGAAATTTCCCCTTATATTATTCTAATGAACAAAATGGCAATTCCCATTTAATATGATATTCAGTATTTTTGCTGTTTACAGTTGCACTTTTGAAATTTCCTAATACACAGAACTACAGATTTTTATAGTCTCGTTCTCGTTCTTGTGTTGTAATGTTATACCACTGTGTCAGGTAAGGGGAGGGTTGGGATCCCGCTAACATGTTGAACCCCGCCACATTCTGTATGTATGTGCCTGTTCCAAGTCAGGAGCCTGTAAATCAGTGGTTGTCGTTTGTTGATGTGTAACATATTTGTTTTTCGTTCATTTTTGTACATAAACTAGGCCGTTAGTTTTCTCGTTGAATTGTTTTACTTTTGTCATTTCGGGGCCTTTTATAGCTGACTATGCGATATACTGGGCTTATTGTTGAAGGCCATACGGTGACCTATAGTTGTTAATTTCTTGGGCTGTTGTAGAGAGTTGTCTCACATCTTCTTTTTAATATAAACTTAAAAATCTGAGTGAAGAGAAAGGGAAAAAACAAAATTCTATCGCATTCTTGCAGATCTAACATTGTCGATAGTTATAAGAAGATGTGGTATAATGATGATATGTGGATGTTTAACGTCCGGCTATCCTGTCTGGATATTGCAGACTGGAAAAAACCTATTTACAGACCGGTGTCTGTTTGTCGTTTGGCCTTCATTTTACTCCGACTGCGTTGTTGTGGATGGTACGGAATATCAGGTTGTTCTGCTAGCATGGCTGTTTGTATTGCCTCTTTCGATTCAGTGTTGATGACGGGCGATGTGTGTGGTTGTGTGCGCAGTAGGTCTGGATCGTTGATGTCAAACCCTTTATCGAAGTCGATCCTACTGCGCTTAATTGCCTCTGTCATCTGTGGAGGTGTAGAATACAGGCGATGGCAGGCCTTTTTGGGGGTGGTATGACAAATATTGTCGGTCTAGATTTTATACGAAATAATAAGAATGTGCGTTTTGCCAAAAAGCAGCTAAAAAAATTGCCGCCAAATTCTTAACTGAAGCTTTTTGAATTCTACTGATTGCAACCCTCACTCGGTTAATATGGCTGAATGTTGACAATTACATGGCATGTTAAGTATAATTTTCCATCATTAATCTTAAAAACGCTGAAATACATGTACACTAGTACAAACAGACTGTTTTTATAACGATTTCAATACAATGAAATTTCAAACAAATATCGACTTTGAAATCAAATACGTAAAAGGTAATGGGAATCATTAATGGTCATCAAATAAGCACATTTTAGTAGAAAATTCTCAAGGGGTCATAATCTCAACACAAATCAGTATATCGGATGATTGGATAAATGTTGAAATTTGTCGTATGTTGCAGACATATGGTTTATAAGTCGATATAACAAAATATTCCACCATTAATGTTTGATATGAAAGTCATTATTTACATTCTGTGTCACTGAGTTTGAAATGGATTAATGTAGGACAGGTGATATAATTATGTAAGTTTACTTTCTTCTTTTCTATCCTTTAACGTTATTTACTAGAACAATCTATAGTCGGGATAATCTTTTGCTTTTTTTTTCGTATCAAGAGGTCCAGGAACGTATTTGAACATTTTAAAATCTTAATATTCTACTTTAGCGTTTTGGTTTTAACGGATTTCGGACAAATAGATTTTCAACAGGGTAAATTTATTTGCATATAGTAGTAGTCCAAATTTCTCCGATTTTCACCCCGGTCAGTCCAGGTTACATACATCTTTTATTGGATGCTCTTTGATGATTTATCTAGTCCAACCTGTAGCAGTGGCGGATCCAGGGGGGGGGGGGGGGTCCGGGGGTGCGCACCCCCCTTTATTTTTGCCGATCAATGCATTTGTATCGGGACATATGTTTTGCACCCCCCCCTTTGCCCTGGGTGCCCTGGGTTAGCACCCCCCCTTTCGAAAATTCCTGCATCCGCCCCTGTGTAGTACGTTGAATATGAAGAATATTATCACCTCTGTCCCTCGGCTTAGAAAGACTCATGGTCATCATCATTATACCTCACTTATTGGTCATGATGTCTCTCTTAATGGTTTCCTAGTATTTATACAAAAAACAGTTCACACTAAACTTTCAAAATTTCATTCTCTGTAGCAGTTGTTTGAGGTTACCACACATATCCTTTCACACCAGGACAGACTTACATATACCATCTCGGATATTGCACATAAAAGACAATTCAGACTGATTGTCACTAGCTAGAAACAATGAAAATGAGAAACAATCCTTTTTAACAGCTTCTTTTGAAAGCAAACATGTTGCTACCGTTAATTTGTAATGCAATCTGTATGTTACTGTACTAGATTAACCCAAGTTTTTGGTCGTGTTAGAAATACTGAGTCTTAAGTTTTCTAAGTGGATTGAGGCTTCAAGGTCAGTGATAAAAATCGAGAAAAAGTCAATGGGTTACGAACCCTAAGTGGTATCTATTTTCAAAGACCCAAATGGTTCTAAGCGCTTTCCTAACCTTCATTAACATATTCCACAGTCAAAGCCCCAAACATGCCGGTGTACTGCTAATCCGATCCACTACAGTATAATCAACTCAGTAGTCGACATGATTTGTAACATATTTTTGTTTAGAATTCACCTTTGATGAATTAAAAGAAACAACCTTTCAAATAAAGGTTTCATCTCTCTCAGGCTCAGTTGGTATTAGCTGAATTTGGTTTGGTTGTTCTTTATTGGACTGGTACCATTTGATTATATATATATATAAATTCCTTTCTTTAATTCGGAAGCCAATGAGTTACAGCTATTGTTGTGGGATTCGTGTTACACTATCTTAAGATTTGTTTGTAGTGTTTTGTTACACGGTATTGCCTTTTCGGTGGTTGTCCTTTTGGCCATTCTATTGTCTGTTTTGATCGGACTTATGATTGCCTATTGCCCCTTTTGCTCACTGAACTGTTTAATCTGATATCGTCCTGAATATTCATACTATACGTATATATTATCGTTGAGATGACCAAAAATAATCTTTTTATTGCTATTTTACCTAGCTATAACACCGTTGTTAATTTCATTGACAAAGGTACGTGCTTCCTTAGTTTCTATAACGATAAGTTTTCATATCACTCTACTGTGCTGAGAAAGGAAATCATCAGTTAGTAAGATCAATGGAAAATTTCATAAAATAGTGTAACGTGTAACCGTGCGGGGACGTTTAGATATTTTTATCTTCGGGTTCGTACCAGTTTCCTGGGATTTGAAAAGCAATTCAAAAGTTCTAAAGTCAATAAAAAGTTTACACTACCATTAACAAATATTAAACAAATACTACATAGAACGAATTTCAACTCCTATCAACCTAACCCGAACCTGTTGAATTAAAACTGTTTAAAACCCTTTCAGTCCGATACTGTTTAAACCAACTGTTTGAAACTATAGTCTGAAACCTAAATGTATGGAACTGGTTTGAAACCTAAATGTATGGAACAGGTCTGAAACCTAAATGTATGAAACTGGTCAGACGGTTTGGAACTATGGTCTGAAACCTAAATGTTTGGAACGGGTCAGACGGTTTGGAACTGTTGTCTGAAACCTAAATGTTTGGAACTGGTCTGAAACCTAAATGTTTGGAACTTGTCTGAAACCTTAATGTTTGGAAATGGTCTGAAACCTAAATGTTTGAAACGTGTCAGACGGTTTGGAACTATTGTCTGAAACCTAAATGTTTGGAACTGGTCTGAAACTTTAATGTTTAAAAATGGGCTGAACCGAAATGTATCAAATGGGCTGAAACCTGAATGTATAAAACGGGCTGAACCGAAATGTCTCAAACGGGCTTAGTCCGAGATTACTCTGACGTCCAACGGCTGTTTTGCCAGACAAGCTGGGGCCGTGGGACGTCAGAGCTCGTCCCATATCAAAAAGTTGATATTTGCCCACCCAAAATAGATGCGCTACTTCGTCGCTTCTAGTGCCGATTGAGGGCCTTGGAATTATATAAATTGGGCATCAATCTGTTCATTTTTCATTTATCTCTTCATTTATGTAAGTTTCACCTACCTACCAACCTTTATTTTTCCATATTTTAACAGTTTTCACAGAGACCCATCGATTTCTGCATTTTGACTTTCATTTTCAAAGATTATCACGTGACCACAAGAAAACAGTGCAAATGACCATAATGTAACACCTCGTTCATTTACGATGCAAGTTATCTAAATGTCCGAGAGCTTCCGATTGTTATCGTGGTCGGAACTAAATGTTTAATACCGATCTCCTGTAAAGGAGGTGAAAAATCGTGGTTGGCTTCTAAACGTTAAACATCGATCTCCTATAAGGGAGGTGAAAACAAATAAATATTTGCATATTTGAGTCTCGAGGCTACGAACTCTCTCGTGACTTGACGTCCATTTGTAAGTGAAAGTCAAAATGCAGAAATCGATGGGTCTCTGTGAAAACTGTTAAAATATGGAAAAATAAAGGTTGGCAGGTAGGTGAAACTTACATAAATGAAGAGATAAATGAAAAAATGAACAGATTGATGCCCAATTTATATAATTCCAAGGCCCTCAATCGGCACTAGAAGCGACAAAGCAGCGCATCTATTTTGGGTGGGCAAATATACACTTTTTGATATGGGACGAGCTCTGACGTCCCACGGCCCCAGCTTGCCTGGCAAAACAGCCGTTGGACGTCAGAGTAATCTAGCTCGGACTAAAACGGGCTGAAACCTGAATAAAACGAATGTATGGAAACTATTCAAACTGTTGTAAAACTTTCATATGAAACTAATAAAATAAACATGTCTATAACTGTCTGAACAACAGGGCAGCACTAAGGCATGGTATGTCAGCAAACACTCACTGCAATAGTGAGAGATATGAGACGCAAAACCTTAGCACCAGCCCTGTTTGGACAATATGTACCGAACCAACAGTCTCAGCCTTTCTATATTCTGTCCGCAGGTTCCAAGCACTACACTTCACTTAAACTTAACCGACTGCCTGCTATAAACTACTTCCTTTCCAACCTTTCCGATGCTCACTGTCACTATGAAATGTGGTGTTAAGAGTATGAATTAAACCACCTGAATTGTTTACATAACTAATTTGATAAATTGAATAAACATATGCATACATAGATGGGAATAGTTCCTGTGGTATGTTAAATAACAAACAGTGTAATTCATTTAAAACAAAAGTTTCATCATTTATTTCTATTCTAATGAAGTCATTTATATATTTTCGGAATAGTCTTAATTTTTTACAATGTAGCAGTAAATGATTTAGTGTTTCATTTTCCGAGTTACAGAAAAAAACATATCGGAAAAACGTTACTATAATTTCGTCTTTTTTTATTATCTTTAGTAGGAAGAGCATTATGCACAACTCTATAAATAAAATCTTGCTGGTAATTGCTTTTGATATTCCTAATATTACTCCATATATCTGTAAAATCGACATAGCTAAACTTTATTTCAATTTTATGTTTATGATTATCAATTTCGAGAATTTTCTTATAAATATTTTTGGGGTTTATACTTTGTAGATCAATTTTATTCTTATGATTTATTAAGAGAGCTTTTAATTTTGTATAAACTCTTGGTAAGATCATAGTATGTTGATATTTATTATTTCCTAATTCTGCATTAAACTCCCTTAATGTGTAACCTAAGTAATATATCATAAAACATGTCCAAACAGATGTATTTCCTTGTAAAAAACAAGTTGCTCTTTGGAGAAGCATGGCATCTATTTTCAGATTTATATACGGTATTTGTTGTCCACCTCTATCATACATTTGTGATAGAGACTTTCTATTTATATATTCCGAGTTACTCCTTCCCCAAAAGAAAGTGTAAATATATCTATTTATTTGTGTGATATATTCAGGTAAAGGGGACACAACTCTAGCAACAAATAAGATTTTACTTATGATATAGGTATTTATAACAATAAGTTTATGTTTAAAATTTAGCTTTCTATTTTCCCATTTTTTTACTGTATTTCCTATACTATGAATAATGGGTAGCCAACTTTGACTTTGACTCGACTTACCAAACCAAATGCCCAGAGTTTTTACGCTCTCCTTTGTTAAAAGTTTTAAACAAGCGTCTTCTTCTGGGGCATTACAAATATTTAATATTTCTGTTTTGTTTTTATTTATCTTTGCTCCTGATGCTTTACCAAATTTTTCAAATTCATTCATAAATAAGTAATAATCTTTAATATCTGTTGTTATTGTTGTACAATCATCAGCATGTTGGAAAAGTTTTATTGGATCTTTTAAATTTGGAATGTTAATGCCTTTTATGTTTTTATTTCTTCTTATTGAGCTTGCCAGTGTTTCAATAGCTAAGGCATATAAATTCATAGAGAGCGGACAGCCTTGTCTAACTGATCTTGTAATTAAAATTTCTTCTGTTAACTGACCATTGACTTGTATTTTACTTTTTATATCTTTATATAGTATCTTAATCCATCTTACGAATTCTACTGGTAGGTTCATTTTCTTTAAAACTTTAATAAGAAATTCATGTTTAATCTTGTCGAATGCTTTTTCTTGGTCAAAATTTATTAAAAAACCTTTTATATCGTTCAACTCATATGGTCGAAAATGTCTGAAATCGAGATAATATTATCAAAAATATTTTTTTCTTCGCCAGCTCCTGTTTGTTTTATATCAACTAGTTTATTTATTACTTTAGATAATCTTTTCGCTAAAGTTTTTGTGAATAATTTATAATCAAAACATAATAAGCTTATAGGTCTCCATTGTTTTAGGTCTTTTTTATCCCCTTTATTTTTATAATTTAATGTGATTATACCCATTTTCATTGTTTCGGTTAATTCCCCTTTTAAGTATATATTATTTACAATTTCAACAACTTCATCCCCAATTACATTCCAAAATTTTAGATAAAACTCTTTACCTAAGCCATCTATACCTGGGGATTTATTGTTTTCGAAATCTTTAATATTATTTAGACATTCTTCTTTGCTTATAAATTGGTTTAAAACTGACCAATCTTCTTCTTTTAATTCTTTTAATTCTATTTTCCCTAGATATTCATCAACCTCTTGATCATTAAAGCCATCAGAAGTATATAGCTCAGAATAAAAATCTAGAATTATTTGTAATATTGAATTTTTATCGTCAGTAGCTTTATTGTTTTTATCAAGTAATGATTTTATTTCCTTCTTTGTGCCTCTTTTTTCTTCTGCTATTTTAAAGATTTCGATATTTTTGATATCTTCTTTATAAAAACACTCACGTGATCTGATTAATGTACCTATTTTCTCTTTTGTTTCCATTGCTATTATTTCGTCCTTAATTGTATTTATTATAGAGCAGTTTTGAGAGGGTTTTGCTTCTTCAGCTAAAAGTGAGTCATATAACTTATTCAACTTTGATTTACTAATTTTTGCTTGAACCCTTGAGAAATTTATTGTTGTTTCTTTTATTTGTTTTTTTAAGAGGTCCCAACCTTTTAGAGGGTCATATTTCAGTTTATCTTCTTTCCATTGTTTGATAATATTTGATATTAATACGGTATATTTTTCATTTTCAAGAAGACTATTATTCATTTTCCAAAACCCACGACCCCATTTTTTCCGTTTATATTGTATGTTAATCTGAACCATTTTATGATCTGACTTTTTATATGGAATATGTTTAATTTCACTTATTTTATTAATAAATTCATTATCTGCATAAAACCTGTCAATTCTAGTACATGAACCAGAGATGTTGTAGCATGTAAAATTTGCCTTGTCTTTATGAATTTCTCTATAAACATCTTTAATTTTCAGAGTATCTTTGATACTTTTAAATTTATCAAGTATATATTTGTTAAGTCTACAATTCATGTTATTTGAATCTATTTTGTCTTCTATGAAATTAAAATCTCCAGTCAATATATATTTATTTTTTAAACTATATTGTTCTACATTTGAGACATAGTTTAGTAGAATGTCATAAAATAATCGTTGTTCCTCCCTCAAACCACATTGTGGTGCATAAAGGTTCAGAAGATTTATGACAGTATCATTATAGACGTAGCTATTGTGGATTAGTCTACCTTTTAGCGGTGTTGGAACCCTATGAGATTTAAAAAGTTTTAAATCTTTATTTACTATTGTTATGACACCTGTAGATCTACTTATACCATTTGAAAAGTCTACATTTTTATTAAATTTTTGTTTTATATCTTGTATAACATCTGGCGACATATAACCAGTTTCCTGTAAACAGATGATGTCTATATTTCTATTATCATCTAATATTTCATAAATTTTGTTTTCAAAACCATTTCTAATGTTCAATGTAAAAAGAAGCATATTAATGTAATTATATATGAAAAAATACAGTAAACATATTATCAATATATGAGAGTGATTGTTATAATTAGACATTTTAAGAGTTATGTGGGAGGGGGTTTAGAATTTGCAGGACTAATGTAACTGCTTTTTTGCGTCTGAGTCTTTGCTAGTTTTTGATCTTTCCCCGTTTGAACAGAACTCTCAATACTTAGTCTATCTCGGTTTCTCTTTTTTTCCTGGTCCTTTTCTCTTTCCGAACTTTTTGTTTTGTCTTTTTCTTTATTTTTATCAACTCTCTTTGCACTTAAAGATTTTCGTTTTGGTAGGGGAACTTTATCACCCGCTATGTCGCAACCCTCTTTGACAGCCTCAGAATAAGGTTTGTTCGACGACGACATACGGGCTACAATCTCATCACCTGTCTTTGCCCTCTCGCCCTTACTAGTTTTAAAAGACGGTGTGCCTTTTGTTTTATCCTTATCTAAATCTTTTGTTTTTTCTTGACCCTCTGGATGCCCATCTGCTTTAGTAGATTTCTCCGAAATTTGCGTCTTTTCACTCAATGTGAAGTCAAAGTTAAACCCATTTCCAAATTTAGCAAGAGAATTTAAGACATTCGGGTTTGGCTGAAAAACTGAATCGGAAATTATATTTTCCACATTATTTTCATTTTTGTCCTTGTGCTCTAGCATGGGTTGATTTGTACATTGAAGTTCCGTGTGGTCTTTTTTCCCACATTTCAAGCAAGGAACTGGTATGAAATCTGGGACCGGAAAATTTTGCGGACACTCTTTTGAGACATGACCGTGGTCACCACAAGAGTAACACTTCTTTCCCTGTGGTTGACCTTCATATTTAATTGACACTGGCTGACCTTTAATGTATAGGTTTTTGGGGATTTGTCGGTATAGCTTTTTCATACGCACAATTCTCACTCCTGATTGTATATTAGGGAACTCTTTGAAGCTCGGAGATATAAGTTTTTGGATTTCTCCATAAATCTCAAATTTTGACCTTACTGCCATTGGTTTTATTTCGAATGGGAGGCCAAAAACAATCACATCAATGTAATCTTTTAGACCTAGATTTAAAGGTTCTGCACGCCTAGATCTAAAGGTGGTGTCATTTACAACAAAAGTCTGAAATTCATTTAAGAATGTTTCTAGAGAATGTTCGTCCCGGCATGTTGCCAGGTAACTACTTTTCCCTGATTTTTGAAAGCATACTATTAGGTCAGTAATGTTTACAGAGGATTGGAGAGTGAACAAGACATCTCTTGTGTTTATTTGCTCAGCTGTTTCCTTCTGGAAATCGCTATTGGACTCGTCAACATATATGACTAGGGTGTTATTTCTCATAATAGTGGTATCGTTTTCCAAATATTTTCTAAATAAAACATCATTTTCAGAAGTAACCGATTCTGATGTTCACTGTCTGCTGTCTTCGGTACAAATGACGATTTGAACTGAATAGCTACCCACTGTTTATATTTCTAACGCGGACCTCGAAGAGAGCACCCTAGCAACAACTGTACAGGTAAAGCGTCTGATAGCAACAAAGGATACAGGGATGATTTTTAATGCCGTTTTCAATGATAAAGAGATCAAATGGAAAATTCAAAGAGGTTTCGAAAAATATATAACTGTAGAAATATCATAACCTTCTTAAACTGTAAATTCGTAAAAATAGATAGCGATAAACATGTAAAAGAGGGACGAAAGAAACCAGAGGGACATCCAAACTCACAAATCGAAAAAAAAACTGACAACGCCATGGCTAAAAATGAAAAATACAAACAGACAAAGAATTGTACACATGACACAACATAGAAAACTAAAGAATAAGCAACACGACCCCATCAAAAACTGGGGGTGATATATCAGTGGCTCCGGAAGTGTAATATGTACCACTGGGTGACTATCAGCGAAAAGCAGTTGAATCAGTCGATTGTTTGGCAATGAATTTATATTTGAAAGCTGGTCACCGTTTTTTCGGTGTAATTGATGGTTAGGACATAGTTAAAGACGATGTCATTATTTATGTTAAATAAAGCTGCGTTCACACGTAATTCGTATTCTAATTCGATTTGCAATGCGCGTCAAATTCGCTTTACTGTCCGAAAGACGTTAACATGGTTAACGTCTTTACTGTTCTAGTTATCTACACTCGTAAGTTGTATGTCGATCCTATCACCGTTGTACTGCTTGTCTCCGAGGTTATCATCAGCTCAATAACCAGTGCGTCGATATTTTTTTATGATTTTTAAGAAAAGAATCTAAAATTCCCCGTTGATAAATTCTTACATTTCTTTTTTTTAACTCGTTCTGACTCCCTGAGGCAAATTTAAATTTATTTATTGCTTTACGGTTAATTTTGTCACTATCTTTTCAATAATCACAGAGTTAAACATCGTCTGCTCTCAATATTTTTGGTTTTAGTATTTATGAAGAAGTATAATCAGGAAAATGCTTTGGTCATACCACAATATACAGTGTAACTTTTACCAAGTCAGGAAAATGGCCATTGTTATATTATAGTTCGATTCTGTATGTGTTACATTTTTATGTTGTGTTTCTGTTGTGTCGTAGTTCTCCTCTTATATTTGATGTGTTTCCCTCAGTTTAGGTTGTTACCCTGATTTAGTTTTTTTTCTCAATCGATTTATGAATTTCGAATAGATGTATACTACTGTTGCCTTTATTTAGTTATGCTTGTATTCAATTCAACTAAATGTGTCTGTTCAGGAAGGTTTTACCTAGATTCATACATAATTCAATAATTAGGGTCTGTTGGATCGTAATATGTATCTCACAAACCTTCATTTACATAATATGTAGATCTTTATTTTGAATATGTCTGTTTTTTCTTATTTTGGGAATGCTGTTCCTTACTTTCGGAGTATTCTTCTCTATCTAAATGAAACAGTTCATGTATCTGCCCATTTATCGTGCGTACAAATGTTTTAGTCTGATATCTATGAAAGTTAGCTGTATCAGTAAACATGTCCAAATTAAGATTAGGATTTACTAGATTGAACTGTTACGATATTGGCTCCTAATTCTTGTTGTCTCTATTTGAGTATTTCGATTCGGATCTTGATTTCTGCATTCTTTCATTTTTAGGTCGTTTATCTCAATTCGTTACATTTTTTTCTCATTATTTTTTAATACCCAATTTTCTCTATTCTGTATCTTTTTGCCTTTTTTTTCTTATCTCCATTGCTTTGCATTTTATTCTGCGCTTTTTTGTCTAGTATTATCTAAAATCTGTAATCTCCATGCAGCCTCTTATTTTAGTGATGCATTTGTTCATTATTATGTAGTTAAACCAGATTAAAATTTGTTTTTATAATTAGTATCTTTATTTAAACTTGTTGAATAATACAATATAATTAATGACAGGACAACATATTTATTATAATTTATTCGAATGTGACATGTAGTCCAAGTAGAAACGTCTGACGATATACATACAAGGATATTTTGATAGATACATGCAGGTAAAATATTTTAAATTTTATTTAATATAGTGCATTTGAAATAATTGTGACATCAATAATGACAAATTCTATTGAAAACACATGAACCAAAATATATTTATATCCGTTACTTACTAAGAATATGACAAAGTCTGTAAAAAATGCAGTTTTGTGTCATTTGAATACATTTACAATTCAATTAATTATCGTTCCTTTTTAGGAATAACAAAAGTTAAAACGTACATAACTTCTTCATTGTTGGAATGTCATCCCTAGTAGACAACAAAGGACACTAGACAAGACAAGTTTATGATAATTGTTAGGTTTATATAGTTTCCAAATTGCGAACGTTGCTCTTAGTGAAAACAACACATCCTCAATACATATTTATAGTAAGCTCATACTACAGATTGTTCGCGTCTCGAGATGCAGTCTCTTCTGCAGAGGCGGTGTTCTATAATAAGAATTTCGATTTATCTTATCTCCTTTTAACATGTTTAAGTATATCATCTACGGCCTTTTATTAACTGTTGCACATATTTCACAGTTCAAATATCTATGAGCAATGATGAGTGGGTTGGGGTTAATTTAAAGAATAGAGATAAATAAGGTGCATAGTTTTGAGGTTTTATTAATATAAAAAAGACGTCAAATATTCTAAGAATTCCTATATTAAGTGCTTGAATATTAAATCAAACATTTGATTCATTGTGTGCATTATAACTTCCTGCAGTCATACATGTGTGAATACTATTACTGATTACTGTTTTAGATGTATGCATGATATAGTTCATATTTACATGTAAAGTTAAACAGTGTAAGCTCATTTGTCCTGATTTGTAAATAAAATCATGTAAAACTGTTACATTTGTACATTAACATGAACATTATGTATAATCAATACAGTTTGTGTTATTTGCTTATAACCGGAAAAGGGATTACACAAACATAACGAAGAAAAATTGTTGTAAATAATTTTTACTAACAAATAGCTTAAGAGCATTAATTATGATTAATGAAGGGAACAAACCACCTGTTATTTTTTAACATATGTCTGTACAGTTATTGATTTCAATTGTAAAGTGTGTAAGGTTAATATCATTTTATGGTTCGCATAGCGAAATAATTGCAAAAAAGTATATAATCCTTTGTATCACATTATATATATACATGACAGGTTGAATGGAAATTCTGTATGATAATAATGTAAGTTTTATAGCATGCACATATATCTTGCTTTATTTTTAGCAATCCGAGGTGGGCGTCGAATAAAGGCATGACATATTAATTTCTCCCGTCGTGTGTGGAACAAACCGACCCCAATTTTAACTTTTGAAAATGCAATGCCAAGGAATGCCTTAATTCCATTACTCGCTTGAATTTCGACTTCACAACTGCTCTGTTTACAAACATTTTTGTCTTTTGAAGTTCTTGTTCATTTTGGGGTTTTTTTTCTGGTCTTTTGAAGTTTCGATAGTAATTGCTAGGTTGTTATGTCTATTTTTTCTATTTTTGGTAGGTGCATTGCTTGAGTTTTCTTGTCACACCGTTCACAGTTTTGTATTATTTAAGTGCCAGTCTTTGTAAGAATCAGGCAATTTAGGTAAAAATTAAAACATGATTAGAAAAAACCCACCAAGCTTATCATGCTATTTAATACTAACCATCATCCTGAGTTAAAAAGTATTAGTCTTTCGTTTGTGTGTGTCTGGTAATATCAAATAACTTGGTTCGAAAATTGGTTAGAATGATAGCAAATTACAGAGTTATCTCCCTTATTCGTTAATTTCTAGTGCATTTCAACCAAATTGTATCTTCTATTACCAGAACAAGAAATGGAAATGAATGTTATTTTTGTGCATAACTACATTTTATGAACTGAAATCAATGTCAAATGGGGTGGTTTTTTTGGTCATGTTTTCACCACTGCCTGATTCTTAGACAGACTGGCACTTAAATACAAAATTTAAACTGCTCTGGTCAAATTTCAACTTTGTTTGTGTCTTTTTCAATTGATTTGTCTTATCTGCATCTTGAGAATTGGATGACATTAGTACTTCTTCATTTTCAATATTAATTTACAGATTTATATTTGTTTTAGTCGTAAATAATAAACACATTTTTATGTAGATTAGTAAGCCGATTGAATTTTTGCAATTGTGGTGCTGTTGGGTTGCTGTCATAATATTGCAACCCTAATATTCCCTTTGATAACTATTCTCTGGGTTTGTTTGCATCTTGAGAATACAACAGTTAAATATGTGTCCAGTTCCAGTGTGCTGTGACTTGGTTTCCTTGATAAATATCTTTATTTTGGTAATTGGACGTCATTTCTTGAAAGTCTATTAACATCATCTTTGTCTAATCCATTTATTTGATTATGACTTTATATTTTGTATTGGCTTTCGTTGTTATTGTCCCGATTACTTTTTCTTATCATGTAACTTTATTTTGTAGTTTAACTAAAGTAAACGGTACTTTGCTTTTTATCCATGTATATGACGGATGCCACTAGTTGTACAGTTGTGTCTTAATTTAGGTGTTCTGCCCGATGAATTGATGAAAGTATCACAATAATTTCTGAATTTACAGCATTCCATTGAAATAGTTGCTTTGTGCATTCTTTTCTTTACTAGTTGATAATTATGTCTGCCGCCACACAATCTCATGACAATATATATCTTTTACTCGTATGTTATATAACGAAATCCGAGTTCTTTACCTGAATTAGATTGCTTCCGCTTTTCACAAGTCTTTTACTATGTTTTACATTTTTTACTGTGTGGACATATGCTTAGACCATTAATTTTAATTCGTATCACCACCGGGTATTGACTATAGGCTGTTATATAACACGGATTTGTTTTCTTCTCTCAATCAATTTATGACCTTTGAACAGCTGTATACTACTGTTGCCTTTATATATCCTTACCTCTGTTTACCATGTAAATGTATGTTTCATTCTGTTGTATCCCTAAGTTAACAGTTTATGCAAACGTTTCTTTTGTTATGTCAGATTAAACATCTTGGCTTATTCCGTTCCTAATATGCGATGAATTCTGTCTAGTCTATTTCATATCAATTGTGTACCTGCCCCTTTTTTTGAACCTATTTGTTTCCAAATATATATTGTATATAATATTGACCTTCATTCTATTGCACTCTAAAAGTTTTTACATGGGCCATTTTAGTTGCGCAATTGATATAAATTCATTACGTCTTGTCATTTTTCTTCCAATTCATGCTACTAATTTTTAATTTAATACTCTGTCGTGTAAGCCCAGTGGTTGCATTCGATCGGTTTCCAGATGGTATTTGTTATGCCATTCTTATAAATTATTTAAAAACAAATCTGTCAATAAAAATTCTTGGAGGAAATCTATCTAAAGATACATATCTTGGCGAAAATATTATGTCCAACATGATCTTTCGATGTAAAACTATATCATTTTTGGCTTCACATTTTTACTTTGACTAGTGGAATTATGGTTAAGAAAGTATTTATTGAAAAGTTTAACCCGTCTAACGTATGTATGATGTAAAACATTGAGTTGGAGCAAAAGCTTGTTGTTTTGTATTGTTGAAGCTTACTGTACTATCTTGTTAAAATAGTATTAATACCAGCACAAGTAAAACTATATGTCACTTATAATGGAGAACATATGTCTGTATTTTTTCTATTGATTATTTTGGTAGTTGTATTTGTGTTCTGTAAATGTCAACAAGTATCATTTCTGTATAGGAATACATAGACAATAACTGTTTAGTGTCTTTAAATATCAGCTGTATTTGTACGAGGCTAGGAAACAAGGTGTATGTGAGCTTTTAGCGAGCTACTACACCTGTTTCGAGCCGAGTACAAATACAGCTGATATTTAAAGACACTAAACAGTTATTGTCGTTATCTTGCAATTAATTCTGTATATTGTTTGTGTTTTGAAAGACACAAAAACAAACATATTTAGCATTTATTTTCGATTTGTAATCCCTTGAGGCCCGCGTAGTAATATCAAAATAACACATTACGCTGAAGACGGGTTCGCAAAAAAAAAATCTCGAATGGTCAACAATAATACATCGCTCAAGGTGAATAATTATCTATTTTAACATAACAATTTCAACAGTAAAAACAAAAAAACAAAACCGTGATTGTCAAATTTGAAACAGAAGTGTACGAGTTGTCCTCCGCTTCAGACTTGACATTCACTAAACATGCATGCTGAAATCGACATGGTTGATTTTGTAACACAATCAGTTTTGAAATCGACAATTGTCATCGTCATTGGAATGCAACTGGAATACACATTCTGAGGTCACACAGGTTCAAACAATACTCAGTGGGCGGAGCTTTAAAGCGATATCTGTATAGTATACAGATACAGCATAGCGATATCTGTAGGGCTGTATCTGTATAGTATGACACCCAATTGCAGGATAAAATGAAATAAAGTGATTTTATTTGTTTTTGTGGATAACATCATTGCTGTTTATTTGTCATGCCTTTTTTTGTATGATCGGTATTATACAGTATAATTCCCAATATAAATAAAATACAGAAAAAGTTTGTTATTTCAAAACAAAAAATACAAGATTATTGTCTAATAGTTATTTTACCTGATACTATAGATAAAATATTAGTAAGGAATCAATCCTATTGAATCATCATGTTTCAACTGTTTTCAGTGTGAGTACTGACATGATTTAACAAACTTTACTAAAATTGTCCGTTTATAAATTTTGAAATTATCAAGAAACTAAGGTTTCAACTCCCTCAGGCAAAGTTGGCTTTAGATGAATTTGGCTATTTATTTTAGGTATTTTTGACATATAGCTCTTCAACGGTTTCGGTACTTATATATCTTCGGATTTCAAATGTTTGGCTTTGAGCGTACGTGATGAAGGTAAATCCATAAAGCGCTACGGACACAAGAAATTATTAAACGTGTTGTTTTCAATATTTTGATAGAGATAATATTTACAAATAAACTATAATATAGCAAAAAACACTCTGACATCTTCACTGGCATAAGACTGGTCACAACTGAAGTAGTGAAGAGATTTTTGTGAGGATTGTTTAATTTACAGTCGGAGAGGGACAGAATATTTTCGTTCGGACGGACATTTATATTCACCTGTTATTATTTCAGACTAACATTTTTACATGTCTGTACAGCTGTTTCCTCCACAGTCCTGATTTTTCATCCTAATTGTTGAACGTTTCTTGCAGTCATTACCAGGTCAGACTATTTATTTCGATGATCCTGTTGTATCCTCCAGTATATCAAATAAACATCCGCTTATTTTACATTTGAAATTTCTAGTATTTTCAGATTTGTTAACCTTCTTCTTGGTTGCAATGTTCAAGTTTTTGGTATGGATGACATTAACGTCTTCTTTAAGTATGGGTATAAACCATGACAGGAAAGGAAGGATAAAGATGGGCGAATCCAACCATAATTGTGATGACGCTGAGGTATATATTATACAAGACTACTAACACAAATGTGTGATGCTATATATACTCATTATATACATGATAACACGTTGATAATTGGAAAATAAATCATGTCAGTAGGATATACACAATCAGTCATTCAGGACGAAAGGCGGGCAATGAAGAATGCCAATTGTTTAAAAAAAATGTTGTATAGGACAAAAGCTTTCATGCAACAGGCCACTTAATAGACTACCAAAGAGTACACCATGTAGATAGATGGTCATTCTCCCTACACGATGCATCGAATTTAACATCCTTATTTGTATTGAATGCGACTGCGTGATTTCACATCCACACTCCTAATCAATAAAAACTCATTTTGAACATACATTTTTGTTCAGATAGGAAAAGAATAGGTGACCATATCTTGTACTGAAGTCAACCTTTATTGAAATATAATATTTCTTTCAAGTGACACACCCAATGATAAGCGTATGACATTAAAGAATGAACATCAGGTGTTAGTTCTGAAGAGATATAGAATGCAATTAATAGACACGAATCATTGTTATATAAAATCAAAGACAATTAACTCTCAAGAGAGAATAGAACAGTTGATTTACAAACGGAAAATGTTTGACTAAATGAAGATTAATGTGTTTTACTTTAGCATGCATTCAATATAATGATCCAACATGAAACGGTGTAAACATCAATGATATAGTAAGCTCGAAATTAAACAATATAGTCATAAATAATAGACAAGTTTCAGTATATCATGTCAAGCACTGAAAATACAAATGTCATAACAGTGTGTTACATATATTTTATAATTGACGCAAATGTATGGAGTTATGAAGTACAAAATTATGATACATACACATACTTGTATACATGTATATTAACCAAAAAAAAGGAAGAAATAAAACGACCGAAAGTCTGAAAAAACACTTTTCATTCGTTTATATTATGAAGTCAATATAAAATAGAACATATGGAATAATCAAATTAAAATAACAGGAAGTGTATCAACATTATTCTTTGTCGTTTGACAATGTTAATAAATAATCATAATTCGTTGCTTGTTCTTGTATTTTAATGCACTGGAGACGTCTTGATAATGAAAATACATTGATTTTGCTTGTATTTTTCAGTGGCCTAATAATTACATAGACATCGGCTGTAATGATTTCATTTGTTCTGGACCAACAGTAAAAGGAGCTAGAGTAGGTAGATTTATGTGCGTACAATGGGGAAATAGATATGAGACGAGGGTCAAACAACGCATAATACAACACAACATATATTTTAGTCAACCTATATAATCCTCAACAATATACATGTTATTACCATATGTTAATTTTATTTAGACCTGTCAAAATGTTAAATTTTTATAATTGACACTTCAAAAGATCTCACTACTTATATGATGCAGGATTTTATATTTGACAAAAATATCTTGGACTTCTGACAAACAACTGCTGATTTGAGTAGCTCGTATATACGTTTTTTCTAAGTTTGATATGAAACAGTAGTAAACAATAACTAGATATGGATTAAAGATTACGGCATTTCTTCCATTTAAACTTATCTAATTTCAGAAAATAGTCCGACCGCACTTCTCATAAAAATATCATGAATTTAATTGTAAGACGAAATCTTGCAGTTGTTTTTTAGATTTGGTAAATGACATTTAATGCTAGGAAGGGACTTCATCAAATTCTGATGTTTAACAAAAAGTAATAGTTCAAATTCTACTCAGAATTTACATAAAAATAACTTTAAAAAAATACTTTATTGAATATTTCCCCCTAGATATCCAATAACTAATTTAAGGGATACTTAATTGAAGCTGTAGATTGAGTAAATTGTTAACAGTAAAAATGCAGTAAAACTAGTTTAATAATATAAAAAAAAAAAGAATCAACATTAAAAAATTTATAAAAATGACCACATGATTGATATTCATGTCAACACCGAAATGTTGACTACTGGGCTGGTGATACCCTCGGGGACGAAACGTCCACCAGAAGTGGCATCGACCCAGTGGTTTAAATAGTTATCAAAAGTACCAGGTTCATAATTAAGTACGCCATACGCGCGTTTCGTCTACATAAGACTCATCAGTGACGCTCAAATCGAAATATTTATAAAGCCGAACAATTACAAAGTTAAAGAGCATTGAGGATCCAAAATTCCAAAAAGTTGTGCCAAATACGGCTAAGGTAATCTATGCCTGGATTAAGAAAATCCTTAGTTTTTCGAAAAATTCAAAGTTTTGTAAACAGGAAATTTATAAAAATGACCACGTGATTGATATTCATGTCAACACCGAAATGTTGACTACTGGGCTGGTGATACCCTTGGGGACGGAACGTCCATTAGCAGTGGCATCGACCCAGTGGTTTAAATAGTTATCAAAAGTACCAGGTTCATAATTAAGTACGCCATACGCGCGTTTCGTCTACATAAACCTCATCAGTGACGCTCAAATCGAAATATTTATAAAGCCAAACAATTACAAAGTTAAAGAACATTAAGGATCCAAAATTCCAAAAAGTTGTACCAAATACGGCTTAGGTAATATATGCCTGGAATAAGAAAATCCTTAGTTTTTCGAAAAATTCAAAGTTTTGTAAACAGGAAATTTATAAAAATGACCACATGATTGATATTCATGTCAACACCGAAATGTTGACTACTGGGCTGGTGATACCCTTGGGGACGAAACGTCCACCAGCAGTGGCATCATGTGTTACATGTTACTACTATTTCTAGTATATTTTATTTATCATTTTGAAAATAAAAGTATTCTATTTATTTTAGAAGCATACAGTTAAATTGGATTTATCTCAACCTGACTATGGAGTAAGTTAACAGTTTTATATGCGCCTAGTTCCACAATTCAATAAAAGATTAACATGTGTTTGATGAATAGTAAAAAAAGTAAATGAACAATAAAGCACGTGTAACATTGATAAAAACTTATATAGACTCTCAAAGTTTAAGTATCTGCTCCATATTTTAATTTTAGCGAATGGTTTATTTAAAGAAACTTGATCTTATTTTTGAGTTAATATAAAAAAGAAGATTATGTGGGATTGCCAATTAGACAACCCTTCACAAGAAATTCTTGTTTTACTATAAGTTGACTATTTTCTTAATAGTAATTTCTAAGTAAATTTATATTTTATTCATTTTTAGTCTTTAAGAGATAAGTTTAGCGGTTTAAAATTCATAGAATTGTTATTTTAAATGTAACATGCTGAATTAATACATCTCAGGAAAGGACAAATTATATCATTTGGGTAGACTGATTGACTTGGAATAAGTTGTGTGAGTTCAATACCGGTATCTAAAACATTTAGAAATTTCGAATTCAATGAAAGGAGTAGGTTCAGTAAGACCCCTTTTTGGCCCCAAAATATAGCAGTTTTACAAAATTAAGAAAATGTAATCTTTTAGCTATTTACTGGAAAGTAGAATACTTCTGCTACATAAATATTTGCTGTTTTTAACAATACAATGCATATGTATCGGGTACATCATTAAGTCATGCTAAATTACCGAAATCATCACAATCTTAGCATTTGAGTTAAATTTTAGACGGTTTCTGTCATAAATGAAAGTGGCCACATTCGTGTTCATTCATAATATTGAAATCTAAGTTGTATTTGATGATATTACATAACATATATAAAGGTTGAGGATGATCACGGATGCGGATAGTTTCAATTTTGACAAAAACCATCTGAAAAATTACGTTTTTTGGCATATTTGATAGATTTTTCATATTTTAGCTTAAATCGGAGCGTTTTTAATGACTAAATCAGTTAAAATCTTTCACATAAACTAATTGGATCAGTTGAAATAGACACTTAAGTGAGATAGATGAACCTGAAATTTGAGGCCAAGATCGGCCCTTATCGGACCTACTCCTTTAATGTGTAGAAAACTCTTCAAATATACTAGGTGTAGAATGCCTAACATACTTTATTTAAAGTTGAAAGACATAACAAAAACCACAAGGGCGAAGAACATTGTTGCTAAAAGATAAAAAAAAAAACCACTTATTTTGATATCATATGTTGCCCATGTTTGTTCCAAATTTTGCTCATTAATACAGGACCTAATATAGATTGGTGTTAAACGCGAAATAATTAGTAAGTATTGAAGCTGACAAGTAAAATTAAAAACGGCACGCAAGTGTACGGACAAATAAAAAAATTGTATGAAATGAAATGGAAATAAATCATAGGATTGCTTAATCAAATTGACTTAACGTTATTACAAAGTTTTAACGTCTTGAGTAAAGTATATGGCTTCTCCTGTAATCATTGGAACAGTTTTATCTTGCAGGCGATGCATATGTGCATGAACAAAAAAATTGTATACAACCGAACTATACCATCCAGGTACGTTGTTTCATATTGTGATGTATGGTTTCATAGGTTGGTTAATCGTCTATTTTGCATTGATTTACATGACTGAGTAATAGAATCTTTTGCAATTTCATTGAATGTAATCTTAATGCATTATTTATTGGTTTTAATTATTTTACGTATTCACTTTTATCGTTATAAGAACATGGTTTTCTGTTTTATTACGACTTCTACGACAAAGAAATTTTCTTTTTTATAATTCATTCCATCATTAATTAAGAAACCTTTAATTATTTTTTTTGTGAATCAGTGTCGTGTTATTGTCATAATATAAAACTTTATTTACACTCAATGAAGTTTACACCTGAACAAGACACAACACGATAGATAATATCATATTTTTTTCTATATCCGAGACACCAATTTAATCCAAACAGCTCTCCTCCAGGATTTATATTGGTTAAGGGTTGATACAATTTTTTAATAAAAAAGGCGTGATATATACACTTTAAAATTAATCTTAAGTAGATAAAATTGAAAATGGAAATGGGGAATATGTCAAAGAGACAAGATCCCGACATAGAGCAGACACAGCAGAAGGCCAAAATGGGTCTTCAATGCAGCGAGAAACTCCCGCAACCGGAGGCGTCCTTCAGCTTGCACCCAAACAAATAAGTATACTAGTTCAGTGATAATGGACGTCATACTAAACTCCGAATTATACACAAGAAAGAAACTAAATTTAAAAATCATCCTAACAAAGGCCAGACGCTCCTGACTTGGGACAGGCGCAAAAATGCGGCGGGGTTAAACATGTTTTTTGAGATTTCAACCTCCCGCTATACCTATAGCCAATGTAGAAAAAACAAATGCACACCATTATGCACAGTACAACTCAGAGAATTCCGAGTCCGATGTCAGAAGATGTAACAAACGAAAATATAAAAACTGACAATAATACATAAATAACAACAGACTACTATCAGTTACTGACATGCCAGCTCCAGACCTCAATTAGATTGATTGAAAGATTATGTCTTCATCGTATGAATATCAGGCACAATCCCTCCCGTTAGGGGTTTAGTATTAAAAGGGATAATTAACGATAGGAAATGAAAAATCATCTCTTTATTGAGTTTATATACCAATGTTCAATATCAAAACCGATTTAAAAAAAAAAAAAGAAAAATGTAGAAATCACAAGAACTCCCAAAAGTTCAGGGAGAACGTTGACAGTTTGAGCACGCTTGTATGCACGCGTCACCTGTGTTCTAAATCTACACTCATACAATATGAACTTCTAAGTAATCGATAAAAGGACACAATCGGCAACTTACAAATTACTAACATACGACTTTACTCGCTTCTAAAATCCAGGCTTATAATTTGATACGCCAGACGCGCATTTCGTCAGTGACGCTCAGATCAAAATAGTTAGAAAGCAAAACATGTATGAAGTTGAAGAGTATTGAGGACCCAAAATTCCAAAAAGGTGTTCCAAGTATGGCTAAGGTAATCTATACCCGGGATAAGAAAATCCTAATTATTTCAAATAACTGATACCTTTTAAACAGGGAATTTATAGAAATGAGCATATAACTAAACTGTATACGTCTAACGTGAGTTTTGTCTATAAATGATTAATGGGCGACACTTGAATAAAATTTTTTAATAAGGTCAAATAAAGTAGGAAGTTGAAGTGCATTTCTGACCCGAAATTCCGAAACGTTTTGCCAAATACTCCTAGGGTATAAAATCAAAATTTTGTAAACAATTGATTATAATTATCAATATCAATAATATTCATGTTTAACATAAAAGTGATGACTACTTTGCTGGTGATACCCTGGAGGTGGATGTGGCATGAAACCTCTACCCGCAGTGGCATCGACCCAGTAAATTGTAAATATATAACTCCACATAGATACCAGGACACAAATTTTAGAAAAATGTTAAAACTCGATAATGATATCATAGAAAACGATTTTATCTAAGTATGTGCCTGTCCCAAGTCATGAGCCTGTAATTCAGTGGTTGTCGTTTGTTTATGTGTTACATATTTTTTTTCGTTCATTTTTTTTTATATAAATAAGGCCGTAAGTTTCTCGTTTGAATTGTTTTACATTGTCTTATCGGGGCCTTTAATAGCTGACTATGCGTATGGGCTTTGCTCTTGTTGAAGGCCGTACGGTGACCTATAGTTGTTAATGTCTGTGTCATTTTGGTCTCTTGTGAACAGTTGTCTCATTGACAATCATACCACATCTTCATTTTTTATATCAAGGTCAAACCGACAATACACAGTTATTTACAATAGGGGTACATTCCTTTATTTCAAAAGATTTCTATAGTACTCATAATAGAGTACGTAAAGAACGAGGTGAAATGACTAAACCGGCATGACGTAAAAACGACAAATTAAAGAAATCAACTTTATATATAACTAATGAAGGGCAATCGTGTTGATAAAAATATACACAATTCGTAATACTTGTTTTCATTCGATTTTTGTGCCTTTCGTTGTTTCAGTGGCGATCACCGTCCACTTTGGGCAAAGTATGGTGAATATGCATATTGTCCGCCTCAAAGATGGCTACATAACGCTGAGGTGAGTGTAAATCTACAGAATCATACAATGGTTGGATAAATAATCAAATGTATAACATATGGACGCTCATTTAAAAAAAATCAACAAACAAAATGTGCATATAGCATCTCTGTTGAAGAAATCCCTTATAAATTCGTTGGTTGGCCGTTATGGAATATTTTTTTTAAAAATAATAAAATACATGTTCGAATTATCATTACATTGAATACTAAGTTTGACATCAGCATTTTGAATTTATCACAGAATTTACGATACAATTGATCCATATCTGCGTATCCTATCGGAGTTTCTTATATCATGACCGTTTTTTATTTCTTATGATTCGTGTTGCTTAGTCTTTTGATATCTATGTTGCGTTTTGTAAATAGTTGTTTTTCGCCATGGTATTGTCACTTGTGTTTCGACTTATGAGTTTGAACATCGATGATTTGTACCTCTTTTCAAAACGACTTGAGAAAAATATCTGCGTATAATCATCTCCCCTATTTTTTCCACTCAGAGTGATAACAATGTATAAAAAACCATGTTGCATTTATTCATTCAACAAATAGTTAAACTTTCCAAAATATCACTAATAAAGACAATTTGAGGTACATATTATAAATTCTAAATTGTACTTAAATAAAGGCAACAGTAGTATACCGCTGTTCAAAACTCATAAATCCATGGACAAAAAACAAAATCGGGATAACAAACTAAAACCGAGGGAAACGCATTAAATATAAGAGGAGAACAACGACATAACACTAAAATGTAACACACATAGACAAAATCCCACGAGAATAACAAATATAACATATATATATAACTTAAAATCTTAATCCAAGGTGAGTTAATATTATTAACTGGCTGTTTCTGTATTGGCACTGGAATATATTCAAGGTTTGCTGTCTCGAGACCCGAGAATCTATACCAGTGCCAATACAGAAACAGCCAGTTCATAACACTTTTGTTAAATGATTATAAGAAAATTAAAAACCGAAAGTATTAGCCCATGGGCCAAATACGGCTTTTTTCCCGCTTTTTTCTGTATAGCCCTGTTTTTTTTTCGTTTCAAAACTTTTAAAACGTTACAAAACACATCATTTAATCTGTTTATTTTATGATTTTCATTTAAAAAATATTATTCAAATGTTTTATGCATATCGATACTTCCAAAATTGAGTAATGGCGCAAGAAAATTGAAAACCGGAAGTGAACGTCCTGTATTAGCCCTAGGGCCATTACGGCTTTCCCCCCGCGTTTCCGTATTGGCCCTGTCCGAAGAGCAATATTATAGTATTAATGAATGGGTGTTTTTATAATGGCCCTGTTATATGTCCAAGGTCTGTAATAATGGTTGAGGAAGTCTGTAATGGCCCGAGGCCATTATTACTGACCGAGGACATATAACAGAGCCATTATAAAAACACCCATTTCTTAATACATTTATTAACCAACTGAATAAAAGTGTATGTGTTAATATACCAAATATCCAAGGTATTAAGTTGACAGAAGTTATGTGTTGAAAAACAGGATGAACAGTGATCCCTATGTATGGTTCTTTAACTCATTGCCCCCTGAATCTATTTTTAGAAAACTGCACTGTATTCCTGATAAGATTTTCAACAGCAGCATCTCTCTCCCTGAAGGAAAATGGCTGCCATAGATTGTAAACATAGGGTCTATTTAAAAAAATAATTAAAAATATTTATCAAATAGATATAATTGTTGTGTTTTGTTTTTTGTTTCAATAATATGTTATATTTTATAAATAAAGTAAAATAAAAATTAATACATTCTTACTTTTATTCTTATTTCATTGTTTATTGCACTCTATCGTAGTTTTGTACTGTAAAAATTTTTCATATATTTCTCCATTACTTCTTGTGAAATTCTCTGAAACAGCTCAGACAAAGAAACACATGACATCCATTACGTTTAATTTTAACATCTTTTCTCCCTTAGTTAGAAAAACATTGTTTGCAACGTCCCCTTTTCTCATTTTCACAAGGCCATTGTTTACGTTTCACAGATCGATGACTTTGTAGTAAAATTCCAATGTGTATTTTATGAATGAAAACTGTGCCACGTGTTAAATCTCATTAATATTCATTAGAGAATCATGTGACTCTAAAGCCATGCTCCTACTAGGGACCAATCAGAAGAGGTTTAACAAAAACGGGACCCAACCAAAATGACGCTTATATGCGTCATTCGGGAAATACAAAATGGCGGATTTAGACGCACATATGCGTCACCAGGGAGCAAAACGAAAGTAAAAATGACGCATATCCGTGTCAACAGGGCCAATGAGTTAATGTTGGTTGCTGGTTACTAAATAAAATAAAATACAAAAAAGTATTATACTCTTTACAACTTTATTTTATTAACTTTATTAAAAACCCTAACTGTGCTTTATACAGACAAACCGTGCCATTACAGAAAAACAGGGCCATTACAGAAAAACAGGGCCATTACAGAAAATATTATAGTATTAATGAATGGGTATTTTTATAATGGCCCTGTTATATGTCCAAGGTCTGTAATAATGGTCGAGGAAGTCTGTAATGGCCAGAGGCAACGCCGAGGGCCATTACAGACATCCGAGGCCATTATTACTGACCATGGACATATAACAGGGCCATTATAAAAACACCCATTTCTTAATACATTTATTAACCAACTGAAAAAAGTGTATGCATTGCTGCCAACTTGATATACTCTCTTACTCTTTTAATGACAGTTTAGTTTGAAAAAAAAAATAATTTGTACTTCACCATGATCAAGCTTTAAATATACCAAATATCCAAGATATTAAGTTGAAAGAAGTTATGTGTTGAAAAACAGGTTGAACAGTGATCCATTCATATCGTTCTTTAATGTTTGTTGCTGGTTACTAAATTAAATAAAATACAAAAAGGTATTATACTCTTTACAGCTTAATTTTATTAACTTTATTAAAAACCCTAACTGGGCTTAATACAGACAAGCTTGTCATTAATACAGGTATATTACAGAAAAACAGGGCAATTACAGAAAAACAGGGTCATTACAGAAAAAAACAGGGCCATTACAGAAAATATGTTATTTTAATAACCATTCATTTTTGGCAATACTGTACTTAGTTGGTTAATAAATAATTTTTAATAAACAGTTATTTTTGGCAATAGTGTACTTATTAGGTTAATAATAGATCTTGATTTATATCGACAGTGGAACGTTTTCAGTATTGCACATGCTGATTTATCCTTATTAAGGCTTATTTGCTCATATCATTTAATAATATCACATATAAAAAGGATTTACTTTTAATAGATTTTTTTAGTATCATTTTGCAATTTATTTGTGATATTGTCTGTTATCAATCTAATACGTGATGCTATATATTACTTAAAGTTGTTGTTACTTGAAAATAGACACGCGGATAAGTGATATAGGGAATTCTAGACCACAGTAAACTATTTATAGAAAAGGAACATCTGAGATAAAAGATTTCTGAAAATTGGATCTTCCTTTTTAATCAACTTTACTTACTGAAAGTCATATGATCGTTCAAAAATAACAAATGAACCTCTCTTGTCTTCTCGTACTCATATTGCTTTCTTATTAGTCTTGTCCACCTAAAAGAAAACCGTGATGGAAAAAGTAAAATGATAACTGAAGATAATAAAAACCGATTGTGAAAGAAATTTTTACACACCAAATCATTTAACAACTGCGAATAAAATGTTGAAATAACAAATGAGAACGCATGGAAACTATAGAATTAGCCTCAAAAGAACTTTGCTCCATGAAAACCCGAACGTTAATTAACGGTCAAGGTTTTCGACCAACTATCCACGATTTAATTTTTTTGTCGATTATACTGTCCTGTACCCAGTCATGAATATGGCAATTGTTATCAAGTAGTTCTTTTTATGTATATTGGTTTGTAGTTGCACTTCAGTGTTCCTTCGTTTTCCTCATATACGTGATGCGTTTCCCTCGGTCTAAGCTTATAACCCGGATTTGTTTTTTCTAAATCGATTTATGACGTTTGAATACAGGTATACTACCATTGCTTTTATACATAATGGATTAGGGATGAATGTGAAATAAATTCGAACATATGAATTTGTTTAGTAAATATGCATCCCTTGGTTCAATGATTTTTTTAGATATTATAATCACCAAAAACTCGTTTCATATGAGATAACTGACGACAGATATAATGGAAGAAGCTAAACAAGTGTCTAGTACTTGCATTAACAACAGCAAGTCCGATTTATTACTTACAAGTATCTACCTAACAAACTCCTCCTTCGTATATCCAACATTTGTAAAGATATCGACGTTTTGCTTATGCATATTGAGCTAATAGTGTATTTCTTTGTGTATACTTATGAGTTACAGAACGAGTTTGAATTGCATTTCGGATGAACTGCCTTTCATAAAATACCGCCCTTGCCATATAAATTTGAAATACTTATTTTACCAATACACAAGGTCATACGTTCCAAAGAATATCTATGACATGATAGCGTAAGCGCAAGGTCATTCTTTCCTCGATTCTGTATGATTTCTTTCTAATTAATTTATGGGAATTCTACCGATTGATACATCAATTGAAAAACATTGATAACTACTCTAGATCTTTCAAAATAGGACTTGGACTATCTTTCAGTAACTCAGGAATCGAAGATCAGTATAGGGTTTTTGTCTCTCTTTTTTTTAGATCGGTAAGAGTTAAGTCCGTTATTAATGATTTTCATATTCCATATTAATGTTATTTTGTTACACCATTGCATATGATTAAGCAGGAACAAACATGTTTAAGTATAATTCGAAAACACTGTCGGTCAAGTGCTCAAGTGGTTATGTTTCATCAGTGGGTCCGTTGTCATCTGTCAACGTCTGTTCAATTTTACAAAAATCTTCTCATCTGAAACTACAGAGACAAAATTAACCAAACTTAATCATCATCATTATTGGAGTATCTAAATTAATAAATGTGTCTCATTACCCCGATTACTAACTTACATTGTAGACATGACATATAGAACATAGGGGTAAAAATACGATTTTTGTCTAGAAAACGAGAAAAACTAGAAAACTAAATGTTTCCTTGAAGTTCCGTATTTGTGTTATTTTACTTTTTATATTAAATGACGATTTCTTTGGGGAAAACTTCAGAATGAAGAGAAAAATCTTAACCAGTAAAAATATTCAGCAAAATAAAATAGACAAAAGAGATTTTGTCATGAAGTCTTCTCCTTTTAATACTGTTGGAGATTATCCATTGTTGAAGATGCATAAAGACATTGATGTGTGATAATGCTATTCCTAGTCACTAGTCAGTATCACAACATTAAATTATGTCGTTTTTGTTTCATTGTGTTTTTCCAATACTTGTATAACTTACAATGCGGTTTATTTTTATTGTTGAATACGACACACTAGTCTGTAGTTTCAGACGCTATCTAGATGAAATGTAGCGCTAACGGCTTTGTTCCTTTGGTATTCATGGATTTGTTTTTCCTTTAAAAAGATATATATATGGAACTTAATATTAGTTCATTCTGCTATTTGAATATCAATGTATGTAATATATGTAACTGATTTCCTTACGCTTATATTTGACCTCAATGTTTAAATAATATGTTATATATGTTTGATTTATTTCAGCACGGAGGTATAATTTTCTTGTATAATCCATGCCTGGAGAGTAGTCAAATTAAACTACTGAGAAAAGCAGTGAAGAAAGCCAAAGTCAAGAAGTATGTAATGACGCCTTATTCCTTACCTAGAGACATGGTAAGTGTAAAGTTTTACATATTTTGAAAACATATTCCAATAAAATTTGATCAGAAGTTAAACTCGTAATTTTCAATTTGTATAGCAAACTGTGCTAAATAAACTCACATTTGCAAGTTTAAAATTGATGATCCCAATCGCTACATGATAACAGTTAATTGATTCAGGTTTCACACATATGAAAAAGTAAAATCCAAAAATACTGAACTAGAGGAAGATCAATTGGAAATCCATAATCACATGGCAAATCAAATAACAAAACGCATCAAAAACGAATGGACAAGAACTGTCATATTCCTGACTTGGTACAGGCATTTCAAATGTAGAAAATGGTGATGAAATGTATTGCTAAAAATTATAAAATTCTTAATAAACCAATGGCACCTCTTAACCTTATTTTGTTATTTTTCCATTTCTTTAGCCAATTGCTGTCGTTGCATGGAGGAGTGTTCTACAAATGAATGCTGTAGATGTTAAACAGATTGTAAAATTTTCTAAGGTAAAGTAAATCCATAACAGCATATTTTATCGTGTTCTATGTCTCTATATTAAGCATTGTTTTTCATATTAACAAAATTTAGTCTTAAATTGATAAGAATGTTTAAATAAGAGGTTGATTGTTCTTGATGTATACCATAAGATAGCTGTACTCGAGCGGTGCTGGATAATATCCTTATTATTTCATTGGTATAAAAAATGGAAACATCACTTTTTAAATGCATGCTTCTGAAAAGTTTATCTGGATTTACCTTCATCAGCTACGCTTAAAGCCGATTATTTAAAAACCAAGGATCTACATGTTTAAGAACACAAGCAGTTGAGGAGCGATGTCACAAAACAGGACCTTAAAAATAGTAAAATCCATCTAATGTCAACTTTAACTAAAGGAATTGAAACTAGCTTCTTGATAATTTCAAAATAATTAAAATTTAGAAAGTTAATTGTGACAATTTAGGTCGGTACGAAGTACTGACTACTGAGCTGATGCTATCAACGGGAACTTAGTGTAAGCTTTAGCGCTTTCAATGTCTACAAGAATACAAACGATTATTTTACGAGTTTGACATATTGTAAAACACTGGCCTACTAGTATTTTAGTTTATTCGTAAGTTATCTGGTCTTATTGATTTGCCGTCTTAATTTGTTATGTTAGATAATATTGAAACAAAAGATGTAAATGTGTCATTATAATTAAACTCATCATAGATACGAGGATTAAATTTGTGAACGCGAGGTGCGCGGTCCTTGCAAATTGGACATGTTCAACTTATTGGGATGCTTAATATAACGTTTTTATTTCTTTCATTTAAAAAAAAATGTGTGTGGGGTACTGCAAATTTGTAATTGTAATGCATGGTAATGCATTTCATTTTCCCAATCAATTGCATGTAATGTGTATTGCATCAATTTTTGCATTACATGAATTTGTAATTTAATGCATAACCTGAGAAAAAAGTTGTGTAATTGCATGCATTACATTGAATTACATGGTATTACTCATTGACATACTATATATCCTTCACAGATTGTTGGAGATTTAGCTCAAGTAGAATTTAAGGTTTCTGGATTAATTAAGAACATAATCATTTAGATATTTGATATTTTGATTTGAAAAACATTACTGTTAAAGTGTTTTATTGTTGTCAAAACATCAATGAATACCTTGTCATGATTTAATAACAGAAAACTGACCAGTGTCATAACACACTAACTATTTTGTTTTACAGTCAATCTTTTCACCATTTTTACACTTGTTCATAAATTAAGCTCTTTGTTTATTATTCAATCAGGAAAGGAGTACTCAGTAAATATTTTTGAATGAAATTGATAAAACAAATGTATTTGTATACGCCATATTTATAAAAGTGAAGTTAACATCAGTTAAAATAAATATTAAACTTCATCTCTGTACTTACTTTTAAGTGAAAACACAGAACATTGAAACCCTAATTATGTTTAAATGTAAAAGGTGTATTGAATAAGGTTTTACTTGATATTTATATTTGATATGAATACAGAACAGTTATTGCATAGGCTAGAATCTTTTATGACTTCATGTTGTTTTTCAAAATGTTTGAATTTTTTGAATTTACAAATTTAATGAGTAATTCAATGCATTACTTTGCAAAGGTAATTGTGATATAATGCATTGCAATGTAATTCGCCCCATGCCTGGTGTGCAGATAGAAAACTATGGAAGATAAAGAGAAAATATAAGCAGGAAATATGTTTATCAAAATAAGATTTGCAAACAAGCAAACGTGACCGAAATTTAGGAATGACTGCGCAAAGAGTAATTTTCTTTAAAAGCAATAATTTTCACCGATTTTTTGTATTTTATCACAATTATTTTAAAACTATATAGAAATAGTGAAATATTAGTAAAGCAAGATCTATAAACAAATATACTTGATTGGTAACTTATCGAAGCCGTAATAGTCCTTTTATGATCATTTTTACAGTGCCTATGGCCGTGTCCCCATTGACCTAAACTCGGTGTTGTGTTAGTGTAACTCACACGTAAACTGAACACAATTACGTTCCCATTGATAAAACTCAATGTGTACATGTAGTTGTGTCTACATGCAGTCGATAGTCAATGTAGTCCTTGTGTAAGTTAAGTGTACACAAAAGGCATTTAGAACATTAATTTTACCATTGATATTAAAGCAAGAAACAAATTTCTGAATAAAATTGATGTTAACAACAGTTATTAATAAAGTTCTTTACAGAAATATTTGTCTTAACTTGACATATTAATTTGTTATAAAAAAAACTTCAGGTAGCTTTATTAACTCCTTATCAAGACTCAGAGCATCATCATTGCCGAACACATAATTCATATGAAAAGGTCTTTCCGAATCAACTGGATGTACATGGAAATATTTGCCACTGGTCTTTACTCAAATATCGATTTACTCATAAATGTATTACTTAAAAAAGTGTGAAGTAAATTGTAGTGTTTGTCTTGTATCTCATATCCATTAAATACAATAGAAATAATAAAATAAAACATTACCCCCTCCCTTTGCTAAATACTCCTTAGAGAAGAAATACCATTCGAACCAAACAGAAAAGATAGAGATGTAGTGATCCTTAACATCTCAATCCTTTATCTTCGTCTGTAAGCACGCTGCTTCAGCCTACTTTTTCTAATGCTTAATCGAGACATCTTTGGTATCTTTAAACTACTGCAAATCATCACAATTGCTTCCATAAAGGAGCAACCACTAAAGTTAAAAAAAGGTGCGGTGTATATATTTTTTTCCGAGTCAGAATTTTTTTTCGCTAACGCCGTTTTATTCAGTTTTTGGTGGCAGAAGACTTCAAGTCTTCTGAAGGCCTATGGTGCCGACTTTAAAATCATTGAGCCTCCGTATGCCGCATTCGTTTCTGTGTATTACAATTTCATAACAACTTCTGATTCCTGACACCGATTTGTACACATGATTAAGCATCTGCATCATTTAATTTGTAAATTAGGGTTGCAAAACAATCACTATTCTTAATATGTACCCTTTTATTTATGTAAATTATTAGATTTCATCTCATCTTCATAATCGTTATTTGTTTACTTGTAACAGGATGTTTTTAATGTAGATATTTGTAGTACGCATGCGTTAATTTGGTATCGGGACAACTCGCCCTGTTTAAATGTTCACCCTTGGTCTTTTCGTCCTGAGTTTTTTCGCCCGTACAGTACGTTCGCCCTGTGTTCATTCTCTTTGCTCTAAATAAGGACGTTTTATAATACGTCCTTGAATTTATTAAAAAATAATAATATTAAGGGTATCGTTAAAAAAACTTAAATCCTATGTAGTGAAAGTCATTTTTTTCTTATTTTGTTCCCAAGGTGTTCAGCCAATTAAATTCTGTGTTCTCATGATCAATTAATAAGCCAATCAAAAACGTTTTCTCTGAAGATTATTCTTACATGCTAGATTTTGAACTTGTGTTATTTTCATCTAGTCAGTGAAAATGGTGAACATGGCATGTGAATTTTCATCTGCAAGCAGGTTCTTACACAGCTTAAGGATAAAAACATGGCTGATTGACAAAATTCAATGATAATGAAAATAAAAAGTGTTTTTTCACTAATTTATTGACATAATACTTGTTGTAACATATTTTGTTTTTGTATTCAATTAAATCATTTAAAGGACAATGTACTACTTTTTTTCCAAAAAGACCAACAAACAGGTTGGGACACCCCCTTCCCCCATTATGAATGCTGTCCCTTAAATGAGGGACTGTCCCTAAAACAAGGTGTCATTTTACTGTTGATAAAAAAAAGATAGAACATTTTTAAGATTTTTAACTCAAAAGTGGTAAAATTCATTATATTTGGTACAAATTTTGTAAATGAGGGGTCAAATTAATAAAGAAGATATAAGTGTAGAAACATCACAACATTCTTTTGACATGTTTTGACCATTTAATACTTGAAAGATGCATAGTTCTTGGGGAAAAGTTTCATCAAATAATATGAATAGAAAGGTGCTCATTTTTTTACAGTGGGTTATATTGTTCTTCCAATGAGGGTAACCCCTCATTTGGAGTGTTGTTCCCAACCTGTTAAAGGTTAATCTTTGTGCATAATTCAAAATTGGAAATTTCAACAAGCATCTAATATTCTTACACAAGAAAATAAACCCTCGTCTGCTCGCTACATGTTCATTTTTTCTATCGATTTAATAACTAGAATCATGCAAACAGACTTAAGAAAAAGGCTTGTAAGTTCATCATAAAATTGAGAATGGAAATGGGGAATGTGCCAAAGAGACAACAACCCGACCATAGAAAAAACAACAGCAGAAGGTCACCAACAGGTCTTCAATGTAGCGAGAAATTTCCGCACCCGGAGGCGTCCTTCAACTGGCCCCTAAACAAATATATACTAGTTCAGTGATAATGAACGCCATACTAATTTCCAAATTGTACACAAGAAACTAAAATTAAAATAATACCAGACTAACAAAGGCCAGAGGCTCCTGACTTGGGACAGGCGCAAAAATGCGGCGGGGTTAAACATGTTTGTGATATCTCAACCCTCCCCCTATACCTCTAGCCAATATAGAAAAGTAAACGCATAACAATACGCACAATAAAATTCAGTTCAAGAGAAGTCCGAGTCTGATGTCAGAAGATGTAACCAAAGAAAATAAACAAAATGACAATAATACATAAATAACAACAGACTACTAGCAGTTAACTGACATGCCAGCTCCAGACTTCAATTAAACTGACTGAAAGATTATGATTTCATCATATGAACACCAGGCACAATCCTTCCCGTTAGGGGTTTAGTATCATACCATCATAACATATATGAGAAGAACATAACCCGCGTCATGCCAACATATATAATATATAACACTTTTTCTAGACAATCCAGATCGTGCTAAATACTTCGCTTAAAAGTGTACCCTTTAAAATTGTTGTCGCATACCAAAAAAAACAAAAAACCATGGGAACTTTCAAAAGTTGGGGGTATGTAACAAGTCTTACTATTTTTATGCCCCATTTATGGGCATTATATTTTCTGGTCCTGCTTCAGGTTAAAGTTTATGGTCGAGGTAGTTTTTGATGAAGTTGAAATCCAATCAACTTGAAACTAAGTACACATGTGTTCCTCATGATATTATCTTTCTAATTTTACTGCCAAATTAAAGATTTTACTTAATTTCCACAGTCAACTGAACATAGAAAATGATTGTACGGATGGGAAATCCATGTACTTATGACACATTCTTGTTTGAAGAAGAAGAAAAATACGTCATAACAATAATGGAACAAAGCTAGAGTTAGTGGGGCTGCTTTTATGGTAATTCAAGTTACCTTTTATTCACCTTCTTCCACCTCAGAGCTATCAGCTCTTTGATTTTATGCTAGCAATCATTTTTAGCTCACCTGGCCCAAAGGGCCAAGTGAACTTTTGCCATCACTTGGCGTCCGGCGTCCGTCGTCGTCGTCCGTCGTCGTTAACTCTTACAAAAATCTTCTCCTCTGAAACTACTGGGCCAAATATAACCAAACTTGGCCACAATCATCATTAGGGTATTTAGTTTTAAAAATGTGTGGCGTGACCCCGCCAACCAACCAAGATGGCTGCCATGGCTAAAAATAGAACATAGGGGTAAAATGCAGTTTTTGGCTTATAACTCAAAAACAAAAGCATTTAGAGCAAATCTGACAAGGGATAAAATTAATTATCAGGTCAAGATCTATCTGCCCTGAAATTTTCAGACAAATCGGACAACCTGTTGTTGGGTTGCTGCCCCCGAATTAGTAATTTTATGGACATTTTGCAGATTTTGGTTATTATCTTGAATGTTATTATAGATAGAGATAAACTGTAAACAGCAATAATGTTCAGCAAAATAAGATCTACAAATAAGTCAACAAGACCAAAATTGTCAATTGACTCCTTACGAAGTTATTGCTCTTTATAGTCAATTGTTAACAATTTTCATAAATTTTTGTTAATTTTTGTAAATTTTTAGGAAATATTTTCCACTGTAATTACTGGGCCAAGTTCATTATAGATAGAGATAACTGTAGCAACAAGAATATTCAGTAAAGAAAGATCTACAAGCACATCACCATCACCAAAACTCAATTTTGTCATGAATTTATCTGTGTTTATTGTTAATATGCACATAGACCAAGGTGAGCGACACAGGCTCTTGAGAGCCTCTAGTTTTTCAATATTTAACACTATAATGAATGGAGAAACTCTGGATTCAGAATATTTTTTTCCTATCTGTAGGACGAGAATATTTTTTTAATCAAATTAGGGGTTAGAATATTTTTTAAGAAAAAATACATTCCCCCTCTTTTTTTTTAAAGTCAAATGGTCGTTCCTTAACTGCTAGAAAAGTTGTCTGAAAAAATTGCATCAGTTCTACGTATGAACATTTAAATGACATAAAGTTTAAAAGTGTGAACAAATCTTATGTACAGGTAATTAAAGAAGGTGTATAGATGTGAACAAATTTAATGTGAAATCAGTGTACATTACATTAAACTAATTGTAAACATGTTTACTGTATATGGCGTTTGGTGCGAACACTGCCCAAGTTTTGCGAAGTTGACTATCATCCTGAAAACTATAATTTATAAAAAGGAACTGTGAACAACAAAAACAAACAGCAATGATTATAATAAGTATACAATTAGGAGACCAAACTTGAATTAGTAGCTCGACTTCCTATAGACGTTATTGTCCTTAAAATAATTATTTATCAATTTTAAACGGGTTCTTTTTGTAATCAATGTCATTCGAAAATTATATAACAGATAGAAAGAGATAATGTACACAGCCAAAATGGTGAGCAATACAACATTTACTAAATGATACAGTAATAAAAATCTTCAATTATTATCGACTCCTAGGATTTCTACCTGATTGGAAGATATTACGAGACGTGAATAATCAAAGTTTATTGATTGGTTAGGACAATCCAAACCTAGCAAATGTCCTCCAATCCCGTAGAGTACCGGATTTGTCCTCTCTATTTTAGCAATTAGATTTTGCCTGGTCATTAATCATGCATATTCATGATATTGGTACACAGGTAACTTTTATCTATAAATAGTCGAATCTTCTGGAGTTTCGTAAACAACAACGTTAAACGATATATACTATACTACATAACGTGTGACCTCACGTGTGTGGTAAAATTTGTTGATTGATGCACGTGGCTATTCTTTTAAATGAATTAATCTACAAAGCGAGAGCACTTTCCATTTTCATCAGCTAAGAGTCGACTAGCCCTTTTTGAAAGACTAATGCTTGTGATTTATTATCCTTAAGCATCGAGAACATTTTCATTAGAAGGTTCACCGATTTGATCTTAATAAAACTAAGTCACAATCCAACTTCCTGTGTTAAAGATGGCTTCTGTTGTTGCCAAAGAATTTTTATGTAGCGCATTGGTTCCTCTAGTGTATTACAATAGTCCAACTAGTTCCGCAGCAGGTAAGAAACTAGTGTTTTCACACAATGTTTATAGGTTCATTGATATTGGTGTTGATAAGAAAACAAATATGTTCCATATAATTTAAATCAAAGGCGAACAGTAGTGTTGATATATCTATGTTATAAAAAGGAACATGTTTATTTTTTCTAGGTTAAAAACGTTTGGTATCAAATAAACACGGCAGATATCATTAAAACATTACAGAGGACTGAAATAACAGTCAAGAATGTGTCAGTTGATTTCCATTCGTTTGATTACGGTCTTTCCGTTATGAAACTTGGAATTCGATTTTTTTGTTATTTTCTTTTTTTTCATACAATGACCTATAACTTGCGAGTAATACACGAACTGCAGATATTCTTTTTTTGAACACGTATTTTATCTTTTACAGAAAAGGTATAACAAAGGACCTGAAAGTACTAACAAAGAAGGGCAGTACACGTTTGGATATCGGAAAAGTTTGGACAGTTATATTGCAGACTTAAACCAGATATTCGGGATAGAGTTTTGCTGATTAACTTATTAAAAAGTTTGAGGACATTCCTAGATTACTTTATTCTTTTGTCTATGTTTCCCTTATTTGTGAATGACATAAATGTAAGGCACTTTATGGTATCACCAGCCCACTAGTCAGCACTTCTGTGTTGACTTGAGTTATCATTGATATGTTTATAATTATAAATTAACTGTTAACAAAACTTTGCATTTTGGAAAAACTAATGCTTTTCTACCTTAGGAATAGATTACCTTAGCTGTATTTGGCAAAACTTTTAGGAATTTTGGTCCTCAAATCTCTTCAACTTCGTATTTTTATTTGGCCTTTTATAACATTTTTGATTCGAGCGTCACTGATGAGACGTTTGTAGACGAAACGTGCGTCTGGCGTAGTTTTTATTCCTGGTATCTATGATGAGTTTATTCTTATGCTTTTTCATTTATATTCATCTGTTCTGTCAAGTCAGTTTAATGTTCCTTACATCTGTAACTAAGATGGTGGACAATGTAAAAGACCGTACGGTGATCATTAATTGCTTATATCCATGTCATTTGATTTCTGCTTGAAAACTGCACCATTGGCAATCATACCACATCTCCTTACTTTTATATAATGGCTGGTAATTGAAGCACAATACTAATTTAAGCTCTGAGATATTTTCATGAAAATTACAAAATTATATAATTCAGTTCAAACACTAGGTTGACATCGTGTTTACTGTATTGAATTTCATATCACCACGGAATCCATCATTTCAACAGTGAACTGTGTATGCGTCGACAAAGTTCTAGGCAACAATACACAACTATGGCAGCTTACCTGGCATAGCTTGCGTATATACCAGTCACAATTATTTGGTAAAACAAAAGTCACAATAAACTTGGGTTGGGAGTAAATGGTTTTTAAAGTTATTGATGCAAGATAAAGAAGGATGACTGTTTATCGTGGCCAATGGCTCATGTTATTTAAGATATCGATGACATATCTGATAGAACATTTTTTTTCATGATATAAACAGCGTTGTCTTAACATGGTTCGGAATTGAATTTAAATTAAATCGTAAAAGAGAAAACGAATGAAGTGATAACGAGAGAATTGAAACGCAAAGGGATTCTTCAGACGCAATAAATTCATGTCATCTGTTTGCCCTAGGTATAAAGCATGCTACATTTGTTTGATGACTTTTGGTTTTAGTTTTTACTCATTAATTATTTTCGAAAATAAAGAAACTAATTCAATAGTGTAAAGCAGCTTATGTAACTTTCAGCTTTCTTTAAGGATTTTCTTTTCAATTTTTATTGTTGTGTTATTGTGAACTCTTATTAAGACTCTGTTTTCAACTGTTATAATCACCTGAATTCTTATCCTGCATGCATATAACTTCTGTTCTAAAGTTAAACTAATATATGTGTGTACAATCAGCGGTTAATGCCTGTCTGAAACCTTATTATTTCATGAATAAATAAAGGCAATAGTAGTATACAGTTGTTCAAAAGTCATAAATCTATTGACAGATAACAAATCCGGGTTACAAACTAAAACCGAGGTAAACACATCAACTATAAGAGAAAAACAAAGGAATCTTATATATTATGTGGCGTCTTAGCAAAAATATGCAATGAAAAACTTTTTTTTTTAAAGTGTTAGTACCAAATTACCATAGCTAAATTATTATCTGGTGTCTTAGCTATAATATGCCATTGTTAAACATTTTTTTGTTGTCTTAGCTACAATATACAACGGCTAAACTATATAAGGTATATGCATTCAAATTAGAAGTATTTGCTTGTCTGTCATGTATTTTGTTGTGTTTGATGAACATGTCAATATATACAACCACTTCCGGTCAAAAGTGTGACATCGAGACTATTGTTAGAAAACTTCTAAACATCGCAAAATTGCTCTGAATTGTCTCCCAAACAACTAAGTTGTGATGTCACTGATGTGATAGATGTGACTACATGTCAGCCATCGCGAGTTAATCTATATATCTTTTCACACAGAATTACTGGGGAAAACATTGAATGACATTATATCCACCCTGATTAGTAAAGCATTGAAAAACACATAGGTTTTGGATCTTTTCATAGTTAACTGTTTTGCATATGTAAGAAAACAAACATTTAATGTAAATGAATGATTATGAATTATTTCATGAAAGTCTGACAGTAGTTGGGTTAAGACAAAAAATGCTATACATCTAGAATTTAATTTAATCATTGTTTAAGAGTTGACTCACATCTAACATATAAACAAGAATCTAAATCCTCTGAGAAATTATCAAGTTGGTCATCATGGTGACAATAACACTTTTGAATTGAAAACACAAATACAGTCTTAGTGTAATTAAAAGATAGTATTCAAACAACGCAAGCTCAATAGACATCTAAAGTGTAAACCATTCAAAGTATGAATGAACCTCTCCATTCAAATAAAGGCAACAGTAGTAAACCGCTGTTCAAAACTCATAAATCCTTGAACAAAAAACAAAATCGGGGTTACAAACTAAAACTGAGGGAAACGCATTAAATATAAGAGGAGAACAACGACACAACATTAAAATGTAACACACCCCACACACACACACACACACACACACAGAGAGAGAGAGAGAGAGAGAGAGAGAGAGAGAGAGAGAGAGAGAGAGAGAGAGAGAGAGGGAGAGAGAAACGGACTAAGCATTAGACAAAATCCTATGAGAATAACAAATACAACATCAAAATCAAATACATGAATTTGGGATAGATAAGTACCGTGACACGTCTTATAGTAATGTGAATTCACACTAAAAAATAAGAGAAAACAAACGACTCCAACCGAAACACAACGTTAAAATGTAACACACACAGAAACGAACTATAATATAACAATGGCCATATTCCTGACTTGGTACAGAACATGTTTAAAGGAAAAAATGGTGGGTTGAACCTGGTTTTGTGGCATGCCAAACCTCCCTCTTTTATGGCCAGTTCAACCCGGACTTCATGTATTAACGTTTTACACCATCAAACTAATAAAACCATTCGGTAAGCATTTCATTTCTGATTAAAAGAGAAATCAATGTTGTAATAATGCTATACCGATTACTGGTGTAAAAGAAATGGTTTTATTGATAGCACAAAGAAAACTTATATAACGGAAATGAATTATTCCAGCCTTCGGGTGTGTAAATCTTACGTTAACGTTTGATTATTTTGCACTATATTAGGACTTATTATAATTGAATAAATTAATTTTGAATGTTACGCGTTTCTGTGTTGTGTCTATCATCTCATAGCTATAACTTTGTCATGTGACCATTACGTCATCAACGTTTTTTGTGATTTCTTCAAGCTTCAAATGGAATTTCGAATTTAATTATAGGTAATGACTATAACATTTTTTCTGTCCATTCGAAATAACATAAAAATGTTGTGCTACGCCTGATTTTGGTATATATCAATTTTTTGATTTTATTTCTTCAAAGACAGAACAAGTATTACAGTCGTTCCTTAAATATTGTTTTGCACTCCATGTAAAGATGTACACATTTAAATTAGCAATAGCAGTCTTAAGATTTGTTTTTTTTCGCAAATGTACTACGTTAGAAGGAAAAGTTATATTGCCTGCTTTCGACTTTTTGTCCTTCTAACATAATTATGTTGTGCTAATTATTCACAGAAACACAAAACGCATTACTAAAGGATATCAACAGAAAACGGATTTGGATTAACTAATTTGAATACAATAAGATGTAACTAAACCCCTAAATAAGGCAAGTACACAACCAGACACACTCAAATCAGACACTTAGAGAGCTAATTATACTGTCGTAAAAGTGGAATAACGTACACCATTTGACAAATTCTAAACAACCCAATATTAAACAAAAACGCACATTCAACAGATGTTTGTAAATGTTTATAATAAACGATTTTTTTTAATTTTGTATTTTCCTCATTTTTAAGATGATAAGCTGATTGTAATATACATTGACGGAATTTTAACTTTCACACTGCTACACTTGGGTGAATTTATAATCAGAACTTACGCGTTCAGAACTTTCATTTTCAAAATTCGCTTATGTGGTATATACTAGCTATAGGTTGAGCAAAATTAGTCTTTATTCACTCCTAATATACGGGTAATCTTTTTTTCATAGTTAAACTTTGTCTTACATGAAAGGGTCATTTTCCAAGGAATGCTACTCACACATTTTTTATGTAAAATTTCCCGAAGAGACCTGATTCCTAGACTTGAATTGGTGTCAATACGTGTGTATTAAAAATTAATGGCGAAAATAATTTGAAAAAAAAACAACATCCAAATATCAATTATCGACGAAAGAGCTTTAGCACAGGTATTAAATGTTATTCCCATGTCAACTTTTAACAAAATTCCTTCTAAGCGAACATAAACTTTAAAGAATTTTGGTCCTCAATGCTCTGGTGTAAATACAAAATTTAATCCTGGGGCCTGGTTTTCGAAAGTATCTTATGACTAAGACATGTCAAAGTAGTTAGATATGTTTTCGAAAGTGTTCCAAGTTAAGATTTGTCATAAATTTTGTTGTAAACTTAAGACCCCTAGCGGCATGACTTATGATGGTCTTGTGATTGTCAACTAAAATTTTAATTACTTTTCATGTATAATTTCATATTAATTGCAATAAAAATATTTGTTGTGTTTCTCAGTTAGCTAAATAGTAAAGACTTTATTTTTCTCAACTACGTGAATAAAAAAAAATTTCCTGCGACATACAATTTGATTTTTTTTCTAACTAATGGTTTTGTTTCGTTAAGCGGGTACTCGATTTACCGAATCTAAAAAGTATTCACTGTGTGTGTGACAGTTAAATAACAATGCATGTATGATAATAAAATCCACATGGATCATTTATCTATATATATATATATTTAAATAGGTCGATATAAATAACATCACTGAAGATACATTTATTGTCGAAATCCGGATCTGGTGTACAAAAAAAATATTAACACCTTATGTTTGTGGCATAACATCGTGGCCACAAGTTAATTGTTTTCTGTTTAGTATTACATTTATATCAAGATCCATTTTGTTACATTTTCTGATCAATTTTATTTGGCAATCGACAATGGCAGTCAGCAGGGTTAAAGAACATCAGTTATTCGACCTGTTAGTCAAATACGTTTTGTTTAAATATACTTTTTCACTTTTTTGGTCTTTTGGAAAATATTGTTTGTGCTGTATTTAGACCCTTCTACAACGAAATTTATTTTACATGCACACGTATAAAAATTGCGGTTTTTATCCAACACAATTATAGGTTTGAACGTAGTTTTCAATTTAGACTCGTTTATATTTTTTCGTTTGGGCTTGTATCATAATTTCCATCCGGTTTATATGCTCCGTTCATCCTATATTGAATCTTAAAATTCAAGAGTCTGTCTAAAAATGAGGGTACATTTTATATGGCTTTCCAAATACCGTTTCGATCACTAACATCACTGAAGAGACATTTATTGTCGAAATCCGGATCTGGTGTACAAAAAAATATTGACACCTTATGTTTGTGGCATAGCATTGTGGCCACAAGTTAATTGTTTTCAGTTTAGTATTAAATTTATATTAAGATCCATTTTGTTACATCTTGTGATCAATTTTATTTGGCAATCGCCAATGGCAGTCAGCAGGATTAAAGAACATCAGTTGTTCGACCTGTTAATCAAATGCGTTTTGTTTAAATATACTTCTTCACTTTTTTGGTCTTTTGGAAAATGTTGTTTGTGCAGTATTTAGACCCTTCTACAACGAAATTTGTTTTACATGCACACGTATAAAAATTGCGGTTTTTATCCAACGCAATCATAGATTTGAACGTAGTTTTCAATTTAGACTCGTTTATGATCACAAGATGTAACAAAATGGATCTTAATATAAATGTAATACTAAACTGAAAACAATTAACTTGTGGCCACGATGTTATGCTACAAACATAAGGTGTTAATATTTTTTGTACACAAGATCCGGATTTCGACAATAAATGTCTCTTCAGTGATGTTAGGGATCGAAACGGTATTTGGAAGGCCATATAAAATGTACCCTCATTTTTAGATGGACTCTTGAATTTTAAGAGTCAATATAGGATGAACGGATCATATAAACCGGAGGGAAAATATGATACAAGCCCAAACGAAAAAATAAAAACGAGTCTAAATTGAAAACTACTTTCAAACCTATGATTGCGTTGGATAAAAACCGCAATTTTTATACGTGTGCATGTAAAACAAATTTCGTTGTAGAAGGATCTAAATACAGCACAAACAACATTTTCCAAAAGACCAAAAAAGTGAAGAAGTATATTTAAACAAAACGCATTTGACTAACAGGTCGAACAACTGATGTTCTTTAACCCTGCTGACTGCCATATATATAGATAAATGATCCATGTGGATTTTATTTTATATATATATATATATATATATATACTGTCATATCGTAATAATAACTTGACTTGTTTAGGACTGTTTTTTATGTATTGTATGTTTCTTGTGTATATTATGTTTGTATTTTAACCCGTTAGGGTTTTACTTTTGATCACTTTTTGCAATAAAGTATACAAAGGTATGTATAAAAAAAGTATTGAATTTTACTTAAAGTTATGTCAGGCAACATTATACTTAAATTGATGCATTTTGAATTTGAATTGCATTCTGTTATATAAAGCCTTTACATTGTTTCCATATAAACAAAATAATAAGACCAAATAGAGAAATTATTGTCTGCTTTTTCTTTTGTTAATTTCTAGCTAGCATTGTCGACCTACAGATTTTACGCCAGTGTTCATCCAAATATAAACAACGGGTAACAGAAATGTGAAACCAATCACAGTTTTCTATATATATTGATACTCAGCGGAGATCAGATGATATATAAATACACATAAACACACTATATATACAATAACATATAAATCAATGTGACAATATATAATAATAATAATAATAATTTTTGATAATAATAGTTTCCTTTGAAGGAGTTATATATATATATATATATATATATATATATATATATATATATATATATATTATATATATATATAATGTGTGTGTGTGGTCTAGCGCACCGGTTACAGTGCAGGCGATTTGGTGTCACGATATCTTAGTAGCATGGATTCGAATCCCGGCGAGGGAAGAACCAAAACTTTGCGAAAGCAAATTTACAGATCTAACATTGTTGGGTTGATGTTTAGACGAATTGTATATATATATATAAATGTTGGAGAGATATGTGTCTGTATGTTTATGTTAAGCTTATGATTATTGTCAAATTTGTCAACAATCCTGTAATTTTGGATTTACAACCAATAACACATCTATTATCTTTTCATTGATTGATTAACTATAATCAATAATCAAGCATATTTTACTTATCTAATTATTACTAAAACCAATGGTTGTTTATCTGTACATATGTAAGGCGACCGCTGTGACGTTTAATTATCAGCGCATGGCATCTATTACACTTCGTCTATGTCACCTGTTGATTAATTCATTCCAGGTAAAACTCTCTGTGTCGCTTCCACAGACATTGTAGAAATATATTTATACGGCAATGTAGATGTAGGATTAAATTTATAGAAACGAAGACTGAAAAATGGGATGATTGAAAAAAAATTCAAAAATGTCTAACAATTGGTGACAAACGCAAGAAGTTAACTACTCAGGTAAATTTTTATTTTTATAGATTTGTGATTGAGATAAGATTTTATGCCAAGTAAAGAGAATCGATAACAACATTGTCCCAAGATGTAAATAGAGAAATCAGTTCATCATAATTTATAACAATCTTGTAAATTAAATACTTAAACTGGAATGTATAAAACTGCTAAACATAGTGCATTAAGAATCACCATGATACATTTGATCATAACAATCCACACGCACTTTAATGTAGGTCTATTCTACATTGGTATGGAATAGCGATACCTATGAAGACCAGATGAAACTTTATTCACTTCACCCTTTTAATAATTAAGGACAGAACTTATTAATAATTTGAAATAAATCGTTTTATACCTTCAGTCAAACCTGCTTGTTTTTCGCGGGCTAGTGTTGGCATTTGAGTTGTCGTTCCCAAAGTGATAAAAACCGATGGGTTTTTTGTCTCAAATGTTTCACTTTTTGTCATGGCGGGGCGTTTATAGCTGAGTTTACGTATACGTTTCTTACATTGTTGAAGGCTGTACGTGGTGAACTGTTATATCATATATAACCTATTTTTTACAATCAAAAGTAAAATTGATACTTTACTGCAAACATGACTTACATCATGCTCAACTGAGAAATATATGTTCGATGGGTTGCTGTCGTAAGGCCATATCTCCGATTTTCAAAATTTGAAGAAACCTATTCAGTTTGTAGATATTTTCTTTGCTGTTGTGAATCCCAATTTAAAGCTAAATTTTAAGAGAGGCAAACGAAATACGACTTGGAAAATATTCCTTGCAATTCAATTTAATTCAATAGGGATCTCGACCCTTGCATATCGTACAGACACAGTTTATTGTTTGAAAACTTATTTCAACTTCAAAATATCCTTGTTGTTTTATGTCGTTGGGTTGCTGTCTCCAAATCAGAACTCCATTTGTTCATATCAATATGTTTAGTAATAGGTCTATGGTTAAACATATGTATGTTTTCATATAAAAAGCGTTAACACAAGCACTGTAAACATTTATCACCACCTGGTCAAATAAAAATAGTCCACGAGCTAACGTTCGACGAGTCAAGTCTAATAGTGAACGGTCCAAACTAAATGATCTCTTAGTTTAACGCCCCCGGAGCACATTTAATCTGTGTTATTGTGAGATTTCAATGTAAAAATTAAATTAAGTTAGTCCCTAAAGATACGTTGAAGGAATCATAAATAGTAACTGTAAAGATATATTCGCCTTAAATACATCTTTTACGAGGGATTCTCTCGATTTAATATGTATTATAATGAGTTCATGAACTTTATCAAATAATAAGCCAATGTTAAGCTCTGTTGCAGTTTTAAATAATTATCTATTTCAAGCCTCCATGAAAGGCCACTACAGAGTGTGAGATTTTGCTAGGAATCGGTTGTTTGCTATGCTTCGGTTCACTTATACGCCCTGTATGCCAATACCACTGAATCAATCAGAATAATTGTACACATATATCTATGAGACCAGATTAACTGCTATATATTCCTGTATAATGTGTTAATAGATGAATCCTTTTAAAATTTCGAATTTTCCGTATATAGTCAAATAATAGTGTTGCCTCATGAGAGGTAGTAAAACTATGTCAAAGCAGACACATGAGTTTTGAAATTCTAATAAAAATGTTCGGTGTTTTGTGGCATTAACATGAAATTAAATTTTACAAAACAATTGATCATTTTCTCTCTTTCTTTTTAGACCAAAAATACTGCTAACTTTTATTTTGACATTGAATGGTCATTGAACCTTTCGAAATTCGAATGGATGAAGTATAGATGTAAACATCTGTAATGGACGAAGCTATTATAGTTGCCTCACCTTACAGGTTTATCTATTCAAATGTGTCATACATGTATTATGTCACAACGTGAAATTTTATTAAGTAACACTAGAAGTCCATAACTGAATTCCGGTAGCAGTAATGGACTTCTGGTAACATTTATTGTTTATAAAGATAGGTATAGCAATTCTAGATCTCAAGAAATCATCAACATACTCTTGTTTGTTGAAACCAATTGTAGTTGTAATTTGTCTTCAGATTTCGGTGTTCATTTTACAGTAAAAGTTTTATCGTTTATGAATACATTTTGTAACATGTATTATATGATAAAAACAATGTTTTTTTTTAAAAGGCTCGGCCAATAGGGTTAAGACTACAAAATATTGAGCAAAATTATTGAAGAATAAACAAATAGTTCTTATAAATCCTTGGACTCAAATATTCGGCTTTGATGTTCCTGATGACGGTAAATTTAGAATAGCGATACAGACGCCATTTATATAGTGTTGTTTTCATTTTAATAGCACTGCATCGATATCGCTGTCGATGGACTATCAGTACCCGCCCAGTAGCCAGCAATTCGGTACTGGCATAATCCATAACAAATGTTGCCCGTAGATGCATGGATTTGGCTGTTTTTTATATTCTTTTTTTTTTGTCATAATATATAGCTCTTCAACTGTCTCGGTTGCTATACATCCTTGGATTTCAAATATTCGACTTTGTAGATCGTTCCTGATATATAAAGTTAAATACAAAAGAATCTCATAAAGAAATAAATGGCAAAATAATTAAAGAAAGAAAGAAATGTGGCCCGTAGTAAAAACATCAAAGAATACAGAGAGGTTGCTATTCAGTGATTTGTTGCTGTATTATAATATTTTGATATGCGCGTCACTGATGAGTCTGATGTAGACGAAACGCGCGTCTGGCGTACTAAATTATAATCCTGGTACTTTTTATAACTATTAAACTGTTGTGTACATGAATTTGGCTATTAGTTTTCTCGATTGAATAGATTAGTATTTGTCATTTTGGATCCTTTTCTTACTTTTTATGCAGAATTCTTTAGGCCGTACGTCACTTGGTCTTTGGTTGAGAGGACGTTAAGCAACCAACAATCAATCAATCAATCTTTGGTTGAGAGTTGTCTCATTGGCAAACATGACACATCTTCTTATTTTTATAGCTTGATCGTTAATCTAAATCCTAATGTGACAAAATTTTAAAAATACACATCATAATGCACATCTGTACTCACGATACCGAATGACGTTACGCCACGAGTTATCGTTCCTGACGTTATCGAATAACGTTCACACATACAAGCCAATGCAGCAAAGTGATTACATAATAAAGAAAAAAATATTTTTGATCATCATAACTATGTGACATTTTTAACGGTTACTTTTTCTAAATGCAGAGTGCCGAGAGTTTTGATGTTATACGTAACGGTTAACTTTTCGACATAGATTGTTTTGTCGTTTTCCGGCAATTCTTCTGCTCATTGTTAACCTTTAAAAATGTATTACTTACATCTGCACGATTTATCTATGTATGTTCTTATGCAAAATAGACTGAGTTTTATCACTTTATTTTACTCTTTAGTTTATTTTTGCAATAAAACCTTTTTCATGATGCACGCCGTATCCCAATGAAATTTTGTTTTTTTTGAAAATAGAAATCTTGTCTATAGAAACTTAGGATGATGTGTAAAAACGGGGAATTGTACAACTATTAATTGGTGTTAAAATGGTCGTCAAAAACACCGCTCGGGCAAAATGGAAAAAGGAAATTTATCTGGATGAGAATACGGATAGAATAAGGCAAAAAAGCACAATACAAGCAGACTTTGAAACTCATACAGAAAATAGTTTGTTTGTATGGAATGTAGAAAAGTGGTTTAACTTTGTTAGTTTGCCGAATAACATTTCCTGTGTTCCAAGTGTAAACATTCTCATTGGTCTGTGCAGAGTAAATCCGATATACTTTCGGAAACATTTTAAAAATAAAGTGCTAGCTTCGTAATATCATAGACCAAGTCTACACAGGACAGACAGCAACATCAGAATGAGGCCTGAGAAAGTTACCGTAGGCTGAGAAATACATGGGAACTTGATTCGGCAAACATTTAAAAAAAAAAAAAATCAGGTCCCGTTAGAGTCTGATTAAAGCCAGTCCCAAGTATCCACTTGCATCTATAAATATCTTTGTGTGATTTGAGTTGGAAATGATGTACATGTACAAGTTCGGAGACAAAATGACTGATAGATGATTAACATAGTTGCCTTTTTATGTCATGGGTGGCATATTACTCACATGATATACCCTCATTTTCCAGTGTCAGTCCAAATTTTCTCAACCATCTTCCCGGATCGCCTCTATTACAAAACCTATCTATTATTGTATTAATGTTATCTTGTTCTCGTCCTGAACATGCATGACATATTTGCCACTTGACGTTTAAGCAACCAACAATCAATCCTACAATTTACACCCGTCACTTGAAACTTCAGTTGTTAAAATTTAAATCATTGCCTCTATTTTTTTCAACGAAACCGAAAAGTTTACGAATATTTACGCAAAAAGAAATATCTGCGTTTCTGCTTGCTAATTATGGAAGTGGGGTAACATGAAACTTTATTTGTAAAAGTACAAGTACAAATAAAACAAAAAAATATATGGAACATGTCATTTGTACAAAGAATGATAAATAGAGACATGGGATTTGCAATTTATGAGATAGCAACATCTGGACATTTAACGACATCAAAACCAACGACATCAAGCAAATTGTGACTACAGTAGTGGTAATTGGACGAGCATCTTTTTATTTCTAATTTGTAGTTTTAGTAAACGTTGGCTCCCTATTTGCCACTGAAGTTGAAGAACTATCAAAAACCGATCAATTATAAAACTATACTTGAAAACCGATCAATTATAAAACTGTTAACTGAATCAATTTTTTAAAGTACTCTAGTTCTGCATGGACGAAGCAACGACACCACCATTGTCTTAAATGATGGAGTAAAAAAAACTCAGTAATTCAAATGAATCCGACGTGAAATTTTTCATGTTATTTTCACGTGAACTTTACAAAAATATGAAGGTATTTTTCATGATTTTAATTAATTTTTTTAATAATCTTATTTTGAAAAATTACGTGAATTTAACGTGTACCTGATTTATGCATGATTCACGTGGAACCAACCAGTTCAAGCAAGTTTCAAGTATATGCTCGATGTGAAAATCAGACGAGATTAATGTTAGTTCATGTGAGTGAAATTTCCAGGTGCAGAACGAAATAAATTATATCAGCAGAATTGTGTATTTTATTACTAGGAAATTTACGAAACCCGACAGCGGAAATAAAAATAAAATAAACACCATTCAGATCCCGACACATATTTTGTTTTCAATATCTCTGAGTAGTAATACCGTAACGTTACATTCTGTATTCAATAACGTCACACGTTTTCGGTCCAATTCTAATGGTATCAATCAACTTTGAAGCCATTTATCTCAAAAACAAGGATGGTGACATATGAGTTTCTATACATGTATGGATTCAGTATGCAATTCTGGATATTATGTTAGTTTTTTGTTTTTCTCCGTATATAAGAACATAGCCATCCATTGGAAAATCTAAAAAGTTAAGCCGAAAAAAAGGCATTTCCCCTATATACCTAGGTAAATTTGTCCCCAAAATTGACGTTTTCCTATGAAAATACCAAGAAAACAAAAATGGTGACCCCCATTTTTTATTACATATTCCGATGTAACTTCATTCAAAGAACACGTGTGCCAAAAAGTTTGGAAATCGGGAGATATGCCATTCGGTATCGTGTTACCTTAAACAAATACCTGATACGGGGCGGACGGAAGGAGGGACGAAATGACGCACAGACTGACAAATACGGCATGCATCTGGTAAAGTAGGCGGTATGCATAAGCACAGAAGAAAAGAGAAAAAATGGAAGAAAATAGAAAAAGACAGAATCTCATTAGGATTCTGTAGATGGTTGCATCCTGTATTAGATCGAAATGAAGCAACATGTTTTAACTGATATATCTCCGTAATGAAGCAACATGTTTTAACTGATATATCTCCGTAATGAAGCATCATGTTTTAACTGATATATCTCCGTAATGAAGCAACCTGTTTTAACTGATATATCTCCGAAATGAAGCAACATGTTTTAACTGATATATCTCCGTAAGGAAACAACCTGTTTTAACTGATATATCTCCGTAAGGAAGCAACTTGTTTTAACTGATATATCTCCGTAATGAAGCAACTTGTTTTAACTGATATATCTCCGAAATGAAGCAACATGTTTAACTGATATATCTCCGTAATGAAGCAACATGTTTTAACTGATATATCTCCGTAATAAAGCGACGTGTTTAACTGATATATCTCCGTAATGAAGCAACATGTTTTAACTGATATATCTCTGTAATGAAGTGTCCGTAATTGATTATATAGAATCTATAAACATAAGATTTAACTCACGCAATCATAACAAGCAGACTTCATACAAACAAAGTATGATACCATGGATACCACAATTATTGACGTTTTATTTTTGAAGAAAACTGTAATAATGATACTGTCTGTATTTCTAGAAAAAAATGATTTCTAAGAAAATGTTAACGTATTACACAGCTACTAATATCTTGCTATACGTAAAATAACGGAAATCACTAACAAAATAATCCAATCTAAAATCAAACGACCGCTTAGAACAGTTAAGTGTTTATTGTCCAGGCATGAAATATCGGAATTTTGTGGCGAAAATCTAACTAACGTAAATGAAGTTATGCATGAAATATTGATAGTAGTAAGGTATTTAGATAATATTTAATTCTGTGCGTCCGAATCACTTTTCTAAATTGACCATTATCAGAAACGCCTAAACCAAAACATTGTAAAAATCAAGGATGTATATGAGGAGCTATATAGCATAAAGAGGGATATAAAAGAATAGGCAATTATATAGTTTAAAAGACAAAAGGAAAAAACTGTGAAATTAAAAAACAAATCACTAGTTTAGGGCAAAAACTCTTTTACGGAGTTCATTTACGAGCTGAGTTATTAAAAAATCTCTCAACATATCATACATTGTTGATTATTTTATGTCAGCAGTTTCAATCTATAGATATTTCCTCAAATATATCTAAAATTACATACGAGAAAAACGATAAATAATAAGAAGAAAAAAATGTTATTTCAAGGCAAGAACTCATTGATGTTTCAACCCAATAGCATTTTTGTAAATCTTGTGCTTTATATTACTTTTTATATTTACAATATCTACTCTTCTATCATACACATTTACAATATCTACTCTTCTATCATACACATTTACAATATCTACTCTTCTATCATACACATTTACAATATCTACTCTTCTATCATACACATTTACAATATCTACTCTTCTATCATACACATTTACAATATCTACTCTTCTATCATACACATTTACAATATCTACTCTTCTATCATACACATTTACAATATCTACTCTTCTATCATACACATTTACAATATCTACTTATAGCTATCTATTATTGTTTTTACATCGGATGTGACCTTGCTATGGTAACTGGTGTTGTGTCGCCGCAGAAATATCTTGCGCTTTTGACGGATTAATTCGAACGTATTTCATATAAATACGCGGATTTTACCGAGTGCAAAATTGCATGCGTTATCGCTCGTTATAAATTCATGCCTTCAATGAATACTCATGAACATTTTTTAAATGATGTGAAAACGTTTTGTCATTGAAGTATCAAATCAAGAATAGTGAAAAAGTGTGTCACCACATGCTGAAGAATATCTCGAGGACGCTCACGACGACAAGGATGACAATTTGCCTGTAGAGTTATTAAGATGATCTGCTATATGTATTATTATAAGTTATAACCGTTATACAAATATTGAAATAATGTATGACAGCTAACCAGCTTTATTATATTGATAACAAATGATTATATCACTACAAAATAGTCATTGTTTCCGTGAGGTTAAATTCCCTGACATTTATTCATTATCCACACAGGAACTTGTCTCAGATACTAGTAATTATCCTTAAAATTTTAGGTATACAGACACGACCGAAACAAGTGTCTGTGGGCATCCACCAGAACTTGCGGTCATCCTTTGTTCAGAACCTCAGTACTTTGATTAATATTTACAATATCTACCGATCTATCATTGTTTTCACGATGATATGTATAAATATACAATTAGTCAATGCAATAATCGTCTTTATGGAAATATTCCCAGCAAGAAGCAATCAACTCATTTTGGTACGACTAAAATGGATAGTTCATACCGCTATGAAATATGTCAATTATTATTTTTTTTTTCAATTTACTTTTATAAACTTTCTTTTACAGAATTATCCACCTCAAACGGCGGTGTGATTGAAGATGGATTTGATCAGAAAATGGATTCCGAAAACATAACTGAAGGAAATATATTAATGGAAGAAACAAACTCAACAAAGTTATTAGAATGGGAAATATCATATGAAGCACAGATTATAAGCGCAGTGTACCTCTCCGCGGGGCTGTTCATCGGTTTGATTACCAACACTCTTCTTATTCTTGTCATCTGCCTTTCACCAACATTAAGAACTCCTCCCAATTACCATCTGGTAAACATAAGCTTTAATAATCTACTGCTGAGTATCTGTATGATATTTTCAACACTTTCAGTATTTGGAGTACAAGATCATGATGACAATTTTTTTGTTGCGATTCAACTTTTCATTACTCAGCATTGTACCACGCAATACTTTGCAACTTTTGCTTCTATTGGGATCTACAGAAATATAACACTTAGCAAACCAACTTTATCTTTGCGCATACGAAAAAGAATAGTGCGTAGATCTATTTCAATAAGTTGGTTTCTGACGTGTTTACTTAGTTTAATCTTCACTATTACTTTCATGGATAAAGATTCATTGCTGTGTATCACACTGACGCCTTTTCAGAAATCATTTGTCATATGTGAAGAATCGGATTATCTTCCAGAGCCAGGGAAAATTTGCATGGCTGTCATCATCTGCTTCTTTTATGTGGTTGCTTTAATTTCAACGTTATCATCTTATTATACGATATCAAAAGAACTTAATATCATTAAACCAAAGACATCAAATAAAATTTTGCCCATATCAAGGGCGATGAGTTTATCCTCAGAAGACACATGTGATCCCCAAAACCATTATCAGATAGAGCCAAACCTACCAAGTCAAAATGGTTCCCTCCAGGTATATACTATACAATGTGCTGACAGTGAGGAAACCGTTGTTCATTACCAGAAAAATGAAAATATGGTGACATTTGAAGAGGTATTCGCTTTACAAAATCCAATCCTAGCTCACTCGATGGCGAACTCCAAACGACCACTACAAGCCACGCTAAGCAATGCTTCAACGCAATCGAGGACTTCTAGAATCGATTTTACAGACATCTCACCAAATGCTGACCTACAGAGATTTCAAATGATGAAAAACAATTCAGCTCTTAGAAATCAAACGTTAAGACGAGACAGAATAAGTGTCCGCAGTGCCACAAAGAATAGCTTTATCATGTTTACAGGATATTTATTGAGTTCACTCCCTTTAATAATATGTAGTGTGCCTTATGCTACCGCCAGATCGGAATCTATAGCGACAAGAGTTTATATATTTTTATTTTTAAAGTTTTTATTTTATGCAAATGCATTTGTTTCATCTACGTGGTATTTATTTTTCAGCAAAAGAGTGCGTAAATGTTTGTTCAAATTGTTAGAGGGTAGTTTTCCTTGTATATTTGGTAGACGCTAGACGTTTGGTTTCTAAATTGAAGCATGCAGGAAAACAAACATCATACCAAATGTGAAACCATAGAGATCGATATATAAAAGGGTGTATAGTTTAAACAGCATTAAAATAGAAGTGTGTAGAAACATTTTAAATAAGTCTGGTAACGTGGTTTTTCATGAAAAAAATATATAAATAGTACGGAAGCGTATAAGGGATATAGAAAAAATTAAATTGGCAGTGAACCTTTTTTTCAAAGTCGAAATTTTGACATTTCAAATCTTAAAATTTCGACTTTAACTCGAAATTTTAACTTTTCTTATCTTGAAATTTTGACTTCCTAATATCTTAAAATTTCGACTTTTTGAAAAATCGAAATTTTGACTTTTTTAGAAGTCGAAATTTCGACTTTAAACCTCAAAATTTCGACTTTATTTAAAAACTCGAAATTTCGACTTATTCTAAACTCGAAATTTTGACTTGTTTTAAACTCAAAATTTCGACTTTATTTTAACTCAAAATTTCTACTTTTTTTAAAGTCAAAATTTCGACTTTCCTCAGTATTTATACGTTTGCGATTATCACATTCACAGTCATTTATATCAGCAAGCGGAGAGCCATATACATCATAAACTTGATTAGCATATTTTAATAAAATAAACCATTTTCAAGAGGTTATTTTAGATAGAAAATCTTGTTTTTCTGCCGAAGAATAAATAAAATATGTTTCACGTTCAAATACATATTTCAAGTTAGACTTCAGATATGTGTATGAAGACAACCCCGTTATTCCGATACACTTATATTACGACATACTATTATTCAACAGTCTAATATATAAAGACAAGGGTTGTGTCATAAGAATGCCAACTTGTAGAGAATGTTCCAGAAAAAAATATCCCCAAAAATTCCCAAACTAGAAAACTAAGCATTGGTCGCGACACTCGTCCTGAATATGCATGGTATTTTTGGCTACTTGATTTACCATTGTTTAAACAAGGCAAGTCAGTGACTTGCTATTGGGAAACCAAACAGGCCTTTGAAACTGCGATGCTAAATGTTCTCAGATCTGACGATCCTATGACAGTGTCGTGGAAACTAAAACATGGAATATGGGAAAACATTTTTTTTTCTGTCAACATGCATGTTCTTTCCGAATTCAATATTAAATGCTACTCCATATCTTAATTTAAGAACAAAACCAATTTCTGAATATAAATTGCCAAATGTGTGGATGACGCTTTAATAATTTGTGTCCATGTCTACTCCTTCTAAAATTGTAATAACTGTGTTTGAATACTAACATCCAAGTTTTAAAAGTACTTAGAGAAAAAGTCAAAATTTCGAGATTTCAACAGTCGAAATTTTGAGATCAAAGTCGAAATTTCTATTTAAAAAAAAAGTAGAAATTTTGAGTTTACAAAAAGTCGAAATTTTGAGTTTACAATAAGTTGAAATTTCGAGTTTAAAATAAGTAGAAATTTCGAGCTTTAAAAAAGTCGAAATTTTGGGTTTACAAAAAGTCGAAATTTTGATTTTATAATAAGTAGAAATTTCGAGTTTAAGATAAGTCGAAATTTCGAGCTTTCAAAAAGTCGAAATTTTGAGTTAAAAATAAATTGAAATTTCGAATTTTAAATAAGTCGAAATTTCGAGTTTTAAAAAAGTGGAAATTTCGAGTTTCAAAAAAATCAAAATTTCGACTTTTCAAAAAGTCGAAATTTCAAGATTTTAGAAAGTAAAAATTTCAAGTTTAGGTCAAAATGTCGGGATTTGAAAAGTCAAAATTTCAGGTTAAAGTCAAAATTTCGAGATTTGAAAAGTCAAAATTTCGACTTTGAAAAAAAAGTTCACTGCCAATTTTATTTTTTCTATGTCCTTAATACGTAAAATAGCGACGTAAATCATGTCGGTTACTTTAAACCATGACTAGATAAAATTGTTGGGAGCTCTAAACTGAAATCGATCTAGTATTCAATTTGTTGTTGTTAAGATTTATATGTAGTAATTAGCGACAAGAGAGACTATGATAACTTTTTGTCGTGATTACGTATGGCAATTATTGGCTCTAAACTAAAATCCATAGAGCTTTTTCAAGCGTTACCCGAATGCTATTTATATCTATACTATTTGAATCGATATATAAGGGAACGACCATTTAACTTTCAGGGGGAGGGGGTATGTTTTTTGTTTTTGTTTGTTTTTTAAAATAATTATTCTGGTCCCCAATTTGATAAAAAAAATATTCTGGTCGCTTGACAGTTGACCAAAAAAATTATGAATGCGCGAAAAAAAGTTTTCCCAGACTAAGAAAAAAACGATACCCCCCCCCCCTTTGAAGTTAAATGGTTGCTCCCTAAGGTATATGTCATAATCATTGTCTTCTTAAAAAAATATATAGGTATGAACTTACAACATTTTGAAATAATTTTTGAGGAGGAAAATTGTAATCAAATTTACAGAAATCGGATGCCTTTTTTTATACTACATAGCAAAACGAGTGAAAATGTCAAAAGAATTATTATGAAATTAAGTGTTAGGGTAACCTCCCTTTAAACCAAGTTCGTTTTGAACCACACTAACAGTTTGTCCGTTATACCATAAAGCATGTTACTCATAATACTAGTTATTAAGAATCTAAGATCCCAACTTCAAAGTTGTTCTTCTATAGATAAGAATAGGATTTCTGTCCATTTTATTCAAATAACTCTTCACATGTTTCTGTACTTGTCCTTTCTTGGCTTTCAATTTTTTTTGGCTTTAAGCGCCCATGATGAAGGTAAAACCAGAATAGCGCTTCGAATGCATACATGTTTTAAGTGTTGTTTTCTTTTCTTATTTGAATAGAAATTTATCGAAAGCATGAGTTTTTTCTTTCTTCCAAGCTTGACTAAGACTATAAAAAGCCTTTGGTTTGATGGATATTGTCTTCAAGTATTCATCATCTCTTTATATGATTCTTGTAATGTGTTTAAATAAAACGTAACATTAGTTTTCCGAAGTGTGTAGTTATGTTATTTGCTTTTAATTTACAGATTTTTATTTATGAACAAAGAAAAAAACTTAATCCCTAACTAATCAAAAAAACAACTTTATCGCTTACTAATCAAAATGCTTCCAAGGATTTTTCGAATGTAAGCACAATGTTTTGAGGTTCGTTAGTATTTTTATCTATAGTATTCCAGTAATATATATAAGAGTGTAATTCTATAATTGTGCTATTTGAGGAGAAAATGTCATATCAATTTGATTTGTTATTATATTTCTTGGGTGTCATCCTGGTTTGCCCACTTTTAATTACATGTATATGTAAACAGAGAGGGAATTGTTGTTTTAACAATTATAGTTTATTTCTGAATGATAGTCATGATTTTTACCTTTTATTTTACCTGTAAATTTTTAAAAGAATATTATATTCTGCTATTAAATTAAGGAAAATGTGCAAAACTTTTCTATATTTAATATATCTTTAGCAGGAAAATGTATTTTTATTTATAAAATGAATAGGAAAAATGAGCACTGAAAATGAATTTTTATTCCAATTTATCAACAAATAGTTTTAATTATTGGTACATTCTGAAAAAAGTAAAAAAATAAAAGAATGAAATAAAAGATTTATTAGAATAAATCTCATTTGAATATCTTTGACGTTAATCAACTTAATTTTTTTTTTTAATCTTAATATAATACACTGTTCGGAAATTTAATATAAAAAATATCAAATTAATTCTAACAACTAGAATATAAATGCAACTGTTCAGTAGCCAAGCTATAAATATGACACAATTTGAACTATAATCTGCAACCAAGATAGCATTTTCTTTTATAAAAAAAAACCCCAAAAAACCAATTAAATATCTTTCAATTAATAATCATGATTGCTAACAACACCAGTTAGAACTTTAACCATGACAACTATTTATTGACTATGAGACAGCAACTAACAACGCAGCACGAACAGTGTGGCCAGGGTAAATGTGAAAGGCTGCTTCTTCCACTTCACCCAGTGTATTTGGCAATAGGCACAGAAATATGGACTACAGTCCTATTATAAAGAAAATGAAGACATAACTCAACTGATACGAGGGGCCGCAGTACTAACTCTTGTTCCACCCCACCTTGTTGAGGATGATTGGCTAAACACTTAAGAAAACATTGGAGAAGCTGAAAACATACCCGCTACAACTTCATTTACAGAATACATGACATAGTTCTGGATTGAAAGCTACTGCTTTCTATGGAATCACTATTACACAGAAGAACCCCACACCATAAATTACCTGGAAGGATGGCACAACAAACTTAAGAAGAGACTCAAACATGCCCACCCAATCATCTACGAGATCATTGAGCCACTGAAGGAATACACAGGCACTAACAGAATGCAACATTATCCAGTATGCAGCAGGAGCCCGCCCACCAAAAAGACGACGATTCAGAGTTATAGACATCAGACTCAAACTACTGAAAAACCGATACCAACAAAGACTCATCAGACTCATCAACGTGGTAGCTTACTCTGACGCAGCATCCCATCTTCTCCATTTGAACTGAACAAAGAAGTGAACTATTGTAAATTGTGACTTTGTAAATATAATGTTTTGTGACTTTTGATGTATATATAAAAGATTGTATTTCTCCTCATTTTACATATTTCCTTATGCCATGCATTTATAAAATTGATTAATTTATTAAATTATGTTGCAATAAAAGAGATCTTGTTTTAATGTCTTTATATCATGAAAATCATTCAGAACTATAAAGACATTTTTGTAACTGAATATCATTTGTTCGTTATTTGTTGTGTGCATGTATGTATGTGGAATGAATTGAATGAATTTATATTAAATTATTGAGAAAAAATATTTGATTCTTTAAATAATTTTTTCTAAACAAAAAAACAACCTGAATATATAGAAAACACTTACAATCTATATACCTAAGTTGGAACAGACTATACAAGTGTATGCTCATTAAACCTTTTGTCTTTTTTGTTTTCTTTACTAATAGATAATTTGTAGAATTAAAAGTGGGCAAACCAGGAGTAAACCATTTCTTGTTACTGTATCTCTGATCAAGACTTTATACATCGGTATCGTCAAAATCGAACTATTATATAAGTATATATAAACAAAATGTATATCGTACATGTATTGTTAGTTGGTGCGCGTGATTGTCATATTGTTGAAAATATTATATTGTTATGTTTTTGAGTTAAATTAAAAAAAAGTGATAAAATTCATTGCTGCTTCAATGAATCAAACAGTGACATTGTTTGTCTTAATTTAATCCTAGAGATCAACAGAAATAAAGTGAAAGGATAACACCGTATATACGTACCAGAAAAGATAAAAAACATGCATGCACAAAGACAAACATAATAAGACACACAAGAAGAAAAATCACACACAAGTTTTTAAAAATCTTTAAAAGAGTTGGTACTTCAGCGTACAGACCAACACATGGTGGATCCTCCTCCTCCTCATCATCGTCATCATCGTCTTCCACCTCAACTCCTTCTCGTCATAACTATTTTGGAAACAAAAAAATCATGCTAGTATGTAAATACTTTTTGGAATATAATGACTGACCAGTATATAACCTATACATTTAATCCATGCAGCTTCTAATTTATGGTATTATACATGGTCCATTCAACTTGACCTTTCCCATACATCCTCCTTTTCGACATCCTCAAACTAGTTTCTTTTTCAGGCCGAACATAATTTTATAGTTGAGGACCGGTCAGGACTTAACAGTGATCTAGTTATCTATATTTAATGTTAGATATGTTTTTTTCTGTTTTCATGTATGAAGTTTGTGTTTCTTTTATCAATCATCTGTACGCATGAAACAGTAAAAACAACACTTTAAAATGGGAACCGTTAATTTCAAAATTATAACACCGTGACTGCGTTATCATACATCCAAAATATATAGCATGCATCGTGCGATTTAAACTGGACCAGGTATAGTTATAGAATTTTATAGTTAACAAAGGTAAATGAATTAGAATAGAGACTGCGTAGTAATACAACCCAAATGAAAAGCACTGCGCCATTATAGAACCACATCTTTTCATTGATCCTATTTGATGCCAATGTTTTTAAGTTTTCTTATTTAAAATATTCCCCGAAGTGAGCCTTTGCCCTCCTGGACAACACACCATGCACTGTGTTACAACCCTAGACAAACAGACGAGGAAAGGCAATACTAGAGCAGAAAAAGCTATATTTTTTAATAACCTAGGTGAACGAGTGACCTATGTCGCTAGGCACAGTGTAGGCGGTGTTGCCACGATGTCACAAAAGCAAGGGGTTGAAATCCGCTGAGGAAAGAAACAAAGGAGTAGGTCCGGTAAGGGCCGATTTTGGCCTCAAATTTCAGGTTCATCTAACGACAGATTTTGCACACTTTTTAAACACTTAAGTGTCTATTTTAATTGATTCAATTCGTGTATGTGAAAGATTTTGACTGGTTTAGTCATTAAAAACGCTGCGATTCAAGCTTAAATATGTTAAAATCTATCAAATATGCCAAAAAACGTCACTTTTCAGATTGTTTTTGTCAAAAATGAAAGTGGCCGCATCCGTGTTTATCCTCAAACTATGTTATGTATTATCATCAAATACAACTTACATTTCAATATTATGAATGAACACGAATGCGGTCACTTTCATTTAAGACGGAAACCGTCTAAAATTTAGCTAAAATGCTAAAATTGTGAAGATTTCTGTAATTAAGCACGACTTTATGATGCTAGTACCCGATATTTGTGCATTGTATTGTAAAAAACAGCACATATTTATGAAGCAGAAGCATTTTTCTTTCCAGTAAATAGCTAAAAGATTACATTTTCACAATTTTGTAAAACTGCTATATTTTGGGGCCAAAAAAGGGTCTTACTGAACGTACTCCTTTTGATAACGCAAATTTAAAAATACTGCCTGGTTATCAATAATTGTTTTTGTATATAAATCAGGCTGTTGGTTTTTACATTTTGTGGAGACATTTTGTAATGCCGTATGATGACCTATAGTTGCTTACATCCACGTTCGTTTCATTTCTTGTTTTATAATTGGCAATCATATCACAAAAAAAGAGATATGTATTCGTGATGTTTTTAACTAGAGAGATTGAGCAACTTGGATTTTACTAAGGATGCCTCTATCTTCGTTATTTTAATTCGTCTATTTTTCATATTGCCCAGGCATAAAGTGCTCGATTATTCTCCTAATTTGCCACTGTTTTCTACTAGATTTCAATTTGTCAATCTTTTTATTAAAATTTGCAAACAAAAAACCTTGTGTATTTCGTATTGATTTTACATTATACAAAACATGTTTGTCTCAACATAGCCTTGAAGTAAAGAGTAAATTAGTTATTTTGATCAAAAGACAGCGAATACATATCAGCATGCCAGATACAACGGAAACTTATTAAAATTTCTGATATATACCTCATTTAAAAAAATAAAATATAAGAATACTTTTCAACTTAGATAATTATATATATATATAATATTCTCTATTGGAAAGTCAAGTCGACAGTTATATATAAATATACCTCTGGTTAGACTAAGACCCTAAAGTATTGTTGTATTTCCTGCCTGCCTACACGTACCACATGCATACTAGTATATATAGTCCGGCGGCTTTGTGAAAAATTGTGCACATCCTGTTACAAGCATGAAATTTGGCATAGACCTTCCTCAACTATTACTGATTTATTTCAGATAGGGAGGCATTTGAATAAAATGTCTCACTTCCGGTAAAATCCAAAATGGCGGACGTCATACTTAATTCAGCCCAATATCGAAGGCTAGCGTGTAAAAATATCCTATTATCATGCTACTATCATAATATTTGGTACAGACCTTTGTGTTTTACTTCTTCTTGATAAATTAAATAGATTAGATGTCTTCAGAAACCCCACTTCCGCTTAAAATCCAATATGGCGGACATTGTACTTAAATAAGCTTATTTTTTAGGGAGGGTAATTGAAATGTGTTTTAACGTATTGCTACTATAACAACATTGTGTATGAACCTTTCTTTGGTGTTTCTGATGGAGACAATGTATAAGACATATGTCTTAAAACCCCTTACTTCCGGAAGTATCCAAAATGGCGGACAGAGAAATATCATTTTTTTATTCAAATTTTCAACTTTTTTCAAAATGTAAAGAAAATGATTTTATTTTCTGCTGGTCATTAAACTTTTGGCTCTAAGTTATCCCTAAAACCACTTATTCTAGCATATTGTAAATGCTTAGATATAAAGTTGACACTTCCGGTAAAAATATGACGTAAATTTCAAAGATGAGTCCTCAATCTATTTCTTCGATGAAATTTGGATAGATTGATTTAAACAAAAAAAAATCACTATAGTACTAAAAAATATTTACAGTTACTACTAATTGGCCAGGAATACATGCTTATTCACAGTCACCACCACATGCACACAAGGCAGTGCACGGGAGACCCGATTTTACACATTAAAAATAACCGCGGCATCCCTCCTTACATCCATAATGTACAAGCTTCTGAAAAAATGATGAGGTCTCAGAAAGAGTTTTTTTTAAAAGGGACCCTATTTGTCCCTTCGCAATCCATTAGTGACAAGACTAGGTAGCATAAGAGTCAATATAAAGCTCGTCTCACTAAACACCTGCATTAGTATATTACACGTTTTCTTACCCCAGGAGTAGATAACCTTAGCCGTATTTGGCACAACTTTTTGGAATTTTTGATCCTCAATGCTCTTCAACTTTGTATTTATTTGGCTTTTTAACTATTTTGATCTGAGCGTCACTGATGAGTCTTATGTAGACGAAACGCGCGTCTGGCGTATAAAATTATAATCCTGGTACTTTTGATAACTATTTACACCACTGGGTCGATGCCACCGCTGGTGGACGTGTCGTCCCCGAGGGTATCAACAGCCCAGTAGTCAGCACTTCGGTGTTGACATGAATATCAATTATATGGTCCTTTTTATAAATTTTCTGTTTACAAAACTTTGAATTTTTCGAAAAACTAAGGTTTTTCTTACCCCAGGAGTAGATAACCTTAGCCGTATTTGGCACAACTTTTTGGAATTTTTGATCCTCAATGCTCTTCAACTTTGTATTTATTCGGCTTTTTAACTATTTTGATCTGAGCGTCACTGATGAGTCTTATGTAGACGATACGCGCGTCTGGCGTATAAAATTATAATCCTGGTACTTTTGATAACTATTATATGCTTGAAAAGACTAGAACAAGTCGTGGGAATAGCCTCACTTAAAATGAGTTTTCCCTTTTGTGCAAAAATTGACTTTCTTGCTTCGTTAATCATGTTAGATCTGATAAGTTTGTACAGTACAACCTCTGTGATTTAGGCTGATCAATCATCATTCTTTATGTTAAAGTCACATCTTCAAATACCATCAATGTCTCCCACGCAGTCTTTTTTTTTCCTTTTCAAGCAAAGAGAGAACAGTATCACAACCCGTCATAAGGTATGGGTCAGAAATAAAAGTGTGTGATCACTCATAGCCTAGTGCATTTGAAAGGCCATTGATAGATATTATTTTTTACCTCCCCAAATACAATCCATAGTTCGTCTGCCCCAATGTCACGGAATAGCGAAATAGTATTGACAGCATCATCAGTGACTGTTAATCATGACTCGTTTAAGTGCGTGTTTCACTGCATCAGGCACATGCACCATGATTTAAGTGTCAGTCTCTTTATGTTAAAATGGTGCTACACTTAAAATACATCACATGGTGAAAAAGATAGAATATCCTGAGCATTTGTTGCTACAACTACCATACTCATCAAAGACTTCATCCACTCTTGTTACAGTCTCGAGGTATTTCATTAAGGTAAGGACATAATACCAAATCATCATACTCGTTAGGAAACACCTTGAAACTGTAACAACAGTGGATGTAGTGTTGGATGTGAACATAGAAAATACTGGTAGTTTGAAAGCTGCTAAAAGAAGCAAGGGCAACATTTAGGGGAAAGGGAATACACAGACGAACCCAGGATTAAAAACATCCGCAAAATTGGGAAAGTTTTCTGAGAGATGACGACAGTAAGAAAGAACTTTTAAGTTTTAATTCACAAGAGCTTGCTCAATACAATTTTGAGTACAAGGTAGTTGAAGCAACAAATGCTCAGGATGTTCAGTGTTATGAGTCATAACTCAAACAGTCGATACTGATGTCGTTGCTGTTTCGCTATTCCGTGAAATAGCTATATATGGGCAGACAAACTTTGGTTTGCAATGGAAGGGGAAAAGTATAAGATATATATCAATCAATGACCTTTCAAATGCACTAGGCATTAAAAGATAACACGTTTGCTGGAAAAGGAACTGCGTTGGTGACATTAATGGAGTTTGAAGATGTGACTATAGCATTTAGAATGATGATTGACCAGCCAACATCACCATATGGATTTGATGTTTAATGTCATTGAAAACGATACGTGGTTTTGTTGGAAGATCATAAAAACAAAAAAACAGATTAGGTTAACAAGGCAAGAAAATATGTGTTTTTGCAGAATTTATGGATGTGAGAAACAATACCGCAGTCTTTGTAAATGTTGGAAATCAGCTCTCCGATTGTGAATTGCGGCCTACTGAGTATGCTGATTGGGTATTATGTCCTTACCTAAATAAAATACCTTGAAACTGAAATACGAGTGGATGAAGTCTTGGATGCGTATGGTAGTTATAGCAACAAAATCTTATCCACCACGTAATGCATTTCAAGTTCGGCACCAAGTTCACATTTAGAGGCAGACACTAAAATCATGGTGCATGTGTCTGATGCAGTGAAACACGCACTTAAACGAGTCATGATTCGAACAGTCGTTAATGATGATGCTGTCACTACTGTTTCGCTATTCCGTGACATAGGGGTAGACGAACTATAGATTGTGTTTGGGAGGGCAAAAGACTTTGGATTAATATCTATCAATGGCCTTTCAAATTCACTAGGTAATGAGTGATCTGAGTGATCTGAAACACTTATTGTTATCCATGTCTTTACCTGTTGTGATATGGTTCTCTCTTTGCTTGAAAGGGTGAAAAAGACTATGTGGAAGACATTGATTGCATTTGACTTTAACAAAAAGAATGATTATAAATCAGACTAAATCACCGAGGCGGGGACAAAGAGGATAAATTTTGAAAAACTCATTTTGTCAAAAGCTTATACATTGTGGATGTAAGAAAGGATACGTGGTCATTTTAATGTGGAAAATCGGGTATTCCGTGCACTGCGATGTGTGCATGTCATGGTGACTGTGAATAAACATGTATTCTTGGTCAAATTGTAATAATTTTAAATAATTTTTAGTACTATAGTGATTTTATTTTGTTTTAATCAATCTATCCAAAACTCTACATCGAAGAAATAGATTGAGGACTCATCTTTGAAATTTACGTCATATTTTTAACCGGAAGTGTCAACTTTATATCTAAATATTTACAACATGCAAGAATAAGTGGTTTTGAGGATAACTTTAAGGCAAAAGTTTAATGACCAGCACAAAATAAAATAATTTTCTTTACATTTTGAAAAAAATGAAAATTTGAATAAAAAATTGATATTTCTATTTCCGCCATTTGAGATATTACCGGAAGGAAGGGTTTTTAAGACATATGTCTTATGCATTGTATCCATCAGAAACACCAAAGAAAGGTTCATACACAATGTAATGATAGTAGCAATACGTTAAAACACATTTCAGTTACCCTCCCTAAAAAATAAGCTTATTTAAGTACAATGTCCGCCATATTGGATTTAAACCGGAAGTGGGGTTTCTGAAGACATCTAATCTATTTAATCTATCCAAAAGTAGCAAAAAACAAAGGTCTGTACCAAATATTATGATAGTTGCATGATAATAACATATTTTTACACGCTAGCCTTCGATATTGGGCTGATTTAAGTATGACGTCCGCCATTTTGGATTTTACCGGAAGTGAGACATTTTTTTCAAATGCCTCCCTATCTGAAATAAAAGAGTATTAGTTGAGGAAGGTCTATGCCAAATTTCATGCTTGTAACAGGATGTGCACAATTCGTCTGAAATATGCTTGTAGCCGCCGGACTAATAGTCTATGATGGTATTTGAAAAAAAGATTTTAACCGGTCTATTCTTACTATTTTTGACAAGAAACAACTCTTTTGATAATGACTTCCTTCGTCTGGTTAATCAAAGGTTGTAACACAGTAGGCCATATATAGATGCTTGTAGATCTATACAGTTTATCGGTTTTAATATAATATAACCATGACAATGTTTCTGTCATAAGCTCCCACAATTCTTTTGTTTTCAAAACATACAATTTTGTACGAGACAACTCTATACTGTATTGTCTTCGTTGTGTAGCCAAACTAACAATGTTAAGACAACGTCAATGTGTGACTTTATATGATAAAAACATAAGCATGTTGCTCAATTTTGGGAATGCGGGAATGTTCCAATTGTAAATATAGACATTCTTGATAAATTCCCGAACTAACTTTCAACTTCTTATGAATAAACTCAATATAGATACTAGGATTAAATTTTATTTTACGCCAGACGCGCGCCTCGTCCACAAAAGACCCATCAGCCACGCCCGAATCCAAAACAAAGTTAAAAAGGCCTTACAAAGTACGAAGTTGAAGAGCACGTTAACTTCTTCTGATGCACCTGTATCACACAAACATGAAAAAATAATTGTCGACGATGGAAATTTTTAACGAATTTGACTGTTTATACAACTATACAGCCCTTGCACGGTCGGCACTGGCTTGCGCCTTTTTGGGCATTTAAATAATTTAATCTTTACCATAAGGTAACATTATTGTGTTGATGGTAGCAGCTTTTATATATGGAGGTTTCAAAACAGTTATTGTAAATATAGACATTCTTGATAATGCTTGATTTCTTGATTGATAACATATTTGTTACGTTCGGAGGACGTGTTTTTCAACAGACTGTCGGCATTCCAATGGGAACAAACTGTGCCCCTCTACTTGCCGATTTGTTTCTTTATTATTATGAGGCTGACTACATACAGGAACTTCTTAGGGAGAAAGACAAGAAGTTAGCAATATCCTTTAACTCTACTTTCCGCTATATAGATGATGTTCTTTCACTAAATAATTTTTTTTTAGTTTATTTTAGATTTCTGAGTTTGACTGTCCCTTTGGTATCTTTCGTCCCTTTTTTATTCAGAATCAACAGATGTTTTATTCTTAAAGAAAAAAATGGCAGATAAAACAATTGTCACAATTACAAATATTTTCACCGGAACATCATTAATTAATCAATCAAATGATTAGCACTTTTCCCCTTATTATTATATTAAACATGAAACTCCTTAACTTTGTCATCTAAATATTTGAAGTAGACATTTTCCCTATTTTTCATAATTTTAAATCGTTCAGCTGTTAAATCTGGCTTTTGCTCTTCTGTGTAGGTATATAGTTTCTTAAGTTGTCTGAAAGATCTGTTAGGCATTTGCCATTTATGACTAGATTTATGATTGTATTCAATGTGTGAGGATTCTTCGTCAATTTCATTTGTTTTGTCGATTAAAGATTCCGTTCTTTGTAATCCTGCAGGACATATTTGGGATTGATTTCGACCAGAAGCTGAGGCGATATCAAGGGAGGAATGTCTGCCCGAATTACCCACAATCCCAAGTGACGTATTCCGGCCAGATCTATTTACAGCTGATTTTGGTTGTCTGATTGTTGTTGGGATGGCAGTGAAAGGTCTTGGTCTGTTTAAATTCCTTTTGCGTGGATTTGTTATAACGGAGTTTCTGGCAATAACTCCTTTTTTAAAATGTTCACCACCATAGTATAGAATTGAATTCCCAGGTCCAAAATCAAGAACACAATTAGCTGGAACAGCTTGAAGTATCTTCTTTGGAACTAATATATCCGGTGGAGGCGGGGGTTTGAGCAAGCGTTTTCTTTCTCTTCTAAAATTGTCTAGGTCAAAATCTATCGTTTTCTCTGAAATCCTTTTTAATGATTCAAATGTTTTTGTTTTTTCACGATTATATTCCATTAGATATTTGCTTGATTGGTCGTCATAACGACATATAACCCCGAATCTTAGTCTTTCTGCCATTTCATTGGCTGCTTGAACTGGTACACTATATTCGCGACTGGTAAATTTTTGTGCTGCATTTTCCATCGTGGTCCCTGAAATTATAAGATTAATTTTATTTAAAAAAAAGTATACCTTTTTGTTAAATAATCTTAAGAATGTTTGGTAAGATTAACTTTTATTGCATATCTCGATTATCTCGCGCCCGGTTTGGTAAAACTAATGCTCTTTATTAAAGAGAAAGATGTCAGTTTGACTGTGCAGCACTAGGAGACGTTTGAACATTTCTCATTAACAAGTGAACGGTATGATATGTTTTCTGCAGACATATCTCAGTGGTCCCATAAACCTTATGGTGCGAAAAAATGCATATATACATTTAGAAAAATCCGGAAGAATACTGCACAAGAAGAAAACATATAACAGGTACCATCATCATATACACAGAGAAGTAAGGTCAATGCTTTTACTTCATCATAAGAAAATGCCTGTACCAAGTCAGGAATATGATTGTTGTTGTCCATTCCGATCGTTTGTGCTTTTTTTATTTGTCATTTTTGCCCGTTGATTAAGGACTTTCTGTCTAATTTTCCTCGGAGTTCAGTATTTTTGTATATCTAGTTTTTACGCTTTAAGTTATTGACAAAGTTTACATTTTAAATGAAGATGAGTACTGACATCATAGAAGAGTCAAGTAGGTTTTTAAAGTCTACCCTAAACCTCCAGAAAATGATAATAATTATAAAAACTTACAACTTGAAGCTAAAAATCAACTTTATTTACATCCGCTGATAACCGTGCAAACCATTAAAATTGGCGTCTAACAAACTATTTTGAACGAAATATTGAAGTAAGGATAAATTAAGTTATAAAAGTATTTTTGGATAATATGATACAAATGCTTATAGTATTTCTAAACAGGTGTATCAATATTTTGATGGATAAAATGACGACTTTAAACTTAAGACTAACAATAAAGTTAAATGTATTTGTTTTATTTTGACGACCCCAGGTACAAAGGGTTGTTTAAATAAATAACAAACGTATTTTTGAAACTATCATCAATTACATTAAATCTTAATTTGTTATTTAGACACTGAATATTGATAGCCTATGAGTACAATAAAAAATTGGTCGCCGAGTATACGGAAATCAGGGGATATGACCATGCAAAGAAGTATAGCCTTGCATAAGTTTTACTCATAGGATAAAAATCGGGAAGAGAAAATAGAATATCGTAGATTTTTTTCAAGATTGCAAAAACACAGAAACGCAAGAATAGTTAAACGGACATAATGTTTATAATTGTTTACATCCACTTCATTTGAACTTTAGTGGATAGTTGTCTCATTGGCAATCATTTACGTTTTCTTATATTTATACTGTAATACTGCTCTAAATATAAAGGTGTCACAGTATAATGCATACAAAAATGTGCATTGATAATATACGAAACCCATTATTTTGCCTTGTTCATCAGCCGATGATGTGGTATCATTGCCAATGAGACAACTATCCACCAGAGTTCAAATGCAGTAAATGTAAGCATGTATGTGCAACTGTACGGCCTTCAACAATGAGAAAATCCTATAGCATGCGTATAGTCTGCTATACAAACCCCCGACAAACAAACGGAAAAAGGTCTTAAGGTTGCTCGAGCCTATTCGAAGTTTCTATCAGAAGTGCCGTATTTTTTGTTATTTTATTCTTTACAAAAAGTGAAGCTAATTGGTCGACAAAAATTGGGGATCACGGACCATTTAAGCTCAAAATTGTACTTTTAAAAAGGTATGTAAAAGGGACCATTTTTCAATGAAATAATAGGGAAAATAGAGGTGTTGACATATTTTTATCGGAATATAAAAAAAAAGTTCCATGACACTTGATTCAAAACTGTAATATAAAAAGCTGAAATATAGCTTCAAAGAATGAGCAAATAAAAATCATGGGTCACCGATAAGGAAATTTTTTTTTTTTACATTAAAACCCAAATTTTGGCTGGAAAATGGTGAAAATGGGTGAAATGTCATTTTGAGCCTTTAACAGACACACATAGTAACGAAAATATTCTTTTAGTGACATGACTACCATGATTTAACATTTCTAATCAATCAAAATATTTTAAAATAAAATATCAAATTTACGACAAATACAGTAACTTTTCGTCGGCGTTTTGCATTTGCGCCGATCTGCATTTCATTTGCGCCGATTTTTTCTTTCATTTGCGCCGATTTTTCTCTTCATTTGCGCCGATTTTTTTACAGGTAAATAACAGGTAAATTACAGGTGAAATGATATAAGAGGATGTGGTATGAGAGCCAATGAGACACCTCTCCATCCCAGTAATGTTATTTTCATTTATAAAGACCTCTTCCGTTAGCCAGTTGTACATGTGTTATGAATTGTCAATCATAACATGTCTATAACTGTTGTCTCCTGCTTAAAATCAAGAAGTAAAAAACCGAAGATAAAAGAACTTTGTTTATACTAAAATGACGAATTAAAAATATATGTAGCAGCATTTAAATCCATAAAACGGAATACATTCAAATCACAAATCTGTTCTTGCCGAGTATGTATAGGCAACACATCTAATGTATTCCTTTCTTATGATTTCGTCTCTATTTCTTCTATATTTGGCAAAATTGTCGATAACGAAGGTCTCTTTTCTTTGTCTGGCATACGTACTTGTGGGGACATTTCTAGAGTTTGCATTTTCTCACAAGGAAGCTATTAAACCAAGAGTTCCAAATGGTGAAGTTGAAATAATCCCTTCTTTAATTTATGGACGCCATCACGAATTGGTTGACCGTTATGGAATGTGTACTTGTACGTTGTCTAAGAATGTATGACATTTGCCATCAGAAGGAGCGTCAGACAATGTCAAACGTGAAGCAGTCATCGATTTCATTTAGGGAAAGGAACCGTAACCCGAAACATTGGGATAGCCATTTACCAATTGCAATGTCACTTGATTTGTCTGTATACTCTGTGCTCAGCCAATGTAAAAGTATGAACTTATCTGTAACTTACCTGTAAATCCAATTAAGAAAAAATATAAAATCGGCGCAAATGAAAGAATAAAAATTTTCAAAATCGGCGCAAATGTCATACGCCCCTTTTCGTGTGTATTGTATAATTCATGCATGAAATTATGTGCAGTCGAATAGTCCCGATCCACCTTAAAGATCAATATTGGTGTTAATCATCTTGATTCTAAAACAATAATTTTGCAAACACATGTCATCAAAAGTTGAGGAAAATGGTATTCTTATTTTTCTGTTTTGAAATTTCAGAAGGCTTAATGACTATTTGTTGGAAGTATTTGAAAGATAAATTTTATACGTATTAAAGCTTGATTCCGAACGAACGTTAAAAGTCAAAGACAATGAAACATTCTATTCGAAGATAAATTGGTATTATTGGTGGGTTAGAAAATATGCAGGTGACTAATTTGTGAAGTAAACTCCACCTACTGTTTTTCCAAAATTTAGGAACTTAGTCATTTTTTGTAAAATGTTTTTAAAGAGGAAACTCATTCGGTTTTTAGTAATTAAGATCCCTGTTTCTTCAAAGGAAGATTGCATATGACGTTAAGCACGTTATTGCGTCAATGCCGTGAAATACGATAGAGCAATTTGATAAATAGCTCTTCTATGAAATCTAAATAGTTCAGCTTTATGAAATTTATATCTATTGATTAGGCAGGTATTACTGTTTCCAAAAATATAAAAAAAATATTCTTTAACTTTTCATAATAGTTTCAAATAATGATACAAATATTGCCAAAACGTCAAAAATATGCGTGTCAGACGTAACAAATTATTCGCAAAATAACATTTGCGGGAATTTTTGTGGTCTAAAAAAGAGTTTAAAATCTGCCAAAATTCGCATGAATGATAAACGTCATATATAATTTATGAAGTCATTGCTGTTTTTTGTGTTGATGGAACGGTCAAAGCTGATTTTTTCAAAAATGAATAATCCTCGCCATGGTCAGGTTTTGGAAAATGGTAAGTTATCAAAAGTTACCGCTGTTTAAAATATCAGAAGATATAAAATTTTGTTTTCATAAATTATTCCTACAAAAGTGCTTAGATAGACCAATTAAAATCCGGAATTTTACAGCACTCGCACCACAAATAAAAACGCATTGGCTTCGGGAAAATGTCTTGCAAGATTGTCCAATGTCGAATTTCGACGCTTTTTACCAAAACACTGTCAGTTTCAACGTCATTATATTTTATATTAAATTTGTAGCATACAAAATAATGCTTTTGCGTAATTGTGCTTTCACCCCACAATACGATAACATACATTTTGATAAGCTGTGAAGTCGAAATGACTTCGTTTTTTAACAAATCAAATGTCTTGCAAGTTTGTCCACTGAACAATTTTCTTACGTTTTGAACGTTTTCGATTTGGGACGCTAATACATATATGTGTTTTCAAATAATTTCTAAAAGTGTGTTCTTTGTTTTGGTGTTAAACACCGCTATACGTATAAGCGGCATTTGTTGTATTCTATTGACCTGTCTTCATAGGTAGGAGAAGCCGGACATCAGGCGAGCTTTAGTTAAAATATTTGCAATAACTGTCGATTGTTCAGACTCCGATCAAATATCGCCACGAGCGTATCTTAAAATCGCCGCAGGCTTTTTATCACTTTATATGAACTCATTATGCCAATCACCCTCCTTGACCATCGAAATTGAAAGCAGTTCGTAATATCATATGATGTATGAACGATATTTCATTGTTTTTAAATAACAAATACGGTTCGATTTCATGTTTTCAGATCAGAGGACATAACAAAATAACAAAATTACAAATTTTGAAAATAGATAGAATCATAGAAACCACGATAAGAACTGTAATATATAATAGTACTTAGTTATAATCAAATAGAAAATGAATAATTATCTTAAATGAAAAGAAAAAAAACGGTAATTTGCCAATAAATAGGTAAAATATTTCAGATGACTGGGGTTGTTCATTTAACCAAGATTCTAAAGTTGAGAAAGGGCTATATTACTAGAGGATAAAAGATCAACCGTTTATTTTCAAACTTGTAAAGCGTAGAACTGGGATTTGCTATTCATCTGCAATACGGTTTATTTGTGCTGAAATTGAAGGGGTCAGTAAAATGGTTGTACCTGAGGAGTTACACCTCGATATTATACAAAGCTTGTAAACATATCAGATGAATATAATTATTTTTCACGCAATCATTCTCTTTCTTGATTTAATTACTTCGTAAACAATAAACTTTTTCATTAAAATCTTTTAACTTATCATCACACACACCCCTCCCCCTCTCCCCCAAAAAACACAAAAAAAAACCAACAACATTAAAAAAAAAAATAAAAGATAAAAGCACAAAACATAAAAACTATGTTATTTAAGGGGGTAGACCTTGGTTCAGGGAGATAACTCTTTAAATCAGTTATACCTTTGTAAAAGTCAAGTTTCATCAATGTATTTTAAGCATTTACATGAAACAGATTGGAAATAATCTATGTAACCTTGAAGCTTAGAATATATTTATGAAAATGGTTGACACAAACGTACTTATGATTTTAAGAGTTATTTCCCTTAACCAAGGTCTACCTCCTTAAGCAACATGAATTGCTTCCTCCCTTCCCTCTTTTCTTAAATTTAAAAGGGTAACCAACGCATTATATAATATACTATTAATAGGCACTATTTTCTCAACCAAATACCTATTTTGTATTGTTTATTTTTGCTTCCGTAACTACCAGTAGGACATATTTCATACATATTCAAAACTTTGAAGTATCCATATCGATCAAAAATTATTACAAACAAAACGAACAAAGTATACTCGATTACCGACGTAAAACGTCAAATTTTGACGTTACCAATTGGGACGCAATATCGTGCGTAACGTCATATATGTTTAGTTTTGCACATGTTTCATAGCAATGTTTTCGGATTTTCCTCCCTATTTTTCAGACGTTTGTTTGAGGTTGTTCTCCATTGAATAGTCGCAATTGGTTGAAACCTAACCATGCAAGACTGGTCCATCTTTCGTTTGATTACGAATTATCATGTTTTTCAAAACTATTTCAATTGTATGAAAGACTGAATTAAACAAACTGTGCTGTATTATCAAGAAACTACCAAACAGTGGCTATGATATACCACGTAAGTTTTGAATGTAAATAAAACATGACAGAATTTACAGAGAAAGGGACGTGGATTGACACTTTATTAAAATATTGATCATAGATTATCATTTAAACTGATGATCAGATCAGTAGATTAAATATAGGTAGTTATTCAGGACCTCCTTTACCCTTTTAATCTTAGGTATTATTTGAACAACTTCAAATAGATTTTCCTTTCAAATGACAAAGAAAATAAAAAGGTTACTTGATTAAAACAACGGAATAATGCAAACAAATGAACACCCTTGATCGAATATTTTAAATTACTTTGTTATCTTATAATAAGCAATTTAAGGAAAAGTGACAAACATTTCTGTTTAAAAAAAAATGTGTATCGAACAAAAAGAGATGAAAATGATCCACTCATTTGCGAATAATCCACATTTTTCTTGTAAATTAAATTTATCGACCGATTTTTATACTTCTGTTATATATTGCTCGACCACGATAGTCATCCCTATATAAAAAGGGGGTGCCCACTAAATTCTCTCAGCGGTAGTAAATGTTAAATGCATTGGTAGGTGCCTTTGCTGCGATGGTTGAATGCAGCTAAAGTTTTTCGACTGAATATCTCTAGAAAGCATGACCAAATGAACAGGTCATTACGTTTCTGTAAAAACTTCTCAGATTGGTTAATATCGCTAAATGAATTAAATCAGATAGGAGAAATAGTATTATTGTCAGTTTTAACTTCGTAGTAGTCGACTGGACTGATAATACGAAACCAATAAACTAATATTACAATGGACCATGTCGAAAATATGTTGAGATATCATTTCACCGTTTGAATCATGATACATGACAGAAGTATTCATTCTGCGGTATGTAATGATTTGTGTAAGGTTTCTGTCTGTCCGTGTTAGAGGCAGTCTTCATTTTTTTATACAAAAAAAATATCTATCAAAATGCTTTTCGTGAAAATCATTATAGCGCTACAGTAGAACTTAGATACCAGGAAATTTCTTGTGTACTGATCACGGTCAATCAACTTTTAATTTGACAACCAACTTTTGGAGATTGAAAGAAAGTCCCAATTTGAAAATTCGTAAACTATAGTTCTACTGACATCACTTTGACATATTTTTTTTAATATAACAAAGTTGTTATTTAGGGCAAGATTTTGTTCTTATAGCAAATAACTGAATAAAGTTGTTGCAATAACAATCCCTAACATGGAGTTCTTGCTCAAAGTTATTTTTGTGAGAGTCAATAGCATGGTTCTGTTTGCCCCGAAATTTGAGCACTACTATAAATGAGTACTTCCAGTCTAAATTAGTCAATATTTTATTTAATATGTTGGTGTTTTTTTTACTTTAATAAGAGATATTGTAAATTTTTGTATTTTTCCCTCAGAATTCTTCTTTCAGTTCTATGTAGTGTCTAAAAACATGGAAAATCCAATAAAATGGCAAAAAGTGAGAAGTAATTTATGGTAACAAAATTGTTAAAAGTAACAAACTTCCCAAACCGACTTACCTTGAAGGAGACATTTTGAAATTCATCATTTTGCACAATAACAACATTCAGCTACGAAGTAGTTACAAAAGATAACTTATTAGTATCTAACTTTATTTGAAGTACATTTATTATCTAATGCAAACATTTTAGGTGTTAACAGGGTGCTTTTAAGAGATTTTATTCGCTTAGTTAGAATTTTACAAAAATCCACTGTCGAATCGGTTATATCTCAAAGTTCTAAGTGATTTAAAATTCTTTGAACTGTCAGATTGTTGTCTTACAGATTACAATAGTGAACCAGTAAAGATTTCAGGCATGTCTTGTCTAGGTAGTTCTTGAGAGCTAAAGAGTGGCCATACGACTATTTTCGAATAAATTATAGTTTAAAATGCGTACTTCATGTCAGCTGGACTTTATTGCTACCTCCAAGGTGCTAATCGGTTCGTTTCACATACTTCGTTTATACATGTAATATTCCATGTTTGATACGATATTACTAAATTTTCGAAATAAAATTGAGAAAGGAAATGGGGAATGTGTCAAAGCGACAACAACCCGACCATAGAGCAGACAACAGTCGAAGGCCACCAATGGGTCTTCAATGTAGCGAGAAACTCCCGCACCCGAAGGCGTCCTTCAGCTGGCCCCTTAAAAAATATGTATACTAGTTAAGTGATAATGGACGTCATACTAAACTCCGAATTATACACAAGAAACTAAAATTAAAAAATCATGCAAGACTAACAAAGGCCAGAGGCTCCTGACTTGGGACAGACGCAAAATCGAAAGCCTGAATTTAATTAATTAAACATCATAATTTGATGGCAAATTTACGTGACATTGTTATTTCATTGAATTGTAACTTTTAGACAGGTGCGGAAGCCTTAATCGTGTGAACCTTAATCTTTAGTACAAGCGCTTCAATTTTAAATTGGCTTCGGTAAACGCTTATCCCTCCCCCCTCAAAAATAACACTAAGAGGCATGCAATGCTTAAATGTTTTCCACTATCCAAAATTCATTCTATATCAGTAAAAACTAATAAGAATATTGGGAATAAAATACTCCTAAGTAAATATACAAAGATGCCTGTAATTTTATCAAACATATCACCCTTCTATTTTAGTACACAAGACTCGTATTGCGTCTACACAAGATCACAAGACAAACCAGTGGGGCTCACATCAACATAGTTTGAAGGTCAAATTAATGACAAAGGTGAAGAGAATTGTTACAAGTTTGGTTAAAGTCGTCTTTGCTAGGATGTTAAAGAACGTTAGTGTTTGGCATGAACTTTACATTCACAACCATTAAACTCCAGCATCAATTACATTCGTGTCAATTAAAACTATTGAATATCAGGATGGTGATAATCTCTGGGATATCAGTGACTACAAAAAAAGAGGCGAAGGATACCATAAAGACATTCAAACCCATAAGTCGAAAGCAAACTGGCAACGCCATTGCAATAAAAAAAAAACACAGATAAACAGACAACGTTACACAAAACTCAACATAGAAAACCAAGGACTGAGCAACACAACCCCACCAAAAACTGGGGGAGATCTCATATGCCGGTAGTATAAGCAGATCTTACTCCACATGTAGCACCCGTCGTGTTGCTCAAGTATAGTATGTAAATCACCAAAAATATAATGCAAAACAAGGCCTAACAAGTATACGCATAGACCCCAATAAAACAAACAACCAATTGTATACTTTTTATTATAAATATAAGGTACTAAGTATAAGTCATTATACTGTCTTATAAAGTTCATTATCTGATAAGAGAAACACAAAGAGATCAGTCTCTGTGCGTCTCGTTTTCACAGTACGACTAAACAAGAGGCTGTTCTCTGGAACTGATTTAAAACTGTACATTAGGCTCCCGCGAAACCAAGCTCGATGGTTATAATTTTCGGATGATTGAAACAAGTTTAATCTTTCAAGAGGAGGAAATAACGGAAATTAATACCAATCAGGGTCTCGCTGATTTTCAATTAGATACTAAATTAATAATAGTTTTGAAACCCATATATAAATTTCCCTTCGAACGTAAAATATAATATGATATAGCTTCGCTCTTTAAAATAATTCACTAAATAAAAGAATGACGAGATATTAAATTGATTGATTGTTGTTTTGTTAACACCCAGTGGCTACTATTTTATGCATACTCAGGATGAAAATAATTAAATTCATAATTAATATGATAGGTAATTACTACGAAGTCATTTTGAAAACACAATACTTGAAAATAATGAATTGGGACAGTAAATAAGGTCCCTATTTACACGTCATGGCTGCTTATTTATGGATCCAACACAGACAAACTGACATTTTTCTTTTGCATGGGTGTTATGCGGGATCAGAGAAGTCCAAGTGACCATCTGAGTCTCGACACATTTGGTTTAAAAAGATTTCTCACTTACTAATCACTCATGATGTATATTTTATATAGATTTGTATATCATAATGACTAAATTAAATAGCATGCCGTGTGTACACGAACTCATGTACCAAAAAGAGAAGAAAGTTAAGCAAGCTAGTGTCGTAAAAAAAGGAAGAAAACATATACTCACGAAAATATACTTGCAGTTAAGGAGCAATATTATAGACAAATTCTGTTGCTGTAATTTCATGTCAAACATTGGTTAAAAAACTTGCAAGATAATTAAGAAAAATAACAAAACTTACAAAAATAATTATACTGATTTAAATCTTTAACGTGCGTTTCAGTTTTCTATTGACATTTGAAACAACAAAAAAGAATTTTAAACTATTCTTTTTCATACATTTTATTGGAAGTCCTTTGAAAATAACTATTTCCAATCGTAGGGTATATGTGTCTTTACCTTGTGTAATAGATTTAACCATACAATATTGAAGTATGATTAATTTGAGATTTGACTTTATTACATAAAATTAGAAATCTAATTCTTTAAGTTAATTCATTTTCAAATCGAAAAAAAAAAGAATTTGACGATACAAATCTTTTTAATTAATTTATTTTGATTTTTGATACATATAACATCTCACAAACAAAGTTTACTTAATATATAAATTGTAATATATCGAGCTGCATTCTAAATTAGAACACTCGCACGAAGGTCTATCAACAAAAGAAAACAAGAGAAAAAATAATATACAGAAACACCAAAACCTCCCTTACCTTCTAGCTAGGTTCATAAAGGGGTACACATTTTAGTGACTCATCATTTTCCCTTATTAATTCTAAAAAAATTGCCTTTAGCAGGAAAGCGATGCAAAAAACTGTATTACAGTAAAGTGAATTTTCACTTACAAATGAATACTTATAACAAGAGAAGATTTTATATCACGATTAAAACCATGCCTATTACATAATATATATTTGTAATCAGATTTGTCGACAGACTGTTTAAATAAAAGAATACTATCTTTTTGATGTTATTTAGATTATTACATGTTTAAGATCAAGTTATGAGTGCATTGCTGCCAACACGCAGGTTTAACTGTTCAATTATTCGAGATGTTTGAAACTATTGTACAGATGATGCGTGTATTCGATTGTACAGCTTCGTGCCCACTTTGCCTGTAACGTATTTAATATCCCAAGTTTTAAATGTCAATTGACTGTGTTTTGACGATTTATCCTCGTCTTTCATTACTAAAAGATTATTAGAAAATCATATTCATCTGAATCTTGCTTTAAATTCTGCTTTACTCCTCATTGTCAACTTTATATAGAGTCTTTATGATAAAGATTCTAACTACAAGTATCACAAGCACTTTATTCATCACTTTATTCATGTAAATGAGATCAAGGTCATATATAGACATGTACACCTTATAATCGTTTCATTCACAACACATAGTTAACCTATTGCCTACAGTGGCCGACTTAATCATGTAAAGTTAACATTGACCAATGAGCCATGAAAATGAGGTCAATGTATACCTTACAATCATTCCATTCAACAAATATAGTTGATCTATTGTATATGGAACCTGAAAACAGTCAGGACCAAACTACAAAACGTTAACAATTACCAGTAAACAATGTAATTAAGGTCAAGGTCAGATCCTACCTGCAAGAAAAACATTCATACACCACAGTTGACTAATTGCTTATAGATTCTGAGCTCAAACTAAACACAAAATTTATAATAAAAATGACCAATATACCATGCAAATTAGGTCAAAGTGTTCTTTGTTACATATTAGTTTGTTTTTAAAGTCATTGAGATTATAACACACTGCCGGTTGACTACTGTATCCCTATTTTTGACATGTTTATCCATTTTGTCTGTTTGTTTTGTTCACACATCGTTGTTAATATAATTTGATGCACCTATCATACAAATGAGAGGTTTAGCTAGCGATAAAAGCAGGTTTAATCCACCATTTTCTACATATGAAATGCTTGTACCTAGTCAGGATTATGACAGTTGTTGTCCATTCGTTGGTGTGTTTGTGTTTGTGCTTTTGATTTTGTTATTTGATTAGAGACTTTTTGTTTTGAGTTTTTCTCGGAGTTCAGTATTTTTGCGATTTCACTTTTTTTAGATCATACCTGCCAGGCAGACATGTACATCTTGTAACTTTTAACCTTGATCACTCATCCATGAAATGAAGTAAAGGTCAACTCTGTATAACAAACGTCCAAACATGTAGACCTTGCAACTATCCTATATACCAAATATAAGTATCCGTCACTCATTAAAATTGGGAATTTATATGACAAATATAATCTATACATTTTTTTTAGTAGTCACTGAGAATGAGGTCAAGAACAATCGACATATTACAAAGGGTACTGCCTAACAAAAGGCATCTACACAAAAGGTATGAATTATCTATATTTTCTACCTTTTGAAATATTTCAGCTTAATGCAAATAGTTTAAGTGTCACCAGATAAGCATACCCATGGTTAACATTGTGCAGCTATCATTGAAGGTGAGACAATAAACCATCAGTTTCGTTATACTGTCAGCATCAAATGTTTTGAATATGATATTCAAACTTAGTAAAAACAATAACTATCAGCTGCTAAAGGAAGGAGGAGATGCACGACTGGAAAAATGAAAATGGGACTTTATAATGGAACTCTGCCATGCAATACAGTTCAATACACACAGTATATGCAAACTGTCTAAGAGATTCAAATCTTCAAAACTATTAAAATTCTTGGCTGAGTGTCTGATTGGCAGAACAAAACTTTATAACGGATATCATAAGGATCATTCAGACCTAGTTTGGAAGAAATTTGTCCAGTTGTTTCAATGGTTTCAGAGAAGACATTGATTACTATACAATATAAATAGTAAATGTGAGCATGTCCTTAAAAGAAAAGAAAAACACACCTAAACATATACATTTATATAAAAAGACACTTTACTAAAATTCATTTTTAACACTACATTTAAACTGATCCCTGAGAAATACAAAACAGAAAAATAATCAAATAAAATACGGTAAACTTTCACCATATAAAACATTGTTGTTGTTTTTATTTATCATATTAAATCAGATATGTTGTGATCTTCCTGGTTTAACTGTCATCAGAAAAGTTCAAAGTCAACAGAATGACAGTTTAATACATAGTGACCAGTAAATAGTAGTTTTGATTACTTTTAATCATACAAGGATGTAAAAATTATTTTCCTGAATTGCCCATGTGACACATTTAATGCTGATTAGTATTATATTAATCATATAATAATTATATGAATTTATTCATTTTATAATGATTAATAATTTTTACATTGGTTGGCATTGAATATTGTGATTTTCCAATCAAATAAAAACTGACAATTTCACATGTTTTAAAAAGAAATCCTGTAACTTCACTTCTGCAAGGCAATAATGTTGTATCAATTTGAAAGTAAAAATACAAAGATAAAAGATATCTTTCCTTGCAGTGTCTATTTTATATGCTTTAAAGGCAATGTAATAAAATGAATGACTAATCAAAGAATTAAAATAAACGAATATTCCAACTGAATATGTAAACAAATTGCACTCAAACAAACCATATAACAAGAAGTTATTGTACATTTTGCACTATTAATATGTCCTGTATATATAAAATTTTTGAAAATAATCTATCAGTGATTTGTTAGTAAAAAATTTATACAAATGATCTTCATGTCTCCTTATTTTTAATTCATACATCATAGTGTTAAATGTGATTTTTAAAAGATAGGTCTATGTACTTGTTTCATAGTTAATGAATAAAATCAGTCAAAATGCATTTTTCCCGATATGTTATAGTTTGATGTTGCAAAAAGAAAAAAATTGACACTAGCAGCGACATTATCTCCCCTGTAACTGTAACATATGCCATTTCAATAGTTCAATAGTTCAGTAAATAAACAATTTGTCCAGAAACAAAATATTGTCAGAACATGGCCTCATAAGATCATGGATGGGAATAACTACATGTATGTTTAATAGTGAGCAGGATATGTTCAGTTCTTTATAATAGTTGGTTTAAAAAAAAACAATTTATCTAGCAATAATTATTTTCAATTCACTTTAGGAATGTTTCAAATATTCATGAATCATGCATATGATATATACCATCTAGAACTGTTTTAATACCAAAACTGGAATCTACACTTACTTTTTTCAACATTAATACAGTATAATTTACATTACATGTACATGTATGTTTCATTATGATATGTCATTTTGATTTGCCAACAGCAATCTCTTGTAATTCTGAAACTAACCTTCATTTCAAAATGAAATGTATTTATTATGACACAAGCTCCCTTGATAAAGTGTACAGGTAAAGAAAGAAAAACTTGATAGAAATCCTGTTTTCATGATCCTTAAATAAAATAGTTAAAAAAAAAAAAGTTTTGAAAACTTCTTATAGTAATTTTATTGGGTTGTAATTTAACTTGTAAAAGTGGTTACAATGTGCACATTTTTAGAATGAAGCAATCCACGCTTCATACAAAATGTGCTTCGGTCAAGGCTTTTTCACCCCAATAAATTTACCAAAAGAAGCATTCAATTATTTTATACAAAATAAAATCATTTAACATGTTTAAAAACAGAAGAATGTGATATAATTAAGTAAATTGTACTGAATAAACATGTCCTGTATAATATATAAACACTTTTGCATGCTCTTGTTAAAAGTCCACCACAAAACCGCATATACATTTGTAAAAATTAAAATTTTTGCGGTCGTATAAAACATACAAGTAGCTTTAAAATGCTTTTTGTTAAGATTTCTCAATATCACAGTCATAATTAAATACATTGTAGTAATTGTACATCTATTGTGTTTTAAAGTGTTTATCAAACTTAAGTGTTATTTTCTCGAATCTCAACAATCAATTAAATTGATTGTTGAGATTCTTTTCATATAATATAATACTGATAAAAATTTTCTTGTTGAAAAAGTAAAAACAGAGAATATATAAAAAAAAAAAATGATAAACATATTTTGATGAACACATAATTAAGTAAATGACTAGATAAATTTCTTGATTGTAAAAAATACTTCTTTTCATCTTTAATTTTGAAGTATTTGAAAAATTCTGCCTACAAAACAAATATATATGTATAAAACTATGATATATTTCTTTTAATTTTCTTTAAAAAAAGTCATTTGAACTATTATTACACTTCCTTCTATAAATTCTACTTAAATCAAAGTTGCATCAAAGCTTAACAATTTCTTTCACTTTTTCTGTATCACAAGAGTTATCTTTCCTGATAAACCAATGTCCCCAAGCTTTTGCTCTTGAAATTTTGTTCTGGTTACCATTCACCCAGTTATTATTGACTACATAAGGATCTGATGCTGTCCTTGTTTTATTGGGAAATGAATACCATTTACCGTCTGAAAATTCTGTAAGTGGCAAAGTTTTACATTTCAAACCATCCACTCTTCGTTTGACTAAATCTGATAGATATATTTGGTCATTTTCACCTTCAGAAATACCTCTTCCAGGTGGTAAATTCCTTATCCTCTGTTCTAATTTTGTTAGTTTATTATTCAGTTCATTCCACAGATATTTTGTTGCACGAGTAGGAAACATGTATATAAAACCGCCTGCCACTATACCAGGTCTATTAGAAACAGGGTTTACCAAAATGTCAAAACCTATGTTCTTTGCTAATGTTGGGACTGGATTTTTTATCCACAAACAATCAACTTCAAACAAGAATATCTCTATATTATTCTGCAACATTTTCAACAATATTTGTGTTCGTCTGATCATAAGTCTTACATAGCCAGCATGGCTATAGGTTTGATCTCCTTTTGATGACATCCCTGAAATAGCGACCACTTTGACGTCTGGCCATAATGTATTCAGATGGTCTTTGGACTCACTATCAGTTGTAATTAATAAAACCTGAAATACATTTAAGAAGTTAAAAAAAGATCACCAAAATAAAAAGTTGACAGTTGATTTTTTATGCATTAGTTTTTGAATAAACAAGACAAATTTACTCTTCCTCACATTACGTGTCAATAAAATTATGAAAGATATATGTAACGGTTCAATAAAGATTAAAAAATAAATCTAACATAGATAGAAAATGTGCTAACTAAATAAAACCTTTATACATATATTCAATATTCTGGATACTGTATATATTTATGTCCAGAGTTTTAAATTCAAATATGTTATTTTCTGTCAAACTTATAGTCAGAATCAAAAATAATACACCACATAAATAAAACAAATTAAGGATCAATCAACCTAAAAATCATGCATGTGAATAGGGAAATTATTTTCTATATCATGTTCAGAATGCAAAATTACCTACAAATTCATATTATTGACATTTGCAAAAGAGATCTAAAGATTATATGGAATGCATTTTGAAATTTCATAGAAGGGAGACAATCGACCACTTTCGAGTTCATCCGTCACTGGAAAAAACTCGTCAATTATGCATGCCTTTATGACGTCATTTACCAGATAGAGGGGATCGCCTATATCCCTGCACTATTAGCGTTCATCAAGCGTCTAAGTGATCGTCATTGTGCAGGATAAACTAGAAATAAAGTTTGCTTTGTAAGTACTTAAGTACAACCCCCTTATGACAGCAGTGCTGATTGTTAATTATGAGAATTTAATTTGCCGATTAATTCGTGTAATAATTTTAGCACTATATAAGTTTTCAAACCACTCGCACAACATTGGAACAGAAGTGACAATGCCCGCAAACGCACGAATGATGTTCACTAAAACCAGAGTTTTTGACGGAATTGCATCAAACTCGAAAGTTGTCTATTCTATAATAAGTAATACATTTCTTTCATGTCTTTGCATCAATTTTCATTGATAGTTTGAAAAAAAAACCCAATTATATAATTCACCATATGCACCCAGCAAGTAGACAAATTTCAAAATGAAAAAATCATTGAGCTTTCTTCATGTGAATCACTCATCTTGAAAATTGCATGATTGTTATAAAGATTGATACTTGAAAAGAACACTATAAAATTAAAAAAAACATCACCCTTGCAAAATTGGGTATTCATGGTATTGCAAAAGAAATTCTAGTAATCTAGACCTAAAACAAGTCTCATGGAACTAAATGGATACAAAAAATGTAATCTACTGAGTCAAAATTCATCATTGCAAAGTGTAAACAAATAAAACTTTAAATGAAACATGTAAAAAGCCAAAGCATTATGAGATAATAAGATTAAGAATATCAATTAATAACAAATGTTCATAAACTACACAGTCAGCCTTTAATACATTGCTATAATTCATATCAGTTGCTCCTAAGACTAGAGACTTCAAGTTCTTGCTTTGCAGTTAAAATAACTAGAAGGTACATTAATATAAAGTAAAGCTGATACATGTATATTTAAACCAGGATTTGTATGGTAAGAGAGTCTTACAATACAAATCCTTGATTTAATCTACATACAGTGTTTATATAACCTGTGTTATCTGACACACTAGGGGACCAGACAAAAATGTCAGATTAAGCAGGGTGTCAGAATACTCAGGTGTTGGATGAGGCAGGTTACACTGTATATATAAGTTCTATGAAAGCGAAAATGTGTATCTTGAAATGTATTAATGAAAACATTGAAGCAGAAAAACATAAATGTTCATACATGTACTGTATGCAACTAAAACAATGAAAAACAAGAGGCTCTCAAGAGCCTGAATCGCTCACCTGGTAAACAATGCCTTCAGCCATGTTTTTTTGACGAAATAGAAATTAAAAACACAAACTTTATTTTATACACCGTACTGATCATTTAAATGAAGTTTAGTTGAATTTGGTTGAGTAGTTTTACAGGAGAAGATTTTTTAAAGTTAGCAAATATGATGAACAAATTGTGAAAAATTGTCATTAAAGGACAATAACCCCTTAAGGGGTCAATTGACAATTTTAGTCACATTAACTTATTTGTAGATCTTACTTTGCTGATCATTTTTGCTGTTTACAGTTTATCTTTATCTATAATAATATTCAAGATAATGACCAAAAATTGCAAAAATTTCCTTAAAATTACCAATTAAGTGGCAGCAACCCAACAATGGGTTGTTTGATTCATCGGAAAATTTCAGGGCTGATAGATCTTGACCTAATGAACATTTGTACCCCATGTCAGATTTGCTCTAAATGCTTTTGTTTTTGAGATATAAGCCAAAAACTGCATTTGACCCCTATGTTCTATTTAAAGTAAGGGCGGCCATGTTTTTTGACGGATCAAAAATCTAAGCACACACTTTGTGCAGGATAATCTAAGGAACTATCATGCTAAGTTTCATCCAAATCAATTTAGTAGTTTCAGAGGAGAAGATTTTTTAAAGTTAGCAAATATGATGAACAAATTGTGAAAAATTGTCATTAAAGGACATTTACCCCTTAAGGGGTCAATTGACAATTTTGGTCATATTAACCTATTTGTAGATCTTACTTTGCTGATCATTTTTGCTGTTTACAGTTTATCTTCATCTATAATAATATTCAAGATAATGACCAAAAACTGCAAAATTTCCTTAAAATTACCAATTAAGTGGCAGCAACCCAACAATGGTTTGTTGATTCATCTGAAAATTTCTGGGCTGATAGATCTTGACCTAATGAACATTTTTACCCAATGTCAGATTTGCTCTAAATGCTTCCGTTTTTGAGATATAAGCCAAAAACTGCATTTGACCCCTACGTTCTATTTTAAGTAACGGCGGCCATGTTTTTTGACGGATCAAAAATCGAAGCACACACTTTGTGCAGGATAATCTAAGGAACAATCATTTTAAGTTTCATTCAAATCCATTCAGTAGTTTCAGAGGAGAAGATGTTTGAAAAATTGTTAACGACGACAGACGACGACGACGACGTTGACGACGACGACGAATACGGACGCCAAGTGATGAGAAAAGCTCACATGGCCTTTTAGGCCAGGTGAACTAATTAGGTAAAAATTTAAATCCCAATAAAACTAGTGCTAAGTACTTACTCAGATGGAAAAGCTTCAAATGGAAACATCTTTTTTTTCAGAGTAGTTTTATTTGCAAGTACAAAATGTACTATGTACAAGTCCATAGAGACAATTCACTCACAATACATCATAATTTTGTTATCAATAAGTCATCCTAGAGCTTATAATTAAATAGTTGTAAATCTCTACATAGAATTTATAATATAAGAAAGACCAAATAGAGGTGATGAGAAACAAAAATGATAATGATTTTAGACATACATGTAATGAATCTTTCTTTAATCATTTAATATCAATATGAAACCAAACCAATGAAAGATTATTTCACCTTTTGTTCATGTCAGGGTCTTTTATAGTTCACCTTACAGTTTGAGTTTTGCTCTAATTTAAAGCAGTGACAAGTCCTGTAGTCTGTTGGACTATGGTTGATATGTGTAACATTGGCAGTCATATGACATCAACCAGTATTTTATGGTGAAATAAAATTGTGAATATATATTGAATTTGAATCTACAAACAACTGCACCAGTCCATTCTAAATATTCCATAAAATTCACAACTGATTTTTCAAAGAGTTTTCCAATGCATAAAACTGGTAAATTAATAATACAACATTTATTTGCTTTTTATGTATCAATTTTCATGCAGCAATAGGATGCTCTTGATCTGATAAGCATGTTATATTTGCCACTGGACCACATACCCTAACCCACTCAATTTCTTATACCTTACATATGTGTTTTTCTTCTCTAATGACAGCAATCAACCTACTGTTCAGTTTTTATATTTGATTTAAAAAAAATGATATAATTGGTTTTATTTTCTACAGTATTGATACAGAAAAACTATAATAAACAGTAACTTTCTTTCAAACACGGTAGTGTAGCTTGTTTTGTCTTCTTTCTGTGGCTCATTGACAAAATATTCCAAAATGCTCTTGATTTCAAGACATTTGTGCCTGAGCCATTGTTCTACAGTATGTGACTTGTTTTGTGCATGAAAACCGCTCACTTAATATTAAAATAAAGACTAGATTAACTTCAAACTTATTTCATATTGAAGTTGAACACTCAAGTGTTACTGTTGTAGTCTTTTTTCACAGAAATTCTTAAAAAAATGAATGAATGTATTTTACAAATTCCTGAATTTAATCAGTGAATCTGTGAAAAAGATCTTAATTATTCAGGGATTTTGTAAAATCATTAGTCAAAATCAGGGATTTTATAAAATCACTAATCAGTTCAGTGGTTTTACAAATTCCCTGAAATTTCAGTGATTTTACAAAATCACTGATTTCACAAATTCCCTGTAACACATACACATTTCATTAAATTTAGTTAAGACAAACTATAGTTAAGAGAACAGAAACTAAAAAAATCTTCAATTTTTCCACTTGTAAAGGGGCATAACCCTAGAATGGCAATCAAAGTGTTTGTAATCACTGAATGGTACAGATTGCTTTAATTTATCAGTTGGTAGTATAAAAGTGAATATTGCATTGTATATTGTATATAGCATTGAGTTAAGTTGATTCAAATACTTTTCTGGACAAGGAAAGATAACTCCAATTTTCAAAGTAGATTTCATAAAGCATTGGTTTTAGGTAATTCAACAACCATTCTGGACAAAGAAAGATAACTCCAATTTATTGTCTTGAAACTACAAAAATGCATTTTTGGCCCCTTTTTTCCTACATGTAGACTGTTTGACCCATGACCCTTAAAATATATCCCAACCTTCTACTTATGGTATTAAACATTATAATTTCAGAACAATTGAAATACTTATACACAACTTATTGTCCTGACACTAGATAATGCTTGTTTTGGGCATCTTTGGGCCCCTTATTCCTAAACCTTAGGGACCATAACCCCCAAAATCAATCCCAAGCTTCCCTTTGTGGTTATAAACATTGTGTAAAAATTTTATAGATTTCTATTTACTTATACTAAAGTTATTATCTGGAAACCACACGTCTTCGGACGACGCTGACGCCGCCGAAGATTGCAGTCGTATCAAACTAAATAGACATGATATTATATAACAGTTGACACACTTTTACTACAACCAATTCCATGCTGTGCTTCATAATAATTCAATCAAAATGGCGAATTTTTGGCAAGTTATCATTTCTATGATTTCTAAGTCTACAAAGTCATCATAGATGTTGTAATAACTATTCCATTCAACATGTGTTTTTAATAAAGTGTGATAATATTATGTAAATAATGACTACCTGCTTATGAATATTCATGTCTTTAGTGTTACATAGCCAGCTGTAGGTAAAGGGGAGGTAAGCATTGTTGATCAGTGTAACTAACAGGGGCTTTTTGTGTTTCATACTTTTAACAACATCTAGTATTTTAGCTATGTCTTCTTTCTCTTCTGTGGGTTTATAAGAACCAGATGATTCTAATTTTGTATTCAGGTTTTCAGATTTTTTTGGCAAATAATAAGGTCTTGGTGGTGGCACGATATACTGTTTAGTCTTCAATACTGGATCATTCCAAAAGAGACACAGCAATAGAATAATAACAGTGGAGAATGACACCATCCACAGTGCAGTATGCTTGGAAAAGGTCATATTTGATCATCAGTGCATTACATCTCTGAAAAGTATAAAATAAAAATGATCAAACATGTAAAGAAATATAAAACACATCAAAAACTGACTTACTTTAAACATTGTTAAAGAAAATTGAAATTATTTCATGTATTTAGCTAGATTTCAAAAGATTTGATCTGAAGTCAATTACTACACAAATAACATTCAACATTATTACCAGTTTTGCAGCATTAGATGTGCATTTCAACAATTGATGTCTTGTACATTTGTAAGTGATGCATGATGTAAAATATTTAAAAATTCAAATAACTGTACTATTAATTTTAGTATTAAAAAAAAAGAAAAAAGAGCTGATTATACCAAATGAATACTACTGTATCTCAGAATATATGTACACTGTACATAAAACTAAAAAAAATGTTTGACCAATTGCTTCTCAAATGTCTGCATGTCAACATGGTAAACAATGGTAAATATATCATATATATTAGAGACAGTCAGATGTTAAACTATATTTGAATATACATTGTACCCTGCTTTGTATTAAATCCTCACTCTTCGTTTTGATTTTCATTTGCTAAATATTTTATTTGCAAGTTGCAAGGCAACAGTCAGAATATCACACTGTCTCGATTTTTTTTTTATACTTGCTGTTCACCAACGATAACCAGTCTTTGCTCTTTTGGTAAACTACATTTTAAAATTTCAATTAATATTATATTTAACCAACTTATCCATTTATTCATTATTGGAGCATAATAAACAAGAATAAAAACAAGAATGTGTCCCAAGTACACGAATGCCCCACTCGCACTATCATTTTCCATGTTCAGTGGACCGTGAAATTGGGGTAAACCCTCTAATTTGGCATTAAAATTAAAAAGATCATATCATATAGGGAACATGTATACTAAGTTTGAAGTCGATTGGACTTCAACTTCATCAAAAACTACCTTGACTAAAAACTTTAACCTGAAGCGGGACAGACGGACGAACGAACAGACAGACGAAACGAACGGACAGACCAGAAAACATAATGCCCCTCTACTATCGTAGGTGGGGCATAAAAAGTATTAAAAACCATTTCAATATGCCAATGGTTAAATGTAGCAGAATAATATTGTTTACTTCTTTTGGTCTCTGGTGAGAAGTTGTCTCATTGCCAATCATACCACATCTTCATATATATATGTATATACAGGTACTGTATTAACTCACCCAGTTGATGCTACAATGTACTATATATCATCTGGCTCCTTGATTTTTGGGTAGAAGCTGAACAACTCGGGGTAAACAGAGAACTGTCCATTTTTGTTTTTTCTTTTCTTTCATTTCAAGATTGACCTACATGTAAACACTGCCACTAGCAGTTTAGTCTTTCATATTCGCACAGTTCATTGGCATTGCCTTAGCCTACAATATGTACATACATGTACAAAAAATGTACATGTACATGATGTATATATATGATAAAAAAAAGTAGCATAATGTTTTGTCAAAAATATAAATCATATACATTTGTTAATGTACAAAAATGTACAGGACAAATTCTATGTTCTTCATGTACATGTACATGTAAGTTGTAACATGGTTTGTCTAGCGTTATTTGTTATGTTTATACTTTTAGAACATCAACAATGATCAATTTTAAAAGCTCTGTAGATTCTGTATTGTACATACATGAATGTTGTATGTTTTTTTTACCAACTTCAAAAGTTTAAATACATTTTATCTGATTTTATTTTAATATATATATATATATATATATATATATATAATACATGTATATTAGAGTTAAGCCAAATAAAAATATATGTGTGGTTCCAGTTACCCTGTATACCTAAATGTAAATACATGTAGTCCAAAAAATTCAAGACTACATTGTATTTTACTTTGTTGTTGTGACTCCATAGTCATGTTAGTAAGGCGTTAAAGCAAAAAAATAAAAGACTTCCAAGACTTTATAATAATTTGGACTTCCTCAATGTACATGTAAAGAGGGGGGGCAAGGGGTTTAACTGTTATGCTGTTATGGGGCAATTTAATTCTTTGTTATCTGTTAATCTGAAAATGTATTTGCTGTTAGCTGTTATTGTCTTATTCTTTGTTAGCTGTTATTGGGCTTTTAGTTTTTTTGTTATCTGTTATTGTGATAATGTATTTGCTGTTAACTGTTATTGAAAATTGAATTGTTAGCACTTTTTTTTAGAGCAAATTTTCGGTAGTAATTGAAGATCATTGGACATTGGGGTCTACCACTACTAATATGTTGGTCCCTTATTAATTGTTATTCGGAGAAGGATTCCATTAACATATACCCATCACAGAAGTGAGGTCCAGGACAATTCCAGTAAATATTTTGATTCCTTTGTAATAAATTCCATTTTTTTGGAACATGTATTTAGAATTATCTTATTAAAGGAACACATATGGCCAGGAATATCTGACAAGAATCTCAATGAAGGACCAGTTAGCCTTTTATATACTATGGTATATAGATTCAGCTATGTGATTCTTTTCAAAGCAGAATTAAACACATTGTACAATGAAAGTTCCAACCATGTACTGGGTTCCGAAGCTGCACATAGCTCATTACAAACAAACATTTATTTCTTAATTCTTCAATCCATTGTTCCCCTACTAAATTATGTATTTTACTTACTAGTACACTTGGTGCAATCAAAAGCCTGATAAAAAATTGTTCAAATTAAGCCTTTGAAAATATTGGAATAAATTACTTTTGGAGTGTGAACATTGGTTCGAGGTACTTGATAAATTGCATGCTTATAATTGGTGCTTTTGATTTTTCTATACCCTATATACCACTTTGCCTCATAGTTTTATTAAGAAAAATTCACACACCTCATTAAATGGGCATTTATTAGTATATATATTCAAACTCTTTTAGGTCATTTTTTAGTAGAAACAAACACAAGAACTATGGCAATTGGACCTGCGTTGATACCAATACTGCCCTTGAATTTTTACTAGATATCTTTTTTGTCTCTTTGACATATTCCTCATTTCAATTCTTAATTTTATTACAGTAACACTATTTAAATTACAAGCATGTGTGAGTTTCTATAACTGTATAACAATAAATGCTGAACAAAGTATTCTATAACAAATAAACATATACGCCATGAGCGCATGATATGCCAGTCGCCCTTTTTGAAATATTCGATAACTTCTTTATGTCATGATGATATCAGATATGTATAAATAAAACGTTTTTGTGTTAATGTCCGAAAACTGGAAAATCCCCCCTTTTTAATTAATAAAACAAACCCCTTAAATCGGAAAATTAAAATCTAAAATTGAAAGGGAGCTTAAGTTAATAGATATAAACAATTAACTAAAATTCCTTGCAAATTTGTGAAAGGATTTTTGAGATATTATCAGAAAAATGAAGAAAAAAAACACCATTTTTATTAAATAAAACCCAATTACTCAGAAAATTAAAATCTGAAATTTATAAAAAACGAAGGGGAGCTCAAGTCAATAGATATAGACAATTTCCAAAGTTTTATGCAACTAATAGGTTAAAGAGTGTTGGAGAATTATGTTCGACATGTTGACGACAGAGGGACAACAGTATTCCATAATACGTCTCGTAAACGAGCGTATAAAAATATATTGAGTAGTAAACACATTCTAGATACATAATTTTAAAAACATGTTCATAGAAAATGGAATTCATTACAAAGGATTAAACCCGTAATAGGAAATACTGGATTTGTCAAGGACCCGACTTATTTTAACATTTCATTTACTGTTAGGCCTAAAAAAAAAGATATGTGTTTCCGGTAACATCATTTTGAAAAATAGGGTCGGTAGGTCGGAATTCTTTTTTTTCTTTTTTTTTTTTTTTTTTGACATCGTAAATGAAATCCGGAAAATTATCATGTTTTTTCCAAGTCCGGATCCGTAATTAGTTTCAAAAACCGGAAGTGTGCCATTTGCAATGTTTTTGATCACCTGCTGTGCAAATTTCTTGGATTTTAACCTATTTGGAATACCTTTTGACATTAATAAAATGTTTTACTGGCTTTCTATGCAAGAGGAAGCAAGAGAGAAAAAATATTATGTCATCTATCAGAAGCCTGTGTCAAAAACAGGGTCGGTTGATAAATTTTTTTTTTTTTTTTTTTGGAAGATCTAATAAAAAAGTTAGGGTCGGGGCTAAAAAAATAGGGTCGGTCGGGTTACCGGAAACACAGATCTTTTTTTTCTCTCGGCCTTATCTGTTTTTGTCCATTTTAATTCCTTGTTATCTGTTATAAGCCAAATCAATTTGCTGTTTTGCTGTTATTGTGACCCCCTTGCCCCCCCTCTGTAAATGTACCTATGGTCCTATCCTACTTTTAAGTCTTAATAACCTGATAACAGCCTACCCTAAAGACTTTTATGTCATTTTTTCATTTAGCGCTGTTATCGTGGTTATAGTCAGATTGTCTATGAATGTTGCTCCCATCATTTTTCCCATACACCCTATGTTAAAAAAATCCCTATTTACTAGCCGCAGATTGCAACTCTCATCGACATCATGCTTATACCTTAGGCCGAGAAAAAAAAGATCTGTGTTTCCGGTAACCCGACCGACCCTATTTTTTTAGCCCCGACCCTAACTTTTTTATTAGATCTTCCAAAAAAAAAAAAAAAAAAATTTATCAACCGACCCTGTTTTTGACACAGGCTTCTGATAGATGACATAATATTTTTTCTCTCTTGCTTCCTCTTGCATAGAAAGCCAGTAAAACATTTTATTAATGTCAAAAGGTATTCCAAATAGGTTAAAATCCAAGAAATTTGCACAGCAGGTGCTTCAAAAACATTGCAAATGGCACACTTCCGGTTTTTGAAACTAATTACGGATCCGGACTTGGAAAAAACATGATAATTTTCCGGATTTCATTTACGATGTCAAAAAAAAAAAAAAAAAGAAAAAAAAAGAATTCCGACCTACCGACCCTATTTTTCAAAATGATGTTACGGAAACACATATCTTTTTTTTTTAGGCCTTATTATATTTTTTTGATTTGATATGATCTGAAATTGATCTGAAATGGGACTATTATATTTCTGTCGAACTGTCCCTATAATGCATATATAATATTCCTAATTTACATTTGCTTTTAAAATTTATTGATTTTGCTATTTCCTAATAAAAAAAAAAAAATCTGGTGCAATATAAATAGACACTGCTTTCTGTCTCTACATTGCACCAAAAAAATGAAATTTATTTCTTTAAAAAATCTTAAAACAAATATGAATATCAACAATTTTTTCCAAAATGTGTACCTTCACAACTATTAGCTTTTGTTATAGGGTCCAAAATAATCATCCAAAAATCAGAACGAGCACAAACCCGGAAGTTTACATTGAATGTCTAAATGTCGGCTTGTATCGGATATGATACGATTTATTTCGGAATTGACACTACTTTTTACAATTAGTTCTAACCTAAATTAAGAATTTTGTATCTGGGCATACAATATGTCTCTGTTGATATTATAAATCAAATTTTAATTTATAGTCGACGCCCGCATCAAATAATGACATAAATGAAGGAATTGGCTATAACGTTAGAAACTTAAAAATATTTTTAGAATGTTCATGATGTTTATCATGAATCATTTTCGGTATTCAGGCTTATTTACGAAAATTTCACCATGTTGAGGAAAAAAATGTACCATACAAATTGGAAGATGTGATATAATTGCCAATGAGACAATTTACACCAGATATCACTGAAATGATAGAAGTAAACTACGATTCAGTAAAGTCACCCGGTATAACGGCATTCCATAAATAATTTAATGAACAAAACCCATACCGCATTGTCAGCTATAAAGGGCCCTGTGTTTTTTAGTTATTATCTGTATTTAGTGTCACGGTCCTTTCCAATAACATAGAGTGAGTGACCCATATTCGCCGCATTATTAGTTCATTGCCACTTACATCGGACATAGGAATATTTGGAATTTTTTATACTAGGTTTCAGAAATTTAACTATTTGAAAAAAAAGATTTGATAAAAAAATTTACTTCAAAAAATTGGTTAATTGTTTTAAAAATGAACGCAAACTCAAGAGGAAATCAAGTTGTTCATGTACCATGGGGACACATTTTCGCCGCAATGTATGATATGACCATCGTCATAATCCTGGTATATTATAAAATTAATTATTAATTTCCATCTTTTTAGTCAAGTACTGGGTACTGGCACACATATTTTACAGTATAAATAGCAAAGCGGCGAAAATGTGTCCATGGCGAATATGGGCCCTCCAGAGTCTATGTTAAATTGAAATATTCTATTTCTCATTATTAATTTGTCTTTTCTATCAGTGTATCATCAACAACACACACACACACATAGATGCCGTGTTGAACGAAGTTTTATTGAACACTGTCAGGTTCTTAAAACTATGCGATGACTATATATAAACATTCAAAAGTGCCATCTATACTCAACTTTTGTAGGATCCAATATTTCAAAGATCCGTTTAGGTATATACAATGGAAGTCTCTATCCTTTCTTTTGTCTATAACTAACACATTTTACTTTTCAACCCAAAAAACACTATTATTTACCATTCCAAACTAAAATACAAATTGGACTATAGGTCCTGCTTCGTTTCATAAAAAAGAATGGCCAACGTACAGACACCAAATAGAATATCTTGATTTAGGGAGGTACACATCGTACTTGAAATAAAACCCATTCTAATTCAAACAAGACATTCTCTGAAACTGATATTATCAAGAAGCCTGATTTCTTGATTGACACCATACTTTGTACGTTCCAAGTTCGTGTTTTAAACAAAACTTCGACATTGCAATGGGAACCAAAGGTGCCTCTCTTCTTATCAACTTGTTCCTTTATTTAAAATATTCTGGGTTTTATAAAATGACAAAAAGATGGCAGTATCACTTTATTGGTCGCTATATAGATGATGTCCTCCAACTGAATTGTTTAAAGTTTAGCGATTTTGGTGAATATTGTTAATATGCCATTACGTGGTTGTACATTTTGAATCGCTACCGTTTTTATTAGTACTTCATGGAACATTTAATTTATTGAAAAATAGTTGAGAGAAAGTTTTGGGATTTCTATGGTTATATAACTGAATTTTAACCGTGCTTGCTCTAAGTTGGCATGATGTGCCATTCATATGACTCGAAAAGTATTTTCCTTTTTAGCAAAATTTATTTTTGTGTACTTTCCCCTTTGCAACGTCATTTGTCTCTGGTTATTTGAAACAATCCCGGATGACCAGCATTTTAAAATCAATCTGTGACAATAGCATGCAATTATAGTGGTCAAAGCTCAAGGAAATGACATTTTATTGTTGAGTGAATGTTCATTGTTTCTATACATATCAGCAATGAGGATGTTCATTCTTCTCTTTTTGTCTTTTTTTCCGACGATATTCGTATCACATAACCCTTTATAAATGTTTTTACTGGTGAAAATGTCATATATAAACCGTACTGACGGAATCTCAAGCACATGGAATCTAGAAGATTTGACATACAGTTTTAATCATGGATACTTACAAGGTTTGTAACAGTTAAAGACTTATTGATTTTGTGTTACATTTCTATCAACTGAAAATAAGAAAAGACACATGTAAACCGTGAAAAATCTTCATATATACGTTCTCAGTTATTTCTACAGTGCTGCAGTGCAGTTCTTATTGGTTTCTTCATGCAAATTTCCAACATTTAAAATAATGTGTATCTTAGATTAAGCGACAACGGACAAAGTTTAACTATGTTCTATTTGTATTGTGAAATGTACACGGAAGAGCTAATACTATCACTATATATATTTCCCTTTTTAAAGAGAGAGTTATACCGCGTAACGACAATTATATAATAATTTTATTTGCAAAAATACACCCATATGGGTCAAGCAAACACAAATACAACATTTAATACAGACAGTGAAGAATTACAAATATAAACATAAAAAAAAACATAGTTATAAATGGTAATTAATGTAGCCTTTGATGGACATGGACCTCATTTTCGCAATTCTAATGATTGCTTTATAAAGTCACCAATTTCTGTCAAAAGCTCAGATTTAGGAATTAAAAGTTGTTTTAGCTTTAAAAGTGGTTGATAATTTGTAAAATCAGGATTTAAATTATTAATCTTTAAAAATAAGCAATCTCTTAAAGTTGAGTTTAGTTTGCAGTATAGTAAAAAATGGTATTCATCATCAATTTTATTACAAAGTTTACATAACCTTTGATCTCTGGGTACATTTTTATATCTTCCCATTTCAACTTCTAGGTTATGGTCACTAACCCTTAATTTAGAAATTAATTGTCTGGTTTTAAAATTTGATTCTTTTAATAAATAATTTTCAATTTTTATCTCAGTTTTTATTTGACCATATAGAAATAATTTCGAACTGTCTGTTATAGAAGAAAGTTTATTCAAGACTTTTTTTGTATAAAATTCATGTGATACCTGTTTAAACTTCATCTTTAAGGAATATTTAATTTTATTGTATGGTTTATCACAAGTTTCAAAATCTTTAGCATTTAATCCAGTCTCTTTAAAAATATTTAGAGCAAATGTATACCAACTATGAAAACCATCATTATGCAGGGACTTATTTAATTCATAGGCTTCTTTTAACAGAGGATTAATATCATGGGTATGAAATCTACAGAAATATAGCATAACTTGTGGTTTAATAAATGAAGCCATAGAAAATCTGCCCAGTTCTGTTTTGGCTGAAATATTACATGCAGTTTTCCTAAGCCCTAGGACAGATTTACAGTATTTATTATGAATTATATACTGTAGACAATACAACACAATGTTATCTGATTAAAACAATTACATAAATGAGGCCGTTAGTTTTCTTGTTTGAATTGATTTGCAATTGTCATTTCGGAGCTTTTATAGCTGACTATGCTAATTATTACTTATAAATTTAACGGAGTGGCTATTTGTCCGGCTAGCCGGACGAATAATGCCAGGGCTATTTGTCCGGCCATTGTAATGCGCATGTCATATAATGTGCGTTCGGAAGTGAGTGTAACACTATCTTCGGTAGCACCAAGGAGGCGAGTGTAATCTGATCACTGATTTTCAATTTTAAGATCATGGCTGAAATATTTGTGATAAATTTTGCAGTTTTCGGAATTTGACAATGGAACACGATATTATGAACTTCCAAGAATGATATAATCTTATATAAGGGACTCTAATCACGAGGAAAATGGGAAATAAATAATTGATAGGAGAATCAGTTTTACAAAACTGATTATTCGATTCGCTACAGCTGTGTACAGGTGGAAAAGATGTTCAAAGCAAGTGTGGTTGAAAAAGGCCTTTACAATTGCAGGTCTAACTGAATGAAATTTAGCTTAGTTATAATCCAAAAATGAGTCTTGCAAGACAAGAAAAGAAAAGAAAAATTTGGGAAAAGGAGCACACTGTGACACCCGATCCCCTCGCGTAAATAAAATAAAAAACAGTGTTTTTTACTCTTTTGTGCATGTGGGGGGGGGGGGGGGCATTATAGAAAAATCTCTCACCTTTCACTCAAAATATGGATAACTCGTTATCCACATTGGACTATATATATATACTAGTATGAAGAAAACAACAATTTCAATTACCAGTAACAAGATTAGGCCCTAACACTAAAGATTTCAAACATGTGCTACCCCTGGTGATATTACACACACACACACAAATATTATAGTGACATGCGCATTGTATTGGCCGGACAAATAGTCCTGGTACTATTCGTCCGGCTAGCCGGACAAATAGCAACTGCCTAAATTTAAATAACTATGGTTTTGAAAGTAAATGGTTGATTTATATTAAAAATATTTTTAATAATTGTGGAATGTCTAATATTTGGAACCTTCATTTTGCTGACAAATGGGTATCAAAAAGTGTGGAACAAAAGCTTAAAGATCAGTTCACACAATTATGTTTGTCACAGATAGACCCCTTACCTAAATGTCTATGTTATAGAATTTTTAAAAATAATCTGAAATTTGAGAATTATCTCAACATATTGTCTAACAATTTATTATTTGTATACTGCCAATTTAGATGCGGTAGTCACCGTTTACCAATTGAGACGGGAAGATGGCGAGGCTTGTCACGAAACGACAGACTTTGTCATCTATGCAAATCAAGTGAAATCGGTGACGAATATCATTATATTATAATGACTTGTAAATCTTTATAGATTTAGAGAGAAAGAAATTTTTACCTGAATATTGCTGTAAAAATCCAAATACATACAAATTTGATAGTTTATTTAATTCAGACAATATTATCATTTTAGAAAAATTATGTAAGTTTATAAAAACAGTACAGGTGAAAGTCAGTCCTCCAAGTTAAGTTACGTTTTGTTTTGTTCACACATGTGCATGCTTATATATACATATATGTAATTGTAAATATATATTTTCTCTGTAACTATGACATGTAGTTTTGTGAGAATAAAGTTCATTCATTGTTGAGGGCCGTACGGTGACCTATAATTGTTAATTTCTGTGTCATTTGGTCTCTTGTGCATGGAGAGTTGTCTCATTTGCAATCATACCACATCTTCTTTTTTTATATTGTATATTAAAAATAATGTAACAGAACTTTTAAAGGTTATAAAATGATAACTAAAAACAACAAATTATAAGGAAAGAATGTAGAAAAGACGACTTGACGGGTTTTAATGAAATTCTGCATGCGTCTTCAGTATATGGAACCGAAAAATGAAATACATGTCATGATGATAGTTCAATATTCTAACTTTGAATTGTCATTTCATTACATCCAGGCTCAACGTGTTGTGTATGAGAATGTTTTATCAACATTTATATTCTCATCTATGGTTTTTACATGTTATAAGAGAATTTGTTCAAGACTTAGTAAGAGTATTAGTATGTGTTGGCTTTTTAAATCGCCTAAATACTAGTATGTTTTAGTGAAATCATGAACAAACACAATTATATAGTAAAGTACATTTATTTTTATATCATAAAACATTTCTTATAATCATATTGTGAAATGTAGATTCTATTTAATTTGTTTTACTGTCAACCCCTTGAAAGTCTTAATCTTTTCATATTTGTTGTATGTAGTTACGATAAAATAGCTCTGAGGGGAAAGACGGCCCTTGTTTCTATTTAGTTTTTGGGGAGTGGGGGTTGCGGGGGGGGGGGGGTTATCTTTTGATAGTCTTCATATAAAGAATGAAAAAAAGAACAGCTAGAACATGTGGAAGGTTGACACTATTGGAATCAATTGTTGTTTAATGTAATTTCGTTTCTTTAGTTCAGGATTCAATTTAGACCAATGGAAGAGATCTGCATCTTCTAAATCTAAACATTCAATTAAAGTTGATAGTTAATTATCTAAAATTCAACTAGTTGAATTCTGTCATTTAACAACAACTACAATTATTTTTGAAATCTTAATAGTGTACGACTGAACTGTAGACTAGGACCATTTTCTATTTTTTGTGACAGTACTCTTAAATTATTTTTTTTTAAAAGAAAGTTAGGACTGAAAAATCTATTCAGTTTTAAATTTCCATTGGTAAAGTTCCCAGTTATATCTCTCATCACAGGGATACAGGTACTAATAAAAATAACAATATGATTGATGTAAACTGTGTGAAGCTTGTTTCCAAATCCTACATTTTGAAATATTTGTAAAATGTCATGAATAAATAGGTTTAATTTAAAACTACAAAATGCAACATTTGTAATTTTTTTGTAACTATTACAATGATTATGTTGGTACACAAAATTTAGTTTTAATGAAAGACTACTTATCATATACTAAATGTCACATTTTAAGTGTTTATTTTAGTGGATAATTAGCTCATAAATTGAGGTGCTCCTGAATTGGAGGAAGATTCTCAAAACAGAGTTTTACAGAAAAAAATGGAAAAGATCGTTTCTCTCCCCGCTCTCATGTAGCCCCTCGGACTTCCTGTTTACTTTGAAAGTTGTTGACCTACAAATTAAAGCATTGCAATCATCTACAGCAAACATCATTATGTTTAAATTCAACAAATACTATTTTTTAATAAGTGCACAATCTTTGAGAATGATTTAAATAACCAGTGAAGGATGTCCCTGCTTATGCGTAGTGTGGCATTCCAACAATGACGTCACTATAAAATATAATGTAGGTTGGATATATTTAGAATATCTCGTCATACTGATTTTTCCGGATTGTAAAAGAAACGTAAATAGTGTAAAGGAGAGCTCGATATACGATATTTCGAGAGAAACAGAAGGGAAATGTGTAAAAAAGTGTTTAAAGTCAATTTATTCATTTGTGTCTCCTCATCTCATCATTCTTAGTAAGATTTGTTGGGGGGTTTTCCACACTATAAAAACAAAATGAATGACGTGAGGGAATGTCACTCTGGTCAACCCCATTGGGGATTGACAGCTTGAAGCCATCTTCCCCAAAAACACATAAAGATATTTTTTGTTACAAATGAAACTGGTAAGTTAAAAAAACATATATTGCAAGATCATAGAACGCAAGATATTTTTTTTTATCGAGGACCTTGAATTTCAATATTGTTGAAAGTCCTTGAAAGCTGAACAGACATGTATATAACTACAACCAGGGACTTTCTATATATACTATTCAGCTGGTAACGAATTTCCGATATCATAAAAGATTCACAATAAAAAGGTAACTTTCTATGCTTAATTGAGCCCATAAATAAATGTAAATAGCTGAGTTTTATTCAAAACTGTCGAACGCAAAGTTTCATATGTGTTCTCGTACGAATACTGAATAACAGACGGACGACCACACGAAAAACAAAATAAAAAATTACTGAAACGGTTCACTTTCGATCAAATATCCGGAAAATGACAGATATATCACATATCATGATAACACTGTTAAAACTGTAAACTTGTGTTGTTTATGATATTAATTCAATTTCTTCGTGTACATATTGTCAATATTTCATTTTATTACTTCAAAAAAAAAACTTGGTATAGAAAATTCAGGGGAGGCAGTTGCCTCCCCTGCCTCATAGGTAGTTACGGCCCTGACAGATATTTAATTAATTGATAATACATGTATATGTTTTTTTTATATTTCAGCTTTGTTATTGGTGTATTTGTTTTACTTCTTTTGTACACGCAGTATGCAGTACTTTCAGAGGGCAATGTAATAAAACCAGATCGTTCCAAACTCTGACACAAGAAACACGGTATATGCTTCCAGGTGCTGTAATGAATTATGCAAACGGCGAATTAGAATCAATTAACCAATCATTTGTCAATATTAAACGCATACCTTTATATCCAACTAAATGTGGAGTGCAACTCAATTATCAGGAATATTCACAGAGGGCGCTATGTCCTTGGACTTTTGTACGGAATATAGACGAAAATAGAATTCCAAGAGAAATAACTGAAGCAAAATGTTTGAAAGATTCAGTAAAAGTTCGACGTAGAAAGACATGTAAATGTACAGAAATAAAATTTTACACTTATGTTTTACGAACTGTCATAAATAATGATGGCGCGTATCAAAATAGATCTATTTTAGAACCAATTTCTGCAGGATGTGCATGTATACAACTTCCATCAAATCGTAAACGCATGACAATGTCAAAATGTTAGGTACAATTGAAAATAAAGTCGTCAATATTATTGGGAAGGAGTTTGTACAGACTATTACTGGAGATAAAAATCGATATTTTCTAGGTTAAAAAGAGATTCATTACATCGCATTATCCCCATATTGTATTACATTAAATTTTTTCTGTAAATCAACTATGTTTTTTTTTTTTTATTGTTTTCTGTATTAAATCAGGCCGTTGGTTTTTTTATAAGAATTGTTTTACATTTTGTGATGCAAGGGCTTTATAGCTTGCTATGCGGTATATGGTCTTTCTCAAAGTTGAAGGCCGTGCAACGACCTATCGTTAATACCATCTCAATCTAATTAAAAACCGATGTCTCATCGCTCCCGTTTTCTGATATGTCGCCCCCACGCGACATATCGAAAACGGAAGCGATGAGAGATCGGTTTTTAATTAGATTGATACCATCTACGCCATTTGGTTTCTGGTGGATTGTTGTCTCATTTGCCGCTTCTCCTTCTTTTAGGGTCCTTGGTGACAGAGTGGTCTAAGTAACTCAATTGCTGTATCACTATCCTGTCAACACTTGAATTGTGAATTCTAGTCCATCACGTGCAGTGCGTCCAAATAGGATTGTGAGTTTTCTTACCAAAGGTCGATTGTTCTCTCCGGCAGTCCGGCTTCCCCAACCAATAAAAGCTGGCAGCCCCGTAATCCAATAGTTAAACACTAATCAATCGATCAATCTCCTTATTCTATAATAATTTATACATGTTATAAGTGATAATGAATTGCACATATAATTATATTTGAAACAAGACTGTGTCCATAGTACACGGATGCCCCATCTGCACTATCACTTTCTATGTTCAGTGGACCGTGAATATGGGGTAAAATCTCTAATTTCGCATTAAAATAAGAAAGATCATATCATAGGAACATATGTACTAAGTTTCAAGTTGATTGGACTTCAAATTCAAAAATTACCTTGAGCAAAATCTTTAACCTAGAGTGGGACAGACGAACGGACGAACGGACGAACGAACGCACAGACCAGAAAACATAATGCCCATAAATGGGCCATTAAAATTACATGACAGAATTATGATTAACATTATTTTTATTTAATGTTACAGCCGTGCTCATCATTAGGTAAGGAATAGTTCCAAAACGTTTCTCATAATACTACACAACCACTTTCTTCTGATAATTCTGAAAATTCAGACAATCCTTCAAGTTTTCGCTGCAATTGTTTACCTTTGGATTCTATGTAGGAACAATCTGTAGACATATTCGGATCAGATGCTACGTCTTTATATGGATTAGATGGGTCCAAAACATATGGGGGAGTCCTGTGAATTTATAAAGTATAAATATGAACTAATTTAAGTTAAAATAAAAGTATTCAGAGATACTATCTTCAATGATAAAAATTAAAAGAAAAAAAAACTTAAACAGTATTGCAATCATGTTTACGAAGGAACAGCTTTTTGAAAAATAAAACTTGATAACTTTATTTACAAACATAAATGATGTAAATAGTTTTGGTTTTTCATGTTACAAGACACCATTTGTGGTCTCAAGTTAGCAAGCATACTATAGTAGCCGTTGAAAATTGGTAATTTCGGTTGCGGTTTACATCTTAATGTGCACGCATATTGTATACTCGCAAATTAAGAAACAAAATCTGGGTCAGTGTGTAGGTCTATTGCAATGCAGGGTTCTTATTCAGATCACATTAACATTGAATATAAACAAGAAGATGAGGTATAATTGTCAACGAGACAACACTCCACTGTAAATATCTGTTGAAAATGGCTAAACTTATCAGATCGAAACAAAGCGGAACAACATTTTCCAGATAGGCCATATAAAAGTTGCCAGTGGAAGTTCACCCCTCCATCATACTAGTACGGGGCGCCGAATGGGACTCTTGTGGTTTTGTACAAAATTCAATTCTGTCATAACAAAATCATTTTTGTCTTACAAAACTATGTGCTACAGACTTGTTTTGTGATGACAAAATTCATTTGTGTAGACAAAATTCATTTTTGTCATGACAAAATTCATTTTTGTAGACAAAATTCATATTTGTCATGACAAAAGTCAATTTTGTCTAAAAGGTATTCAAATATAAACATATTTGCATACAAAATTGACTTTTGTTACCTGATATGGAAATTAAATCACAAAAGTCAATTAATTGTGTGAGGTAAGATTCAATTTTGTGAGACAAAATTGACTTTTGTGAGACAAAATTAACTTTTGTGAGACAAAATTGACTTTTGTGAGACAAAATTAACTTTTGTGAGACAAAATTGACTTTTGTGAAACAAAATTCAATTTTGTGAGACAAAATTCAATTTTGTCAATTTTGTTGAGACAAAAGTCAATTTTGTTAATTTTGTTGAGACAAAAGTCAATTCTGTCAATTTTGTTGAGACAAAAATCAATTTTGTCAATTTTGTTTAGACAAAATTGACTTTTATGAGACAAAATTGACTTTTGTGAGACAAAATTGACTTTCGTGAGACAAAAATCAATTTTTGTCAATTTTGTCAATTTTGTTGAGACAAAAGTCAATTTTGTCTCACAAAAGTCAATTTTGTCAATTTTGTTGAGACAAAAGTCAATTATGTCAATTTTGTTGAGACAAAAGTCAATTTTGTCAATTTTGTTGAGACAAAAGTCATTTTTGTCAATTTTGTGTAACAAAAATTTGTCCGTACAAAATTGAATTTTGAGTACAAAACCACAAGAGTCCCATTCGGCGCCCCGTAACTAGAAGGAGACTATATATAATTCTAAAAGAGACACAATGCCATTAACAATCATATTATGTCTATATTGCTATTCGTTATGTCTGCATACCTTTTAGAGTGCACTGTTTCCTCGTTCGCAATAACAGTTAAGTGAAATAGAGACTTATTCCTTGAACAGTAAGTTAATGTATCATGTCATTATATTAAATAATATGACTTTATATCACTTTTAAAAATAATAACTTGGGACTTGATTTATCATATTGTATTAATCAGACATTTGGTACTCTTTGGAACCTTCTATCTTATTTTATACCTTGAAGTACTAATTCCGCACCTTACGTCCATATGTATATACATTGTATTTGAATTAATTCGCCAATTATGCATTCCGGCTTTTGATTACTGCCTCGTCCATATTTCTTTACAATGTTGAATTTTTAAATAAAAGGATTCATACAAAACGAATCAGTCACATTTTGTTTTTTATGTTGCTCCCCAAACTGATATTTACACCAAAAACACTCACCTTCCAAGTTCCTGTATGTAATCCGAAGGAGCATAATGATCGCTGAAAGAAATTGTCGATTCTCCAAAAGTTACAAGTAAACCAACGACTTTAATCATTAGTTGCTTCATTGTGAAGTTATTTGGTTTGCCATTTTCTCTCCAGATATGAATAACAAGTAGTTCAATGCAATAAGATGTTAACTGAACCTACAAAAACAACGTTATAATCCTTGATTATGAAAATGCCATTATTTTGAAAGGTATACAAACGAAAATTGCTGTGTGACATTAAATTTATAATCTAAATACAAATACAAAAAAACAAAAAAACAAACTCTATTCTGCTAAATAGGCCACAACTTAACAATTTCCGTTCTTAATAGAGCATAATTAACAAGCATACTATTACATGAACATTTCTGTTGGCACAAATATACCAGATTATGTTAGCAGACAAAGCTATTTTTTTTGTACTCGACTGTTGGCATAATTGGTAAACTCACTTCTTCGGTATATTTCCAATATTTCAGCAGACATATTAAATCTTTTACCTTCGGTGGCATGGACTTTACAAATTCAATTTGTAGTTTAGCTAATGACTTAGCATAGTATTTTCTTAGATGAGTTCAATTTCATTGTAGAATATGTTGATTGTACTCCACCAGCGAAACCCAGAAGCCCTACATAGCAAACAAAAATTATCAATAAATTATTGATTTTTCTGGATTTCCACATCACATAAAACACTGTGTCTAAACCACACCGGCAAAATTTGTTCGGACTCGATGGTATCTAACATCCGGACAATGACGGAACATTAATAGACAGAAGAAAGCTATGTTTCTCCTTATTTTCTTTTTTTTTTTATGATAACGAAGAATATATATACATATACAACTATTTTCTATTGTGATATGCAATATTTTCTACAACCGTTCTATATTAACGGAGAAATAAGTAAAAATGCAGGTCAAAATGACGAATTGAGTGAACCTTGCCTCGAAATTGTTTAATTTCTCGTTAAATTGTTCACATTGTACGAAAAGAAAGGTACGGGAAGATAGATACTGACACGGAGATTGCAAAACTTGTTTTTATGAACATCTCAATACTTGTATTTCTGAGTATGGAACGAAAGAAATGGGTCATGTCAAATGGAACTGGCCGGTTTCGTCAATGTTTACCACCCGGTTTGGTCATAGATTTCACAATGCATAACCCGGTTTGGTCAAATAAAAAAAAATCATAATCGCATTGCATTAAAATTGATAATTTAACTTCAGTGTTAAAAAAGGAGTTTTGTGACCGGGTCGTTGAAAAACAAGTTCTTTCACAGGACAACGGCTTATTATTTATATGATTAGTCTCAGATTCAAATAAATAATAAGCAAACACTAGAATTCCTACTCTTATAGAACACAAATAATTTTAATTTTACTTTGCATTCAAAATTTTTTAACAACAGAATAGATAGAAATGAAGGTTATAAAGCAAACTGAGGTTAAAGCTCTCAAATATGCGTTTTCTATATGAATTATGGAAAATATGTTTAAACTAGAAATTAAAGTTAAACTTTACGATCTTAAAAAATCGAAACACACAATTGATATGTGATTTTCTCGTACAATAGGATGGACACCTTTATAAGTAATCTATTCATTCTATGTATGTAATCTTTCTATGATCGTTAAAAATAAATCTTCTTAAGGTAGCACAATACAAAGATTTTTCAATCCCAATCAAGATTCAAGATTCTTTATTTCTTAAACACCATAAAGATACAATGGTACAAAGAAGTTCATCAAAAGTCATATAACATAACACAATCAGACATCTTTAAACTGATGTAATTCCACTCATCTTTCTTTAAATTTTATAAATGAGGCACCAAAAGAAAGAAGAAGGATTAATCTTTCAAATTGTGATAATTTCATTATGACATAATTATTACATAATTAATTGTTATGTAATTTGTTGCTATATTGTGATGTCCATACTTGAATGAATTTAGCTTCTTTGTTATTCATAGCATCCCAATTTTTTTTATAGATTCTTGCACAACACATTTTGACCTCCAAAACTGTGTCTCAGATTTTTCCTATTGTATTTCATTCTCTCATAAATCTTCAATGAAGTTTGCAACATCAATTCATAAGAGACCACTAAATTCAATTGGGTACAAAATTTGTTCTATTGATGTTTTTGGAAATCTGAGACACAGTTTTGGAGGTCAAGCTGTGTTGTACAAGAATCTATAAAATATTTTGGGATGCTATGAAGAACAAAGGCGCTAAATTCATTCAAGTGTGGACATCACAATATAGCAACTAATTACATAATAATTAATTATGTAATAATTATGTCATAATGAAATTAATCTTTCTTCTTTCTTTTGGTACCTCATTTATAAAATATAAAGAAGGATGAAATGAATTACATCAGTTTAAAGTTGTCTGATTGGGAGTGAAAAAATCTTTGTATTGTGCTACCTTAAGGATAAACGTTGATGATAAGACAAATCGACATCGAAAATGAATGTTTATAGGAAGAAAAGGATTACAACTACCATGCATCAAAGGTGGGGTCGGGGGTGGGGGTGTGTGCAATCTATACGTCTTTTAGATTCGCTACTTATCTTATAAAGTGTATACCGAATTAAAATATTGTAAGAAATAAGAAAACAGGGACACCCGCGAAATCGGATTATGTGAGTTTGATTATGTTTATTATAAACATTCTCATTGATATTTTTAAACAAGCGACACTTAGTGATTCGAATTCATAGCGTTTAGAACTATTTGTAAAAAGCTGCATATGTCATAAGTTAGAAGGTTTGACTGTAACATATACAAGTATGGAACACAGATCTAACGCCCCCCCCCCCCCTATTTGCCCTATGTCCATTGCCCTTGCCTTTGACCTCATTTCTATATTATTTTTCCTTCGGCCACAGACCTTCACCATCAATTGAATTGCGACCATTTAAGCATTTGTGACATGTCAGTGCGTACACTTAAATATAAATAATATGTCTTATTTTTTTTTATTGAAAAAAAAAACGCCAGTGAAGTTGTTTGCTATGTCCGATCCGGTTCGTGAAATTTGAAGTTTTCAGTTGTTACACATTTTTTTTAAAATTCAAGAACGGTTTAACTTTGTTTGGGATTCTTGATTGTTTTTAGCTCACTTGACCTTACAGGAAAAGTTGTTTTTTTCGTCACTTGGCACCGGTCGACCGTCGTTCATTATCTTTCAATACATTTTTTTACATAAATGTTCACATCTAAAATAACTAGGCTGCATTTCACAAACCTTATTTAAAATCATATGTCTTTTTTAATTATAATTAGGGTATCTAGTTTTAAAAAGTTTACTGTGACCCCGCTTGTCAACCAAGATGACCTTCATGGCTAAGAAATAAACAAAGGGGGTCATGCAAGTGCATGATGTCAATTATTTAAAAACAGCCGTAGACATAGACAATTCAAAAGGGCCAGATGATTATCTTCAAAATGTTGAGCTCTACCATTTGTCTATTTACTATAAAATTCTCACATAAGTTCTTAAAGGAGTTATTGCATTGCCCTTAAATGACGAATTTGAAGTTCTTTTTATCAATTTCTATCTATTATTTTCAAACATATATATAAAAGTCATGTAGCAAAAATGACTTAGGAAGTCAAAAAGATATACCAATAAATCGACTTGGCCGATATCCTAATAAAACTTATTGACCTTTAATTAAGAGTTTTTTTTTTCATTTCATTGCGTTTTTACACGCCCGTAACAATTTTGACAGGACGTATTATTGTATACATCCGTCCGTCCGTCCGTCTGTCATTCCTTCCATCTGTCCGTTCCTCCATTATCAGTCATTCTGTCCGTCCGTCTATCTATCCGTCTATCCTTATGTCCAGCGTAAACATGTCGCACCGTAACTTGAGAACAGCTTATCTAGTTTTCATGAAACTTAACAAAGCTATTTCTTTAAATGGTCAAACGATCTGTAAACGTTTTAGTGAAAATCAAATTAAATCTTTTTGAGTTACAGAACTTTGTAAGTAAAACAGGAGTGTGTTTTTTTAACATGTCGCGCCATATCTCAAAACGATTTATCATTATTGCATCAAAATTTACACACTTCTTAATAATATAAATCCTAACTTCTGCATACTTTTGTGATGTTTTAATTTTTTTTTTATTAAGCGTTATTTAGTGTTTTTTTGTTAAAAAAAGGGGGGGGGGGGTCACATATTGCGATGCATCTCAAAACATATATAAAAAAATATCATAATGTTAATGTTAAAAAAATAATAAGATATCAGTGTTTGCTATTGATTATTTATATTCCATTTAAAATTAGTTTGAAGATCAGTGAAATAACGAATACGCCTTTCATTAGGAAAATGTGTAGTACTATAATTACCTATGTAAATAAATGTAAACACGCCAAGTCTACTTTATAATAAATATATATTTAAATTCTTTCGAAAGACAATGTTCAGATTCATGTTAACGTTGCTTTTCATAAATTGTTGGTTTTAAAAAAATATAAAAAACCGGGTGATATATATAGACGAAACCGGGTGATTGTGTAGAAACAACAATGACGAAACCGGTGTATTTTAATTTGACATGACCCATTTCTTTCGTTCCATACACAGAAATACAAGTATTGAGATGCTTATAATGAATAGTTTTGCAATCTCCGTGTCAATATCTATCTTCCCGTACTTTTCTTTTCGTACAATGTAAACAATTTAACGAGAAATTAAACAATTTCGAGGCAAGGTTCACTCAATTCGTCATTTTGACATGCATTTTACTTATTTCTTCGTTAATATAGAACGGTTGTAGAAAATATTGCATATCACAATAGAAAATAGTTGTATATGTATATATATTCTTCGATTTCATTAAAAAATAAGAAAATAAGGAGATTCCTATCTTTCTTTTGTCTATTGATGTTCCGTCATTGTACCGGATGTTAGATACCATCGAGTCCGATCAAATTTTGCCGGTGTGGTTTAGACACAGTGTAAAAGGATGAACTGAATCATAAATGGACATAATCATTTATATCAAAAGTCCTCTACTTTACAAGTACCCCTTTAAGAAAAGAGAAGATTAAACAGTACTCGTTTCATAATTCCGCCTTATACTGAACTTACAAACTTTGAAATGACTATATCATTATTAACATCCCCTCCCTAAAAAGGAAAATACAGACCTAAAGATTTAAGACGTTGGAATACATTCTTGAAAGACAATTTAACCATTTTAATATCTTCTCCTAACTACACAACAGAGTGTCTGGAAATGTTTCTTCTCAAATTCAAATTATCATTTTGTTATACATTAGAATTATGGCAAATAGTGATAGAGATAAAGATATGTACATGTATGGTTTTTTTTTTAAATTTTCATATCTATTTGGCGTGAAACAGTGTCGCTGGATTTTGTATTTTATTTAATTTTGAGAAAGGAAATTATTGGTAGAACATATTTTTTTTATGAAATATATATAAAACTAGATCTCGCTTAATTATCATTACATTTTTTTTTACAGCAAACATTCGGGTGCCATTTGTCGAAACAGGATCACCTGAGATAACCCCAGTTTTTGGTGAGGTTTGTGTTGCTCAATCTTTAGTTTTCTATGTTGTATTTCGTGTTATATTGGTTGTCTGTTGGCCTTTTTCGTTTTTAGTCAGGGCGTTGTCTGTTATCCACAAATGAGTTTGAAATCTGAGTCTGTCAGTAGCTGCGAGTACCCTCAGATCTGTACTTAGTGTCTTTTTGTTGTTGCGATGTACAAGTACCCGACCACGTCCACTTGTATTTGTATCCATCTGATGAGTTCAGCCTTTTTCAACTGATTTTTATAGTTCTTTCTTATGTTGTACTGTAACACCACTGTCCCAGGTTAGGGGAAGGGTTGGGATCCCCGCTAACATGTTTAACCCCGCGCATATTCTGTATGTTTGTGACTGTCACAAGTCAGGGGCCTGTATTTCAGTGGTTGTCGTTTGTTACGTTTTTCGTTCATTTTTTGTACATAAAGTAGGCCGTTTATTTTCTCGTTTGAATTGTTTTATGTTATTTCGGGGTCTTTTATAGCTGACTATAAATGTGTTATGAGCTTTGCTCATTGTTGAAGGCCTTACGGTGACCTATAATTGTTAATTTCAGTGTCATTTGGTCTTTTGTGGAGAGTTGTCTCATTGGCAATCATACGACACCTTCTTTTTTATATTGAATGTTCCTCTGGTTTCTTTCGCCATTCTTTTCAAGTAATTAGAAAGATGAAACCAACTTGGAAAGCTGGAAAGCTATTTTGTTTAAATTTGTCTAGGTGCATTGGATATTTACATGAACTCCATACATTCACAATTGGAATCAAATCTACATCGAACCATGGCGAATCATCACTGGAACGTAAATCAAACTGCAAAGTAAATGGTGTTTGACCCATTATCCGAATTTCTATGTTACTGCCTTCTCTCTCCACTGCTGGTTTTAGATAATCTCGAAAGTGATGAAGTACATTTTCCATGTTTTCTTTTAAATGTTCAACACTCTTAAAATTATTTAACACTACGAAGAGGTCTACATCTGTACGTCCTCGTATAGCTGTTCCTTTGCCTATAGACCCACCCTGAAATCAAATACAGTAACAGTAAGGATATATATTCAATACCCTTAGCAACTTTGATTTTTTTAATACTAGATGAAAAACCGCCTCGATGGTTTAAATGTAGTGTTCGCCCCGAGTGCGGAGGACCGTAGGTTCCATCTCCATCGGGTCAAACTAAAGTTTGCAAAACTTGTATATGCTTCACCGCTCAGCACATTACATTTTGAAGTAAGAGAAAAACTTTTATATTTTGAATAAGCAGGTTAACAATCGCTGTGTTCGACATGGTACAAAGTAGGGTTTATATTCATATTATAATTGTGCCTTTAATTTGCTACTATTCGTAAATGAGGAATGTTCACTTTTATTAGAAAAAAATGATGCCACATTTCTACACAAGAAACGAATTGAAGAGCAGTTATTTTACATACAGTTTCACAGAAGTTTCCAACTTGCAGCATTATTTCTTACTTTAATTACTTGGTTGACACTGTATGTTGGATGTCGATGTATTAGTTTAACCACTGTGTCAATGACCTGGTTGCAATCACTGAGAAAATCTGTATCTGGCCGAACTTCTCTCTCTAGAAATTTTTCCAATGATTCTTCCGGAAGCATGCCATCGAAAAACACCATCTTTGATTGTATAAAGAAATGTATCATTATGTATGATTTTATTTTCAAGACACTCATAATTGATAGAGGAACTTTCGATTTATATAATGATTCGATGAATGATTCTGCCAAAAGCTCACCTCTAGTTTTGATTTACATTTTTATGTAAACGTGTACTAAAACATGACAAGTAAATAAACTAAACGGGATGACCAGAGAATTTGCAAAATTGAATTAAGAACAATATGTTTTAAACAGACTTATTCGGAAAGGATATAGTTACAACATGTAGAGTTTATGGTGACGACCATTTTCACTGAACTAGTACACAATTTTATTTAGGGGTCAGCTGAGGACCACCTCCGTTGCGGGATTTTCTCGCTGCGTTGAAGACTTGGGCTGTTGTCTGCTCTTTGGTCGGGTTGTTGTCTCTTTGACATATTCCCAATTCCATTTTGGCTATATTCATGATATTCAAGATAAATAAACTTATTTGCACCCGTCTTAAGTCAGGAATCTGATGTTCAGTGGTTGTCGTCTGTTTATGTGGGTCATAAGTGTTTCTCGTTTCTCTTTTTTGTATACTAGATTAGACCGTTGGTTTCCCCGTTTGAATGGTTTTACACTAGTAAATTTTGGGGCCCAGCATAGGTTGCTGTTCTTTGCGAGCCATGGCTCCGTGTTGAAGGCCGTACATTGACCGATAATGGTTTACTTTTATAAATTGTTACTTGGATGGAGAGTCGTCTCATTGCATGGTATTCATATCACATCTTCTTATATCTATATATTATGCTATATGCAATATAAATAAACTTAGTTTCTCAGGAATTTTAATAACTGTTTTGAAATTTCATGTGTATCATAGCATACACATAAGGAGATTTTCTATAAATACCAATGAAACTACTATCCACCAAAGTTCAACATGTTCAAATGAAGTGGATGTGAGCAATAGCCTTGAATATTATACGGAAAGCTTAAATTGTATTTGAAATATTTACTAAAACGGCTTGAGACTGTTGCCAATATCGTCACTTTGTCACCTTTATGTGCATAAATTAACTTCCGGTTTTAGAACAGTGATTATATAATATTTTCTTACCTTTTCAACAATCAGTTGGTAGGCTGACGAGTCACATTTTAAAAAAGTTGTATAGATTGACTTTCAGGAAAATAATAATAAGTTGGTCTCATCAATACATGTAAATAACGATTATGAGTATTAACATGTACATGTACGAAGTTATATTGATAATAAACTATTTATAGTATTGAAATGTAATGGGAGTTTTATCATTGGTGACGTAGATTAACGATCGCTTTGACTTTTTCAAGTAGAATTTGTGATTTTGGTTCAAACAACAGTGAAAGTATAAGATATCTGAATATCTCTATTCCCAATAGAATGAAACAAAACCAAACAAACAAAAAAGGTTTGTAATATGTACCTTACTCATCAAACATTGAGAATAATTGCGCTCCGCAGTATACTTTTTCACGATTTCCAGAAAACCTAGGGTCATGTTTGGTAGTTGTCTTTCGAACAGCAGTATTTCATTACAAGACTTTACACATGGGTTGAATATTGGCATTTAGAAAGGTAATACATGTAAATGAGGGCCCTCATGGGGTTTTTGATTATGTGATTACTTGGCCGTTTTTTTAATGATTATTTGATTATTAAGCCAAATATTTCATGATTATTTGATTACCTAGGACTGTATTTTTAGTTTATGATTATTTGATTACTAAAGATAAGCAAATATTTAATGATTATGTGATTATATTGGCAAAAAATGGTGATTATGTGATTACTAGGACCCCCCCATGAGGGGCCTCGTAAATACAGAAGACAGTTTAAACAATATTCACCACTAAACTGGACAGTGTTGTCTAATATGGCAAGCATTAAGAAATCATTATTTCATAGAAGTTGTTCCTAAATTAAACATAAAATGTCAAAGATCTGACATTAAATTGATAAATTTAGAAAATGGTCGTCACCATAAACTCTACATGTTGTAACTATATCCTTTCCGAATAAGTCTGTTTAAAACATATTGTTCTTAATTCAATTTTGCAAATTCTCTGGTCATCCCGTTTAGTTTATTTACTTGTCATGTTTTAGTACACGTTTACATAAAAATGTAAATCAAAACTAGAGGTGAGCTTTTGGCAGAATCATTCATCGAATCATTATATAAATCGAAAGTTCCTCTATCAAAGGTTCTAAATTTAGAACCATCAAAAAAGTTAGTTTCCAAACAATATTGAACAAAGTGTGTTTTAGTTGTTTTAAAGGTATACGAAGATGTTGTGTGAGTACCAACACGACAACTCACCATCCAATTCACAATTCGTAAAAGTAATCCATTATAGGTCAAATAGTTATCAAAGGTACCAGGCTTACAATTCAAAGTGCGGTCTTCAACACAAAGCCTTAGCTAACAACGAACAGCAAGCTACTACCATTTCTTCATGTTCTTTAAGGTCCTTTTTGGTCAATTAGCTCATAAACTATCATTATCGTTAGCTTAGCCAAGAGTTAATACACGATGCTATCCTCGTTAAATCACCCATGGTTAGAGAAGATGAAGAAAGGATCGGACCGTAACCCTTGGCTGTCCAAGATGAAGTGAGGATCTGATCCTGACCTTTGACAAGCGAAGGTGAAGAGATTATTCGGATTGTAACCATTGGTTTTCGTAGATGAAGAGAGGTTCGGATCGTTACCCTTATCTAGCGAAGATGAAGAGAGGTTCAGATCGTAACCCTTGACTAGCTATCGAGGATGAAGAAAAGTTCGGATCGTAACCCTTGGATATCGAAGATGAAGAGAGGTTCGAATCGCAACCCTTGTCTATCGAAGATGACGAGATATTCGGATCGTGGCCATTTATTATCGAATATAAAGAGAGGTTCGGATCGTAACCCTTGGCTATCGAAGATGATGAGAGGTTCGGATCGCAACCCTTGTCTATTGAAGATGAAGAGAGGTTCGGATCGTAACTCTTAGCTAGCGAAGATGAAGAGATGTTTGGATCGTAACCATTGGCTATTGAAGATGAAGTGAGGGTCGGGTCGTTAACCTTGGCTGCGAAGATAAAGAGAGGTTTGGATCGTAACACTTGGTTAGAGCAGATGAGGAGAGGATCGGTTCTTTAATCTTTCGAAATAGAAGATGAAGAAAAGATCGGACCGTTACTCTTGGCTAGCGAAGATGGCGAGAGAGTCAGACCGTTACCCTTGGCTATCGAAAATGAAGAGAGGTTCGGATCCAAACACTAAGTTAGCGAAGATGACGAGAGGCTCGGATCGTTAATCTTTTGAAATCGAATATGAAGAAAAGTTCGGATCGTTACTCTTGGCTAGCGAAGATGAAGAGAGGGAAGGATCGCAACTATTGGCTAGCGAAGATGAAAAGAGGGTCGGATCGTTACCATTGGCTTTCAAATATGAAGAGAGGTTCGGATCGTAATCCTTGGCTATCAAATATTAAGATAGGTTCGGATCGTAACACTTGGCTTTCGGAGATGAAGGGAGGATCGGATCGTAACACTTGTATTTCGGAGATGAAGAAAGGATCAGATCTCTACACTTGGCTTTCGGAGATGAAGAAAGGATCAGATCTCTACACTTGGCTTTCGGAGATGAAGAAAGGATCAGATCTCTACACTTGGCTTTCGGAGATGAAGAAAGGATCAGATCTCTACACTTGGCTTTCGGTGATGAAGAAATGATCGGACCGTGATCCTGGTCTATCGAAGATGAAGACAGGATCGGAACGTAACCCTTGACAAGTGAAATTGAAGAGAGGGTCGGATCGTAACCCTCGGCTATCGAAGATGACGAAAGGGTGGGATCGTTAATCTTTTGAAATCGAAGATGAAGAAAAGATCGGATTGTTAATCTTGGCTAGCGAAGATGACGAGAGGATTTGATCGTAACCATTGACAAACGAAGATGAAGAGAGGATCGGAGCCTGACACTTGGCTATCAAATATGAAGAGAGGATCGGATCCTGACCTTTGGCTATCAAATATGAAGAGAGGATCGGATTGTAACCCTTGGTTTTCAATGTTTTGATTTTGAGCGTTCCCGGTGAAGTTGAATTCAGAAAAAACCTCTTTGGACGCAACTTTTTGTAAAAGGTTATCTGTAAGATTACATTACTAAATAGCATGTTTTGCGAAACGAGCTATAACTCATTATGTTGTTCCAGCAAGCACAGCTTACAATCAGGAAAAGTGTTTAAGAAGTAATAAAATGAATTCCAAATCACCAGGCTTGGGATAATCTATTTATCTCTGCATATATAAATGATTCATATTGACTAACATGACTAAGGATCGACGTCTAAAGAGATCAGAAAAAACATTTAATGAATTTTCTTGAATGCTTACTAATAAAAGAACAACAAAGAGACACGTGTACATTCAGCAAAAGGTTAAATATCTTCTTTCAATTTCTATTTTTTAAGGCTAGTTGTAAACATTATATTACTAAACAGATAATTCGATTCGTTTTTCTCATGATATTACGCAGCTGCTTTCTTCTGGTAATCCTTGAAGTTTTCGTTGCAACTGTCGCCCTTCTGACTCTATTCTATGAAAGTCTCGAGACATTGTAGAGAAACTCCATTTTGGGTCTGAGGCAACATCATGATAAGGATTAGCTGGATCCATAACATACGGTGGCTTCCTGAAAAAGATTGTATTTTTGATATCATATAACATTAAAAGATTTTTTTTATATCATATAACATTATATTAAAAAAAAATGAATGACATTGACATTTTAATCATTTTGAACGTTAAAATTAGTAAAACAAACATTTTAAGACAATCAGGCAATTTTTAGATTACAGTGTGAAACGCTTTCTATCGGACGTTACGGTAAAGATCATTTCATGGCAAATATTCTGTCTCGTGCAAAGGATGTCAAGGTTTTTTTTATATTGTTTTTTTTCCCCGAAATGATAAATCATGCCATGATACGTACCTAGTACGTAATCAACATACGTTTGAATATTCAAGTTAAGGTATTTTTCTTAATTTTTATGTGTACTAAAATTATTGATTGAAAATACTGCATTTATTGAAGATACCCGATAGCATTGCGTGGTTGCACTTTCGTCCAATAGCATCATTAGAGTTTTAATTTTCATAGTCGATTGAAAAATACCGATTTCTTATGAACGAAAGTACATAATGAATTTCCAACAGAGACGGATCGAGGGGAATACAGACCCGCTCCGCATGACTGAATTTCGAAATAATTGCTGCAAGCTATACTTTAATATTGTAGTTTTAACATGGGTAGGCATTATATTCGTGATTATTTTTGCCCGAGCGATAGTGAGGGCTAAAATAAAACGAATACAATGCCTACCCATGTTAAAACTACAATAAAGTATAGCTTGCAGCAATTATTTCGATTCTGATTAGGACAATTAAGTTAATTTCTATGTCCGATGTGTATAGGGGTAGAGCGTTTGTGTAGGCACTTCCATGAACCTCCCTTTTTTGTTTGTAAAGAAACAAACGGCTGGCACTGTGATTTTTTTCAGAGGGAGGAGTTTTGAACAGCCAACATGAACGGTTGTCGTATCTAGGTCAAATATGTCAATTTCGAAATGCAACACATTACAGTCATAATAAATGAATTAGTAACAACATGTGCATCATTTAAGAGTTTGGAAGTGTTTTAAATTAATAAAAACTATTAAATGCATGCCATTTTATAAAATTCATAATTCTGCAGTAGTCAATATACGCATGGGCAAATTTTATTGGATTAAGAGCATGGGTTTATTCACAAAGCGAAAGAAGCACGTCTTATTAGAATATTTGTGTTTTTTGAATATATATTTCCGTTTCCTGACCCGATTTTCTACGATAGTCTTTTCCATTTTCTTTTTGAAAACTATAGACTCCATTCCATCATCAAAACGTAACAGATCTATCTCTTGTCTTATGATAGGCTAGGTCTGCAATGCAGTTATTACGACCAATTTCATATTTGATTTACATGCAAATTGTTGTCACTCGAGCTTCACTGACGAGTTTTATGAAAACAAAACGCTCTCTGGAAGCGCATGATGATTAAAAGCAATTACTTTTTGAGCTGCTTTATGTAGTAAGATGGAGTAAAATGATCGTTAAACGAAATTCGAACGTTGTCGAAAGATGCAAGTAGACCAACAACTTTAGTCATCATCTGCTTCATAGTGAAGTTATTTTGCTTTCCATTTTCTCTCCAGACATATATAACCATTAATTCAATGCAGTATGAAGTTAAATCCACCTGAAACGAAATATAAACTGCGACTTAATGCTTATCATACATGTTTCATTTTTTTATTTGATTTTGAATCATATAAAAAATGTTTAAACTTCGACATTCTTTGCTAGGCGGAAAACCAGTGGTTATTGTATAACTGTTTATTATTAGTTGCTTCTTTATATAGATTATACCGACGGTTTTCCTGTTTCGCTAGATTGATTATCTGTCTACACTAGTCATTTTAGGGCCCTTTATAGCTTGCTGCTCAGTGTGAGCCAAGACTCCGTGTTAAAGTTCATACTTTGAACAATAATGGATTACTTTTAAAAATGGGGACTTGGATAAAGAGTGGTCTCATTGGCACTCATACCACATCTTCTTATATTTATTGTACACCATTAAACAAACCTCATATGCTTAGAAGACATATTCGTTGCATAGTTATTTAAAAGTGTTATTCATAAATACACGAGGAACATGGACATACAAGGATTGTATCCAAAGCGGGTTATGTAATTTAAATATAACTATAAAATAAAATTACCCGTTCGATACACCATCTTGCATCTGCTTTTTTTTTATATAAACTTCTTCAATATATGTGGCTGGGTTTAAACATTAAATTATATGTTTGTATTTTTCAATAATCAGTATATATAAACCAATACCGAGACATTTTTTACCCGTTCAGTGTATTTCCAATATTTTAACAGACGTATCAAATCTTTGACTCGGGCCGGAATGGGTTTCACAAATTCAACTTGCAGTTTAGCTAAAGATTTGGCATAGTATTTCCTTAGATGAGGTTTACTTTCCATTGTAGAATATGTAGATCCGACCCCACCAGCTAGACCTAGAAACCCTAAATAACAAAAAACAAAAACAAAAATAAAAAAGATGAATACTGAAGATGGAAATATCACTGAGTTACATGTGAAATGGTTAACAACCATTAACGAGTGTTAAATACATTTTATTGCCTAAGTATTCATTTATAATCTTAATGTTGCACGTAATGTTGAATAAAGGAGAAAAATATTGTTCAGAAAGCATCAGATTTTGAGAGCAAGATTCAAAATGCATTCGGCGTTTCTGCATCATACCCTATCAAAACGTGCAAATTGTTAAAAGTATCTTTTAAAAAGTGGTACAAGAGTTAAAAAAGTACATCTCGTTTACCAAACTTGAACAAGGGGAGAATTATGATTGTTGCCATGAAATAGATTTTACATGGTCATTTTTTATAATAAATTATTTAAACATTTCCAATATTTTTTAAGATTTAAACCAATCCACTAATTTTAGGTCAACACTTTGCTAATATTGTTCTTTGAGTGCGGTCCTCTGCAGTTCTTTTTGTTTTTCATCAGACTTAAATCAACGCTACAGTTAAGAGCTATCTATGTAGTCTGTTTGATTTTTCAGGTGATCGATAAAGTACATTTGACTCTCTAGTTTTGCATTTCTAGGAGATTTATTTCTATAGGTAACAGATGGTGTTTTTTTATCTTAATGTGAATATTTTTTAATGTTAGTAGAACACAAAAATTGATCAGTGTAACGTACATTATTTAAAATTAAAAATGATAACTATTTATTCAGACGCTTGAAAGACCGGTAGTGAGTAAGTCTCATTCTGTTTTCCAATAAGTTTGAAGTTGAAAAATCAACTTGGAAGTGAGAAATGTCAAGTTAAAAGTGAGAAATGTCATCTTAGAAATGAAAAATTTCTTTGTTTGAAGAAAGAAATGTAAAGTTTGAGGACTGAAATGTTTAAAACGGAACTGGAAGGTCAGGTAGAAAATGAGAAATGTCAACTAGGAAATGAGAAATTTTAGGGTGGAAATAAGAAATTTTCACAACAATTTGTAACTTTGTTTTTGGTACAAACACGTTTGAACAGCTTTATGTATCGACCCAAAGGCGATTTCATAACCAAGGTGTCAAGTCAAGTGCACTTAATGTGATTAAAAGATATCAAATTATTCCTTCTTTTTTCTTACATATACGATTCATTAAAGAATATATTTACATGTACTCCATACATCAACTATAGGCAGTAAATCCACATCAAACCACTCATTACCACAACGTAGGTCAAACTGTAGGGTGAATGGCGTCTGACCTTTCATTGATATTGCAATATTACTAGTCTTTGCCACAGCTGTTGTTAAATATTCTCGGAAGTTACTAAGAACCTGTTCCATGTTTTCTGCTAAATGTTGAACATCCCTAAAAGTATTCAATACCACTAAAAGGTCTACATCTGAATGTTCACGTACAGCTGTTCCTTTGCCTAAAGATCCACCCTGAAATCATAGTCACATGGTAATAAAGCACTAAATATTTACATATAGTAAAACTAAATCTTCTACGAACGTTTTTACTAAACCCGTCTTTAACTCTTTAATGCAAAAAAATGAACCACGAAAAATACTCTTTACACCAGACCGAGAGTCCCCCGTCCCACAGTGCTTTGAAAAATAATTTGATTTCAAAACCATATGAGAGAATTTTTCTAGAAAATGCCTTGGCGGAATTGAAAAAAAAGTATTGTTTCTTCTGGAGCAAGCTTCGGTATATATGCAGCTTTATAGGAGACACTGATGATCTCCAGTGACCAAATCAAATTATAATGTGAAATATCTAAATTCAATGGTAATTTTTCGAAAGTATTTCGTATTGCTAAATATATACCCCCGCAAACATTGTATCGTCATCATTTTCTCGGTTGATTAGGAAGAAAGCTGTCAATAAGTAAATCGCCAACTAAAAGTAACATAAAAGCATGCTATTCCTTATCAAGATTTTTGGATCTGTAATCTTCGCAGGGTCGATAGTACATACTGTTTACATGTTTAGCATATTTTTTCTTTGGGAGAACCAGGAGGTTAGTATTTGTTACCCTCAATGTATCACCTAATATGACCGGCATTTCAGCAATTGATGCTGCTACCTACATATATATTTTTTTAATTCGCAAAACGACGATAATGAAAACTAAATACTAACTTTGATAACTTGATTGACTTTGTATGTTGGATTGTGATGTATTAATCGCACAACCGTGTCTATGACTTGGCTACAGTCACTAAGAAACTTTGTATCTGGCCGAACTTCTCTGTCTAATAATTTCTCTAATGTTTCTCCAGGAAGCATGCCTTTGAAAAACGTCATGGTAGAAGCAGAAGCCAATCTTAAAATGTAAAAAGATGATACCATAAAATAACGTTTAGTTAATACAACTTGGATTCACAATTTTGTTTAACGTTTTATTTCTAAATCGTTGCATTCATCTAAACTAATATGTGAATATCTATTTCAAATCTAATAAAGTAAAATCAATTATATGTAAAAACTTTAAATTTTGCTCATTGAAGTTAAACAAAAAATCGAAAATAATGCAAATGTGTCTTTTTTTCTGATCTATAACTGATTGAATTTTCGAAACCTTAAGTATCTTTAGAGACATTGCACGTTTATTCTTATTTGACCATAAATAAAGATGGATACTAAAATTGACCTCAAACAACTGACATATGCCTATAGGATTCAAGATTTAAATCGCATATCGTCTATCGTCTAGAAAAGGTTAGGAATAAATGTAACTGGCATTATAAAAGATCTACCAACAACATACGCTTTACATCTTTGTACTTTCTTTTTATCATTTATGAATTCTAGCGTCACTGGTGAGTCTTTTGGAAACGAAACGCGCGTCTGGCGGCGGCCCCTTATAGAGCTACCTATTTGATAAATATATTAACCTTTTCCAAGTATCACTCCAAGTGTTGGCTTGTCAGGGATCCCCCTTTTACAAAACTTTACAAAATGCTTGATTTGCACCGCTTCTGTAATATTTGTAGTCTATTTTAAAAGCGGACATGAACGTATCCATGTCAACGCACATACACATTACTTTTCCAGATAATTTTGGATCATATAAATCTTCTTTTAAATTATAAAAAATGTTTATTTTGCAAAAATCCAAATATGATTATCCACCCGTTTTCAAAAAAAACAATCTTACCTTGTTTTACTTTTCCGTTGCTTAGTGCAGTGTTTTCATCAAAAGAACGTTACTATATTACAGAATCAATAACAATCAACACACTAATCTAAATGTACTTCTTGTTAATATATTGTCATCATAGTATTAGAGAGAACATGATCTGTTTAGGAATTTACCTATCTAGTACTAATGTCACGTGTTATATTGCAATAATGCATCACGGTCTATTTTAAATAATAACACGATTTTCAGAAAATCAAATTTCCTTGTGTAAAAGCAACAGTGTTCTGTTAACACTGATTAAGACAAATGAAATAGTTTTACTGTCTATGGATCTTGATTATATAATAATTATTGTTGATTTTGTTGATTTTGTTGTGTTGTGCCATGTGCTATAAATCTATGGTTGTAATGGCTATGCCAACACATATTTGAATGGACCTGAATTGTTTAACATAGACATTGACTTAATAATATAGACATACATTAAATCTAGATATAGATATTATAAAGTGCAATCATATTTGAATATAACTGAATATATAACGTACTAGTTTTTTTATTGGTGCTTGAAAGCAAAGTTCTTTTCTGTTGACTTTTTTTGAAGTATACTCAAATCAGTCTTACCTGAACCAAGAGAAAAAAAAATGATTCTATTTTTGCATATTTCACAATGTTTATGGCAATTGAATTCACAATTCCAAAGATAAAACATAAACATGATAAACAAAAAAATTACGAATGTAAAAAGGTCTTTATTTCAATAGAGAGAGGGGATGGAGCGTCGTAAATACCATAAGTCAATTCCCCATTTGGATACTTTAAAGCTTAAATCTTTGCTGCCTCCTGTCTATTTTCACCTTCATTACCTCTGCTCGTAATGTTACTATTTAAATTATGTGAACTTTATACACAATTATGTATTACATGCTATTAGTTTTAACTGTTTTAAAGGGGCATTAGATATAAAAATCAAGTTTGCCGAATCCAATTCTCATATTTGATTGATAACATACATATCAAATTTACAATAAGTCTGAATAAAACTGTTAACAACGCATGTTCTTTATCAGAATTTCGAGAGTATTTTATTCTATCTACCATTTTAAGAAATACCAAGATGACCTCCAAAGACTGCCGACAGTCACATTACCGGATATAAACATAAACATACATATAAATAGATATACAGCGAGCTCATGCAATTAGACATTATTTTTTAACATTTGTTTGATTTCATGTTATAGGGTAAACATTAAGTTTATTATCTTTTTAACTCTATGAGAAAGATTTATTTTGAAGATTGAATCAGTCAACGAAATGAATGGTTCATCTTTGTATTACTTTCATTGATTCCATTCTTTTCATTTTAATAGCTGAACACGACTAAAAAATGCATAATCAATCTGTAGCTAATGGGTTAAATTAAAGGTCCCACGAATATAGGACCAAAGAGGTCAAATCACTTGCAATTAATTATTCATCAGATATGTTTCTTTGCTTATTTTGATAAATTGTAACCAAATTGACTACTAAAAGCGTTTATTATTTTATTATTGATTGAAACAAACTAAATTATGCTTTATTCTGATGGCGTGGCTAATGCCCCTTTAAAGAAATGATTTTACATCATTTATGAATGATTTGTTAGAAAATATAATCGGTCCTGTTTTTACGGGCTATATCTTAAAAGTAAAATTAAAAAAATACCGAACTCCGACCAAAATTCAAAACGAAAAGTCCCTATTCGAATGGCAAAATTAAAAACTCAATCGAGTCATATTCCTGACTTTGAACAGCCATTTTTCTTATGTAAAAAGTGTTGGATTAAACCTGGTTTTATAGCTATCTGATCCTCTCATTTGTATGACAGTCATATCAAATTCTATTCTAATGATAACAATGTATGAACAAAAGAAGCAGACATAATATATAAAAATATCAAAAATGTGTGTACAGTAGTCAACCTTGTGTTATAATCTTTATCACTATAAAAACAAACAAAGTAGTGCTTTTGCCTATTTATGTATCATTGTCATTTTACTTAGTTTCTTTTTTATACTGACTCTGGACTCGGACTTCTCTTAAAAGGAGTTTTACTGTGCGTGTTGCTGTGTGTTTCATTATTTTACATTGGCAAGAGGTATACTGGGAGGGTTGAGATCTCACAAAACATGTTTAACCACCCCGCATTTTTACGCCAGTCCAAAGTTAGGAGTCTCTGGCCTTTGTTAGTCTTGTGTGCTTTTTTTAATTTTAGTTATTTATATGTTTTGAAGTTTAGTATGACGTCAATTTTCATTGACGTAGTACACATTTTTATTTAAGGGTCAGCTGATGCCCACTTCCGTATGCCGGATTTTCATTGGTGGCCTTCGGCTTTCAACTGTTCTTCGTTTGTTAGATCCACATTTTATATTGTTTTTTTTAAGCCACGATAATCCCATTTGTTCAACAAATACAAAATTTGAATAAAGAGTGTTGCTATGGCATCTTTCCCTTTTGGCCTATGTTGAGAATGGATATGGGGAATGTGTTCAAGAGACAACAACCCGACCGAAGCATAAGAACTCCAATGGGTCCTCAACAAAGCGAGTAAACCCACATCTGTAGGCGGACTTAAGCTGTCCCTTTAACAAAAATGTATTCTAGTTCAGTGAAAATGAACGTTATACTAAACGTCTAAACATTTAAATCAACTAAAATAAATATAAAAATAAACATACAAGACTAACAAAGACCTGATGCTCCTGACTTAGGACAGGCGCCAACATGCGGCGGGTTAAACATGTATAGCAATATCTCAACCCCCTTCTATACCTGTAGCCAATGTAGATGAATATAAATTGCAAAATTTGTTTCCTAATCCAATATAAATAAATATGTTTAAACTAAGAAACTAAGCAAAATGACAATGACACAAAAATAAACAGAGGACCACTAGCAGTTACAGACATTCTAGTTGAAGACCTCAATTAAACTGATTGAAATATTATGTCCTTATCATATAAAAAACAAGCAGGTTATAAAACCATCATAAAATATATGAAAAGAACATAACCCGTATCATACCAACAACTGGTTTTAGAATACATGTGTTTATTTCTGATGCAAAGACCCTATGAGTGAATCAATATTAATGCCAAAATATCTACAATGACCTGACAACAGTATCGTAACTATATCCCATCTGAATGAGTTGAAATGTTTGGGTTTGCTTTTAAGATAAATGACGACATTTTTGGGGCTTTGTAAAGTGTATTAATATTACAGATTGGATGTGAAACACCTGAACGTATAAAGATGTCTTATGGTATGTTGATTTATAATTATGAATGATGTCCTTGTACCGATGATAAAATTTGGTAAATGTTTTGACTAGTTTGTAATATCGAAAACTCTGGTGTTATAATTTTCAGTAATACAGAGATTTCTTACGTTAAAATCAAATATGTTGAAACAAACACGAGCGAATCGAACAAGTTGAGATTTATAAACACCAAGGGAACGTCATCATCTAAAAATGTTTGGTAACAATAGGAAATGAAAAATCATCTCTTTTTATCATCAAGCTTCCAGTTTAAGAGGAGAGATATCAAGATCCAGGAAAAGGCAGTGTTCATTGTTAGTAAAAGCGTTATTTAAAGTCCCTGCTCAGTCGCCCTGTAATCCTCGTATTATGTCATTTTAGTCACGAGCACCTATTATCAGCGACGTTACAAATTTTGAGGAACGTCTATCCAAACATAAATAACTTCCAAGATATACTATCTGAAGCCTTTTCGAACAATCATATACAGTCAAATATGTTTTAATAAGAGACCACCTGAAACCTATGTTAAAGACCATCAATTGTAGATCCCTAAGTAGTACGTTTCATATAAATTGAACCTGTCTTAAGAGACAAATGTTTTGCTCTCCCTTAAATGGGTTCTTAAAACAGGTTTGACTGTAGATATATTTTTTAATATGAAATAATTTTTATTTAATAAACCGTGTTCAGAAAGATGATGTTTCAAATGGTTAGTCGGAATCGGATTTATTTCTGCTTTTTGTTGTTAGTTTCTTAACAGCATACCCGGCTAAAAGTCCTCCAGTAAGTACAGCTCCGACACCTAGAGCAGTCCATAAACCTGAACTTCTTCCTGTTGTAGCAGTTTTAATAGATCTAGAGTAGTTATCGTCGTCTTCGTCTGAACTGGGCGAAAGGTCTGGACATTTCACATTTGACATTGCACCTACACATTCTTTTTCTTTAATGTCTCTTGCAAGCTGTAGTAATTTACCACTTTTACTTTTGATATGGTAATACTCATCACTACCAGAGGAATATGCAACATCACCAAAAAAACGAGATCTGAAACAACCAATAAATAAAAAGTTCTCCTTTCCTTCAATTTAGAATCATATAATTATAGTCAATAAACAAAACCATCATGACTAAACATATTATCTAACTCAAGCTCAGTGTTTTTAATGCAAGACGCACTTTAAGTTAGACAAAATCTTCTTTAGAATCTTTATCAATCATCTGCTAGGAACATGTATATAAATAAGCATATTTCAAAAATAGAAAGTCTTTTTATTTTAGCAAATGATGCAGAATGACCACAAAGTTTTAAATTGATCTGATGACCAAAATAAATGTTAAATCGGACCAAGGTCCAATTGCGTATGCATCATTCAAATATACAATACTTTGTCCTTTTTTAATCGAGCGTCACTGATGAGTATTTAGTAGAATAAACGCGCGTTTGGCGTTTGGTGCAAATTCAAATTTTTAATCCTGGCATCCATAATGAGTTTATTTCAAACATCTCTAATGTTGAAATATTAAACTATTTCAAAGTAAATGCATATGAATTTTAAGAGTTGAGTCAATGTCAAAGATGTTTTACATACTGTGGATTCATTTATTTCGTGGATACCACTTTTCATGGATAAGGTACAAGTTGCATTTTCGTGGACATTTAATTTCGTGATTTTGCAAAAGTCTGTAACAATGCCAATAGAAGGTTTTTTCTTCGTTGAGCATTTGATTTCGTGGTTTATCTATACGAACGAAATTCGTTGTTTTGTCGTAGACTTCATACACAAGCTTTTATAAAATTTGATATTCGTTAAACATTTAAATTTGTGGTTCACCTGTTATCACAAAATCCACGTAAAAGGGTATCCAACGAATTATAATATATCCACAGAAATGTGATGGACGTATTCTTATTGCGATTAATCTATATTCCAAATATAATTGACATATCACATGTAGCTACCATAAAGTCTATAACCCTTAAAAGACTTAGGTTATGATCTATACTTTTCTTTAAATGTCCTGTACCAAGTCGTGAATATAGCAGTTATTATCAGATTATGTGTATTTTGTCGTTTGTTTTGTTCCGTTGTTTTCCTTTAATAAGTGATGTGTTTACCTTGGGTGTGGTTTGGTTCCGCGATTTGTTTTCGCTAATTCGTTTTATGACTATCGGACAGCTGTATAATACTGTTGCTTTTATTTAAGGACATATGTACTTTTTTTGCGAAAACAGTGTTAACAGATCATCACTAAAATTGCATGAACTTCTCCTGGCAACAGAAGCGCATAAATTTTTCCAATGTCTGGATCAATGACTACTCTAGCTAACAAGTTTTTATGGTAATCAATTTCCATATAAATTGGTACACTAAAGTGACAAACAAGTGAGTATAAGTCAAATTAGTATTTTACATTCCAGATAAGTCTCATCTTCTTCGATTAGCTTGCAATCAGTACCAAAATAAATAGAGAAAAGATACGCTTAACTTTCAATTTTCCAATGCCATAAAATAAGTTTGCTTGCATCTTTAATAATACGGAGTTGATATTTATTTCGTACCCCATTTGAGCCTGTGCTTCCACACTTTCCCGTATCAGCGAACGACCTCTCTCCTGGATTCGACTATAGTTTTCTTTTACTCTCTTGTGGGGTGCTGCGTCATGGAATGGGTTGGCTGGATCCAAAATGTAAGGAGGTTTCCTGAAATTGAAATGTGATAAATGTTTGTACTGTATCCAAAAATGATTCAAGAATAACATGTTGTGTGGAAGGCAATTGTTCCATTCTCATTTACTTTGCATTCTGATCAATTATTTTTGAGCGAATTACAAGTAGTATACTATAGAAAATAAGAATCTATTTATCTCCAAAAGACCACGAAAGATGTAGAATTAATTCACCTATGAAAGTATAATTCTATAAAATGATAATTGTTTATGCACATTAGAATTACAACAGTATTCTGATCAAAGAGAAAAAAAAACTAATTAGTGTTAGTTTTCGTATTTAATAGGAACGTAAATAGATATAGGAAGATGTGGTGTGAGTGCCAATGAGACAACTCTCCATCCAAATAACAATTTATAAAAGTAAACCATTATAGGTTAATGTACGGCCTTCAACACGGAGCCTTGGCTCACACCAAACAACAAGTTATAAAGGGCACCAGAATCAATAGTGTAAAACCATTCAAACGTATGTTTAAAATATTCATTGTTTATTTTTCTAAACATTATTAATCACATTGTTCTACTACAAAAATACATTTAATACTGCCATGGTCCACCAGAGTCGACAAAATGAACGATATTTTTACACGGAAATATTATTATTCCATGGTAAAAACTAATTTTTACTGGTTTTTTTTTCCATTCACACGTTACAGACAATGATAAATAAAAATCTATAGGGGTTTGGGGTCTCCCCTCCATGTGCACACATAATTCATTTTTTGGAAGGGTTATTTCGCCAAATGGTATCGATTTAAGCAGTTATAAAAAGCGCCATTCATATGTTTGGTGTTTATATATCTCAACTTGTACGATTCGCACGTGTATGTTACAATATTTTAGATTTTAACGAGAGAAATTTATGTATTACTGAAAAATTATTACACCAGGGTTTTTAGATATCACAAACTAGTCAAAACATTTAATATATTTTATCATCGATACAAGAACATTATTCGTAAATATAACTCAACATGCAGACTTCTTATACGTTCAGGTATTTCACATCCAATCTTTTATGGTAATATTCTTTATAAAGCACAAAAATATCAGTATTCACATCAGAAACTAACAAAACCTTTAAACAGACTTATTAAGAAGGGATATAGTTACGATACTGTTGTCAAGTCATTAAAGATTGCATATTTTGGCTTTAATATTGATCCACTTATAGGGTCTTTGCATCGGGATTAAACACATTTATTTAAAAACCAGTTGATGGCATGACACGGGTTATGTTCTTCTTATATATTTTATGATGGTATAATAATAAACCCCTAACGGGAGGGATTGTGCCTGATATTCCTATGATGAGGAGATAATCTTTCAATCAGTTAAATTGAGGTCTGGAGCTGGCAAGTCAGTAACTGCAAGTAGTCTGTTGTTATTAATGTAATATTGTCATTTTGTTTATTTTTTTTATCTCTTCTGTGGATCTTAAATGTGAGTACTCTTAGATTCATATAAAATGAGTTCGTAACAGCGCAAAAATAAAATACATTTAGAAATATAATTTTATTGTTTGACTTATTTCATTTGAAAATTTTATAATGGTAAAGCAACTGCCCAATTAAAATAACAGATTACTTACATCATTAAACCATGGTCTGGTTACTCATGCAACACACAAATACTACCAACATAAAACGACTACATGAAAGCATGTGACGCTGGTCTTCAACTAAAATTGTCATCAGAGATTTTTTCAAAGCCTTCAACACAGTACCTGTTAGCAAACTACTGTAGAAATGAAAGAACACGGAATAAGAGAACCGCCAAACAACTGATTGAACACGTTCTTAACAATTTAGAAATGAAAGTGGTAGAAGAAGGATCACATTAAAGCAGTATAAACGGTGCGCAGTCTTAGAACCGTTATTCTTCCTGTGTCATATAAAAGACCTCCCAGACACATCCTGAGTTTGACTATTCGCTGATGACAGTCTACTTTACAGAACCATTAAGATACAAAAAGAATAATGGCAAAAATTCTTAAGAACCTAGAAGTATAGGCAAAACAATGGGAAATTAGGTTCAACGCAAAAAATACTAAATCTTGATCATGAAAAGTAAAAGCTCAAAGTTCTATAGTTTTTACAGACAAATACAACGAACCCAGTAAAACCCATACTTGAACCTACAAATTTCGGGAATTTCCTGAAATGGATCACTCATATTTCCCTCGTAGAGTAAAAAAAAGGCGAACTCAACACTAGGCCTCATGAAGAGATGAGGAATCAAGGCAACAGTAGTATACCGCTGTTCAAAACTCATAAATCCATGGACAAAAAACAAAATCGGGGTAACAAACTAAAACCGAGGGAAACGCATTAAATATAAGAGGAGAACAACGACATAACACCGAAACGCAACACACACAGAAACGGACCAAGCAACAGACAAAACACCACGAGAATAACAAATATAACAGCAAAACCAAATACGTGAATTTGGGATAGACAAGTACCGTGCAACGTCTTATCTCAATATCTCAAAAATAAGAGAAAACACAAACGACTCAACGTTAAAAAGCAACACACACAGAAACGAACAATATTATAACAATGGCCATCTTCCTGACTTGGTACAGGACACTTTTAAAGGGGAATAAAAGTGGTGGGTTGAACCTGGTTTTATGGCATGCCAAACCTCGCACTTTAATGGCAAAGTTAAATATAACATTGAAATGACAATATAATATTACAGGACTACAATACAAATAAATAGGAGAACACATTAGACAAAGAAAAACATGATGAATAGATAACAAAAGGCATCAGGTTTAAAATTCAATACGCCAAAAACGCGTCTTGTCCACACAAGACTCACCAGTGACGCCCAGATATAAAAGTTTGAAAGTGAAAAAAGTACAAAGTTGTACAGCACTGAAGATCAAAAGTTGAAAAGGTTTTGCCAAATACGGCATTGTTTGTATGCCCGGGATAAGAACACCATTATTATATAGAACGATTCATGCTATTGCAAACAGTAAATTTTAACAAATGAATATGAAAGATATATACATAATGAAACTGAAGTATAAACTTATTACAGAAAACTAAACCCGAATACATGATGCTAAGTTCAATACAGCATAGACACACCCGAATCAGTCCAGGCGTCAACGCAATTAAAAAAAATTGACGTCACATACGATGGCGAAAAGGCAAACGTTACGCCACATTTGAATTTATGAAATTTAGAAACAGCATGACGTCACACATGAAAAACTATAATTCAAAAGTGAGATAGAATTAGGATTGCTTTAAGATTATATTAGAACTAATTACTGATAATTCATTAAAACAAAATGCATATTGCAATACTTATTAATAGCAATTAACTGTAATATATATATGTCCAGTTTGTTATGAATCCAACTTCAAACGTAATTAATCGTACAAAATTAGATATAATTAATAAAGGCGGTGATTAATTTTTCTATCCGTAACACCTAAATATAATAAAAAGACGTCAACACATTTGACAAAATCCGATGAGAATTACAGATATAACATTAAGCATGTAAACTAAATACATGAATTTGGGATAAACAAGTACAGAAACACGTCTTATAGTAATACGAATTCACATTCAGCAAAACAGTCACAATCGGGAATAAGTCACGTTAAGTAATTAAAGATTAGACGACATAATGACAAACCACAATCTACCATGTGGTAAAAATGTCCTTAGCTAGTTTGGTTAAAGAGACATCATATGGATCCACCAATTCGTGATGGTGTCCATAAAATTTACGGAGTGTCAATTTTAATCTGTCCTCCTCATAACTTTGTTGGAGCAGTTTCTGCGTAAGGAGCACACTCCTGTATATGAAGTCCGTATAGTGTGAACAAGCACGTGAATAACGTATCAATTGTGATATGTAAACACCATACGAAGGGGCAGAGGGTATGTTACTGCTAAGAAATGGGAAATTGATAATTGGGAAGTTGAAATCGTCCCGTTTATCATAGATTTTCGTGTGAAGTCGTCCATCTACGTCAATATTGAGGAAAAGATCAAGGTATGAAGCAGTCCTTCTAGTATCAGTAGTATCCTTAATTTCAAGTTCACTGGGATATATGTAAGTATTGGCTGAAGTATGGGTTGTTCAATGATAAAACATCATCAATATATCGGAAAGTAAAATTAAAGAATTTCGCAAGGTGCTTTTTCTTTTTGTCTTTTAGAAGGTTCTGAATAAATTCTGCTTCATACGAATACAAAAACAAATCAGCCAGCAGGGGTGCACAATTAGTACCCATTGGAATACCGACTGTCTGTTGAAATATAAATCCTCCAAACTCAACAAATATATTGTCGATCAAAAAGTCCAGCATTTTAATAATATCATCTTCAGTATATTTTTTGGAAGATTCAGTGTGATTCTTTACAAAATATGAATTATTGTATCCCAAAACAAGAAATTTGTATCTACGATTCCCATTTTTATAGAAAAAGCTCTGTTTTATGAGATGGTGAAGTCGATCTTTCAACTGAGCATGGGGAATAGTAGTATATAGCGTAGAAAAATCAAAAGTTTTTATGTTGCTGCAAAATTGCAAAGATTGTGATCGAAGGTTAAGCAGTAGATCTTTCGAATTTTTGAGAATCCACATCTGGTTAACACCACTGGTAGAATAAATCTCCTCACAATATTTTTGCAGCCCATCTTTAACTGTAGAAAGAATAGTAGTCAATACTTTAGAAAGATGTTTAGTCGAACATTTTGAAGACCCAGCTATGTATCGTTCTTTATATGGAGTTTTGTGTAATTTAGGTATCCAGTATAATGAGGGCAAGTTTTCTTCGTTTTCTTTGATGTTGATACCAAAAGAAAGAAGGACAGATTTATGATTTTGTAAAATTTCATCCTTGGTAAATGATGTTAAAGAATATGTAGTATTACCAGTAGTTTTATCAATTCCAAGCTCTGTAGTGAGACATTGCAAATAATGTTTTTTACATATGAAGACAATATTATTGGAGGCTTTATCTGCCGGAACAACGACATATTTGTCATGCAAAGAAGATAAAGCATCCACAACCTCCGGATTCTTGAAAGGGTTAGAAACTCTAGTACTCATATTACATCGTAGTTTTTGTATGCGCCTCTGAATGCATGATCGAATAGCTTTGATCCATTCAGACAAAGTGTCCAGTTCGGGTTCGTCTGGTTCGCGCTTTACCCATGTTCTTGCATAGTCCTCAACTGCATCCATCAGTAACTTGAAATTCTTTTTCCAGTTGATGGGCTGGGGGATTCTATACTTTGGTCCCTTGGCTAGCAACTCTCTTAGTTGTTCATTGGTAACAATACCAAGGTCACCAGTAATAATATGACCAGCTGGACTATAATTGTATTGAGAAGATGCACATGAGCAATCCGGAGGATATTGTTACGGCCAGAAATCGCCTTTAAATTGTAGCCAACAAAAGACACAAATCAATACTAAAATTTAACAATATTTATTATACAAAAGTTTACAAGAAGTATTTTACAAATATTACTGATAACTTAACTGTCAAAATATGAGTCCACTCTTTTATCTTTATCTGTATCCGGAAATCTTTCGGAATCCAATCTGAATATTATGTTCACTACTAAGGTCACAATCCAGTATGATGTTGTTTGTAGAATAAAAGTGTCAATCCAAATGCCGTGAATACTAATGTCTATCAATGTCTAAGTCCAAGTTTAATTATGAGAGTTTAACTTTAGTGTCTGTATATATATAGTGTTGTCATGGAAAATTCTAGAACACTCTATAATGGAACATTGTGGAAAATCCTGGAAAGTTACAACGGAAGTTTCTGGAATAACGTAGAAGTTTAAATTACGCATCTTTTATAAGGATCATTCTAGAAAGTTCCAATCATTCTGTGATTGTTCCAGTGATTCCTAAACTGCACAGTTATAAGATTATTTGGTAAACAACTATCAGGCCATACAACACAAATTAGGCCAACATAAATAAACATAATAATTACAATATCATAACACCTCCCCCCTTAAAAGAAGTTTTAGTGTAACAAAAACTTATCATGAATAATATGAACAAAAATACATAATTTATACAAAGTGATTTAATAAGCTCTAGATAAAGCATCAGCTATTACATTATCTTTACCCTTAATATGTTTTACAATTACATCATATTCCTGTAACAATAAACTCCACCTAGTCAACCTCTGATTCTTGTTTCTCATTTTATGCATGAAGGTGAGAGGATTATGATCAGTATAAACAAGAATAGGATATACAGTGGGATTCAAATATACATCAAAATGTTGAAGTGCTGACAACATTGCAAAACACTCTTTTTCAATAGTTGAATAATTTTTCTGATGTTTATCTAATTTCTTAGAAAAATATGATATAGGTTTTTCAACATTATCATCTGTCTCTTGATATAAAACAGCTCCTATTCCTACATCGCTTGCATCAACGGCAAGTTTAAATTGTTTTTCAAAGTCTGGAGTAATCAGAACTGGACTATTAATTAAAAGTGATTTGCTATTTTCAAAAGCTTTTTGACAATTTCCGCTCCAGATAAATTTAGAATCTTTCCGTAAAAGATGAGTCAATGGTTGAACAACAGTAGCAAAATTTGAACAAAATTTTCTGTAAAATCCAATCATGCCTAAATATCTCATAAGTTGTTTTCTATTTGTAGGAGGTGGGAATTTGGAAATAGCTTCCACTTTAGCCATAATAGGTTTTACTTGACCTTGGCCAACTGTATGCCCTAAATAATCAACAGTGGCCTGACAAAATTCACTTTTACCAAGATTAACAGTCAAATTTGATTTTGACAATCTATCAAAAGTATCATATAAATGTGTTAAATGCTGTTCCCAGCTATCACTACATACAATAAGATCATCAATATAAGCATAACAACAGTCTAAATCTTTTATAACATTATTGATCATTCTTTGAAATGTAGCTGGAGCACTTTTCATGCCAAATGGCATTACAGTATATTGAAATAAGCCATCTGGTGTAACAAAAGCTGATATTTCACGAGCTCTCTGTGTCAGTGGAACTTGCCAATAACCTTTCAATAAATCAAATTTGCTCACAAATTTTGCTTGACCAATGTTGTCAATACAATCGTCTATCCTTGGAATCGGATAGGAATCAGATTTTGAGACTGAATTTACTTTTCTGAAATCAGTCACGAAACGAAAGGTTTTATCTGGTTTTGGCAAAAGGGAGACAAGGAGAGCTCCATTCACTGTTACTCGGCTCAATAATATCATTGTCAAGCATATATTTAATTTCTTTTCTCATAACTTCAAGTTTGAGTGGATTGAGCCTGTAAGGATGTTGCTTAATTGGAGAAGCATCTCCTACATCAACATCATGACAAACAGCGGTGGTTTTGTTTGGCACATCTGGAAAAAGATTTTTAAAAGAAAATACCAAAGTTTTTATTTCTTCTCTACGATCAAAAGACAGATGTGCAAGTTTTGAATCTAAATTTGACAAAATTTCTGAATTTTTCAATCTAACTGTCTCTTCCATATTTTTACAACTAAAAGTTGGTTCAATTACATCTGGTTTGTCATGATTGTTCTCAAATTTAACCATGCCTAAAGTGGCAACTGGTTTACTATCACATAGTACATTAGTACGCTCAAAATATGGTTTTAACATATTAATATGACACACTCTATTTTGTTTGCGCCGACCTGGAGTTTTTACAATATAATTCAAATCATTAATTTTACTCTCTATTGTATAAGGACCACAATATTTAGCCTGTAAAGGATGTCCAGGGACAGGCAGAAATACAAGTACCTTATCACCAGGCTCAAAAACTCTGTCCCTGGCATCTTTATCATACCATATTTTCATCTTGTTCTGTATATTTTTTAAGTTTTTCTGAGCAATTTGACAAGCAGTATACAATTTTTCTTTAAATCTAGATACATAGTCTAAAAGATTCAAGTCAGTATGTTCAGTAAGCCACTTTTCCTCAATCAATTTTAACGGTCCCCTTACAGTATGGCCAAATACCAACTCAAAGGGACTAAATCCAAGGGATTCTTGAACAGCCTCTCGGACTGCAAAAAGTAGAAAGTGAACTCCATCATCCCAGTCTCTGTCAAATTGAAGACAAAAAGTTCTAATCATGTTCTTCAATGTTTGATGAAAACGTTCTAAGGCACCTTGAGATTCTGGATGGTACGCACTTGATCTATACTGAGCAATCCCTAACTGGTACACGACTTGCTGGAATAAACCTGACATGAAATTTGATCCCTGGTCGGACTGTATAGACTTAGGAAGTCCTACTAATGTGAAAAATTTGATCAAAGCTTTGACGATAGTAGGTGTCTTGATATTTCTGAGCGGAATAGCTTCAGGAAAGCGGGTAGATGTACACATGATTGTCAATAAATATGCATTTCCAGTCTTGGTCTTTGGTAAAGGTCCAACACAGTCAATTAGAACTCTGCTGAAAGGTTCGTCAAAGGCTGGAATAGGCAGAAGTGGTGCTGGTGGTATTTTCTGGTTAGGTTTACCAACAACCTGGCATGTATGACATGATTTGCAGTATTCTGCAACATCATTTCTAAGTTTAGGCCAGTAAAAATGCTGCAAGATCTTAAGGCAAGTCTTCCTTATACCTAAGTGTCCAGCCAAGGGGGTGTCATGGGCAAGACCAATAATTTCTTGTGTATAAACTTTAGGCACCACCACTTGGTACACCACTCTCCATTCCTCCTCTGGGGTAGCATCAGGAGGCCTCCACTTCCTCATTAAAATGCCGTCCTGATGGTAATAGCATTCGGCCACTTTGTCTGCTTCCTCCTGTGGTTGAGCTCTCTGGCTGAGCTGAAGAACCTCAGGGTCTTTATGTTGTTCTTCAGATAAATTCTTTCGGTCTAATGAATGGCTGTTTACATCTGGCCATGGCATAATAACATTTTTGTTAACACTAGGTGGTTTTATAATTGCCTTTTCTGAGTTACCAGGACCTTCAATGTCAGCTATGAAAGTGTCAGAAAGGTCCATGTAATCAAACTTGTCTGTTTGCAAATTCTCATCTTGTTGTTTTCTAGCCATCGCCCTAGTAACAACACAAGCTGGATATAATTCAGCATCATCTTCAGGTGATTTAACATCCACCACCGGTTCACTGGTAACAATTGGTTCCGCAACCACTTTGTTCCTAGCTAGATCATTTCCTAGCAATAAGGTAACACCCTCAACAGGGAGATTAGGACGAACACCTACAACAACTGGTCCAGTTATTAAATCTGACTTCAGATAAATACGATGGAGAGGAACATCTATACAACCCAACTCTACACCTTGTAACAAAACGGAGGCACCAACAGAAGTCTTCTCGGACAAAGGCAACACACCTTCTAACAATAAAGACTGAGAAGCTCCAGTGTCCCGTAAAATTTTAATAGGCTGAAGAGTGGTATCATCAACAATAGCAACAAACCCATCAGACATAAAGGGTTTATATTCCTCCATATAATCACAAAAACTGGACTTAAAAGCCTGACTCGCAGGACATTCCAATGTACTGGTAATATAAGGTGTCGTACAAGCACTGGTCTTCGGCTTATTATCTCGTTCATTCTTCTTCTGGAGTCTAAAACAATCAGCCATCAGGTGACCAATCTTCTTACAATAAGCACAAGTCAGTGACTTCTTCTCAAAAGTATCAAATTTTGGACTAGACATATTATAACTGGACTGACTCTTATTCTGTGGAACAGGCTTACTATCAGTACGCTCAGTGCTTTGTTTTTTGTAATTTCCACTGGAAGTATTAACATTTTGACTCTTGAAACTTCTTTTATGTGAAAGAGTATAATTATCTGAAATTACAGCCGCATCATGTATTGACTCAACAGTTTTGTCGTCTAAATGTGTTTTTAATTCTGAATGAACACATTGTTTAAACTCTTCTAATAACATCAATTGTCTTAGTTGATCAAAATTGTTTTTTGTTTTCTTTGAAGTAAGCCATTTATCAAATAGATCTTCTTTTTCCCGAGCAAATTCCAAATAGGTTTGCGAATCAAACTTTTTATAAGATCTAAATTTCTGTCTATATGCTTCTGGTACTAGCTCATAGGCTTTCAAAATTTCCAGTTTCACAGTGTCATAATCAGAACTTTTTTCTGATGGAAGTGCGGAGTATATTTCAGCTGCCTTACCCTCAAAAACACTTTGCAGCATCGTAGTCCAATACGGCATTGGCCATTTCAAATTATTAGCAATTTTCTCAAACTGTGGAAAATATTTATCAACTGTTTTTTCACAAAATTTCGGAACCAAACGTATATTTTTTGCTGCATCAAAATAATCTGATTTCGACTGGACTTTAGTGTTGCTTTCTTCTTTGACCATTTCAATTTTCAGTTTTTCCATCTCTAGCCTTTCTCTCATTTCAAGTTCTTTTAATTTAAATTCATCTTCTTTTTCTTTTTTCTCCATTTCTAACCTTTCCTTCATTTCCAGTTCTGCCTGTTTTAATTTAAATTCATCTTCTTTTCTTTTCTCCATCTCCTTCAAATTCATTTCCAGTTCTTTTAGTTTGAGTTCATGTTCTAATTCAAGCTGTTTTAATTTAAAGGCGTCAATATTTTCGACCTTAAGTTCAAGAGCCTCTTCACCTAAAATTTCTGCGTCAACTAATTTGTCTATAACCAAATTTTTTATAATTTGTTTTCTCATAGATACTTTAAAAACTAATTTCAGTTCTTTAGCAAGCAACACTAATACCTCTTTCTTTAAATTATCAAAACTCTCCAGGTCTGGCGTTTTCAAAAATTTACCAGCATCAAATGCCATTTTGTAGAATTTTGTTGGCTAGTAATAAAAAAAATACTAAACAAATTTTGAATATAATATTTTAAGATCCCGGACGAGCCCCCAATTTCTGTTACGGCCAGAAATCGCCTTTAAATTGTAGCCAACAAAAGACACAAATCAATACTAAAATTTAACAATATTTATTATACAAAAGTTTACAAGAAGTATTTTACAAATATTACTGATAACTTAACTGTCAAAATATGAGTCCACTCTTTTATCTTTATCTGTATCCGGAAATCTTTCGGAATCCAATCTGAATATTATGTTCACTACTAAGGTCACAATCCAGTATGATGTTGTTTGTAGAATAAAAGTGTCAATCCAAATGCCGTGAATACTAATGTCTATCAATGTCTAAGTCCAAGTTTAATTATGAGAGTTTAACTTTAGTGTCTGTATATATATAGTGTTGTCATGGAAAATTCTAGAACACTCTATAATGGAACATTGTGGAAAATCCTGGAAAGTTACAACGGAAGGTTCTGGAATAACGTAGAAGTTTAAATTACGCATCTTTTATAAGGATCATTCTAGAAAGTTCCAATCATTCTGTGATTGTTCCAGTGATTCCTAAACTGCACAGTTATAAGATTATTTGGTAAACAACTATCAGGCCATACAACACAAATTAGGCCAACATAAATAAACATAATAATTACAATATCATAACAATATTGACCACAAGAATGCAGGATATATTTCACCTGTTATGTTACAGATGGAGTCTGGGGCGATAGTACAGGACACAAACACATCTAGAAACATCAACGAGATTGAAAGGATACAATGACGATCTCTAAAATGTTCGCCAAACTGGAAATTAAAGAGATTCATACCAGACACTTCAGGCAAAAGTTTATATTGTGGATCAAGTGGCAGATTGTTGTCAACCAGATGAATATTTAAAGACAGTGCGTACAAAAAGAACATTTACAAGAAAGAAATTGGCCAAAGACCTGAAAATAAATATTGTGGGAAAGGAAGTAAAGAACAACAACGAAGTGGTTTGACATTCAAACTAGCATAACACTAAAACATACTAACTTCTTGTGAAAATAGTGATCGAATCAATCACCTTAGACTTCCTGTTGTGCGCATATCAAGCAATGAGACATTCAAAACTGTCAATCTACAGTAATTTCTACAACGTTTTATTTAGACGAGTATTGGTATCGACAGCGCATTTATAGATAAAAAGTTTGAAACGCAGAATTGTCGGTCCTCGCTACCAGTTGACAAGTGATTTAGATACGGAGGAACAGCTATTCGAATGTGGTCAACAACGGTTAATTTTTACTACTTTTTTCCTATATTGTGAGCAGCCAATCCTAGTAATAATAACTAAAGGCTCTAAAGAGCCTGTGTCGCTCACCTTGGTCTATGTGCATATTAAACAAAGGACACAGATGGATTCATAACACAATTGTGTTTTGGTGACGGTGACGTTTTGTAGATCTTACTTTACTGAACATTCTTGCTACTTACAATTGTCTCTATCTATAATAAACTTGGCCCTTTAGATACAGAGGAAAATATTTTGTAAAAATTTACAAAAATTTACCAAATTAATAACAATTGTTAAAATTGACTATAAAGGGCAAAAACTCCTTAATGGGTCAACTGACCATTTTGGTCAAGTTGACTTATTTTTAAATCTTACTTTGCTGAACATTATTGCTGTTTTACAGTTTATCTCTATCTATAAAAGTATTCAAGATAACAACCAAAAAAACGGCAAAATTTCTTTAAAAAATACCAATTGGGGGGCAGCAACCCAACAACAAGTTGTCCAATTCATCTGAAAATTTCAGGGCAGATAGACTTTGACTTGATAAACAATTTAACCCCTTGTCAGATTTGCTCTAAATGCTTTGGTTTCAGAGTTATAAGCCAAAATCTACATTTTACCCCTATGTTCTATTTTTAGCCATGGCGGCCATCTTGATTGGTTAGCTGGGTCACCGCACACATTTTTCACATAGATACCCTAATAATGATTGTGGCTAAGTTTGGTTAAATTTGACCCAGTAGTTTCAAAGGAGAAGATTTTTGTAAAAGATAACAAAAATTTACGAAAAATTGGTAAAAAATGACTATAAAGGGCAATAACTCCTTAAGGATTCAATTTACCATTTTGATCATGTTGACTTATTTGTAGATCTTTTTTTTTTTTTTTTTTTTTTTTTTTTTTTTTTTTTTTTTTTTTTTTTTTTTTTTTTTTTTTTTTTTTTTTTTTTTTTTTTTTTTTTTTTTTTTTTTTTTTTTTTTTTTTTTTTTTTTTTTTTTTTTTTTTTTTTTTTTTTTTTTTTTTTTTTTTTTTTTTCTATAAAAGTATTCAAGATAACAACCAAAAAAACGGCAAAATTTCTTTAAAAAATACCAATTGGGGGCAGCAACCCAACAACAAGTTGTCCAATTCATCTGAAAATTTCAGGGCAGATAGACTTTGACTTGATAAACAATTTAACCCTTGTCAGATTTGCTCTAAATGCTTTGGTTTCAGAGTTATAAGCCAAAATCTACATTTTACCCCTATGTTCTATTTTAGCCATGGCGGCCATCTTGATTGGTTAGCTGGGTCACCGCACACATTTTTCACATAGATACCCTAATAATGATTGTGGCTAAGTTTGGTTAAATTTGACCCAGTAGTTTCAAAGGAGAAGATTTTTGTAAAAGATAACAAAAATTTACGAAAAATTGGTAAAAAATGACTATAAAGGGCAATAACTCCTTAAGGATTCAATTTACCATTTGATCATGTTGACTTATTTGTAGATCTTACTTTGCTGAACATTATTGCTGTTTACAGTTTATCTCTATCTACAATAATATTCAAGATAATAACCAAAAACGGCAAAATTTCCTTAAAAATACCAATTTAGGGGCAGCAACACAACAACCAGTTGTCCGATTCATCTTAGTTGACAAGTGATTTAGATACGGAGGAACAGCTATTCGAATGTGGTCAACAACGGTTAATTTTTACTACTTTTTTCCTATATTGTGAGCAGCCAATCCTAGTAATAATAACTAAAGGCTCTAAAGAGCCTGTGTCGCTCACCTTGGTCTATGTGCATATTAAACAAAGGACACAGATGGATTCATAACACAATTGTGTTTTGGTGACGGTGACGTTTGTAGATCTTACTTTACTGAACATTCTTGCTACTTACAATTGTCTCTATCTATAATAAACTTGGCCCTTTAGATACAGAGGAAAATATTTTGTAAAAATTTACAAAAATTTACCAAATTAATAACAATTGTTAAAATTGACTATAAAGGGCAAAAACTCCTTAATGGGTCAACTGACCATTTTGGTCAAGTTGACTTATTTTTAAATCTTACTTTGCTGAACATTATTGCTGTTTACAGTTTATCTCTATCTATAAAAGTATTCAAGATAACAACCAAAAAACGGCAAAATTTCTTTAAAAAATACCAATTGGGGGGCAGCAACCCAACAACAAGTTGTCCAATTCATCTGAAAATTTCAGGGCAGATAGACTTTGACTTGATAAACAATTTAACCCCTTGTCAGATTTGCTCTAAATGCTTTGGTTTCAGAGTTATAAGCCAAAATCTACATTTTACCCCTATGTTCTATTTTTAGCCATGGCGGCCATCTTGATTGGTTAGCTGGGTCACCGCACACATTTTTCACATAGATACCCTAATAATGATTGTGGCTAAGTTTGGTTAAATTTGACCCAGTAGTTTCAAAGGAGAAGATTTTTGTAAAAGATAACAAAAATTTACGAAAAATTGGTAAAAAATGACTATAAAGGGCAATAACTCCTTAAGGATTCAATTTACCATTTTGATCATGTTGACTTATTTGTAGATCTTACTTTGCTGAACATTATTGCTGTTTACAGTTTATCTCTATCTACAATAATATTCAAGATAATAACCAAAAACGGCAAAATTTCCTTAAAAATACCAATTTAGGGGCAGCAACACAACAACCAGTTGTCCGATTCATCTTAGTTGACAAGTGATTTAGATACGGAGGAACAGCTATTCGAATGTGGTCAACAACGGTTAATTTTTACTACTTTTTTCCTATATTGTGAGCAGCCAATCCTAGTAATAATAACTAAAGGCTCTAAAGAGCCTGTGTCGCTCACCTTGGTCTATGTGCATATTAAACAAAGGACACAGATGGATTCATAACACAATTGTGTTTTGGTGACGGTGACGTTTGTAGATCTTACTTTACTGAACATTCTTGCTACTTACAATTGTCTCTATCTATAATAAACTTGGCCCTTTAGATACAGAGGAAAATATTTTGTAAAAATTTACAAAAATTTACCAAATTAATAACAATTGTTAAAATTGACTATAAAGGGCAAAAACTCCTTAATGGGTCAACTGACCATTTTGGTCAAGTTGACTTATTTTTAAATCTTACTTTGCTGAACATTATTGCTGTTTACAGTTTATCTCTATCTATAAAAGTATTCAAGATAACAACCAAAAAACGGCAAAATTTCTTTAAAAAATACCAATTGGGGGGCAGCAACCCAACAACAAGTTGTCCAATTCATCTGAAAATTTCAGGGCAGATAGACTTTGACTTGATAAACAATTTAACCCCTTGTCAGATTTGCTCTAAATGCTTTGGTTTCAGAGTTATAAGCCAAAATCTACATTTTACCCCTATGTTCTATTTTTAGCCATGGCGGCCATCTTGATTGGTTAGCTGGGTCACCGCACACATTTTTCACATAGATACCCTAATAATGATTGTGGCTAAGTTTGGTTAAATTTGACCCAGTAGTTTCAAAGGAGAAGATTTTTGTAAAAGATAACAAAAATTTACGAAAAATTGGTAAAAAATGACTATAAAGGGCAATAACTCCTTAAGGATTCAATTTACCATTTTGATCATGTTGACTTATTTGTAGATCTTACTTTGCTGAACATTATTGCTGTTTACAGTTTATCTCTATCTACAATAATATTCAAGATAATAACCAAAAACGGCAAAATTTCCTTAAAAATACCAATTTAGGGGCAGCAACACAACAACCAGTTGTCCGATTCATCTGAAAATATCAGGGCAGATAGATATTGACTTGATAAACAATTTAACCCCTTGTCAGATTTGCTCTAAATGCTTTGGTTTCAGAGTTATAAGCCAAAATCTACATTTTACCCCTATGTTCTATTTTTAGCCATGGCGGCCATCTTGGTTGGTTGGCCGGGTCACCGGACACAATTTTTAAACAAGATACTGATACCCTAGTGATGATTGTGGCCAAGTTTGGTTAAATTTGGCCAAGTAGTTTCAGAGGAGAATATTGTTGTAAAGTTAACGCCGACGGACGACGGACGCCAAGTGATGGGAAAAGCTCAATTGGCCCTTTGGGTCAGGTGAGCTAATAATAATAATAATGAAAATTTATAGAGCGCCCTATATAAAAAATAAAAATTACTCTAGGGCGCTGTACATTCAGCATGGTAATTAAAACAAATCCAAGACAAAAACATTAAACATACACTGTGTTAGATTCAAGTACTAACATAAATTATAAAACAAAAATGCCTACCATAAAATAAAAGGTAGATACCCAAAAAACATTGTAAAACAACAAATTAAAAAATAAATAGCAATCTAGGTTAAAAGCATGCAAAACAAGCAGAAATCCTAAAAAGTTATACAAACAAAATGCATTAAAAGTTTATACAAAACTACATGAACTAGTAAAAACCCGTAAAAGAGAAAGGAAAAAGTCTGATTAAAAAGCAATGCGATAGAAATGAGTTTTTAGCTTAGATTTAAAACACTCTAAGGACTTGCATTGTCTTAAACTGTTCGGGAGATTATTCCAAAGAGATGCCTAAAAGGGAGTTTCAATATATTACGTTATATTTTCAACCTCGCCGTAAGAACTATTATATTGTAGTGATACACACCAGTATACTAAAGTACTCTGGTTTTTTTAATATTATATTAATATAACAGTTACATGTATATGATGTTCATCCATTGGTATATCATTCGATTCTACTAATCAAATTATAGTGCAGTGCAAGTGCATATATAGTAGACACTCTCCTGCAAAAATTCGATTCTCTAATAAATTGAATATGAGTAGACATTCATATTTTTCTCAAAACCAATCTCTCATGTAGAGTAATCGGTCCTAGCTCTGAACAAGGATCGATTACTCTGCATGAGAGCTGCCCGCAAAACGTTCTTGAGATATTCTTGCGCATGCGTTAAAGGGGCACTAGCTATCAAATTCATTTTCACCGATTCTAAGCAAATTTTCATATTTGATTTATAACAATGCAAAACACTTATCCAAACTATTAAAAGTCTAAATAAAACAATAAACAAGGCACAGGCATGAAAATACGTAGCTTCGTTTCATATGCATTTGAGTCTAGATGCCATCTAATTATTTATCGAGTTGACCTCTATCGTCATCCGATGACCATATAAGCGATGTAAACATAATAAAATTGAGAATGGAAATGGGGAATGTGTCAAAGAGACAACAACCCGACCAAATAAAAAAACAACAGCAGAAGGTCACCAACAGGTCTTCAATGTAGCGAGAAATTCCCGCACCCGGAGGCGTCCCTTCAGCTGGCCCCTAAACAAATATATACTAGTTCAGTGATAATGAACGCCATACTAATTTCCAAATTGTACACAAGAAACTAAAATTAAAATAATACAAGACTAACAAAGGCCAGAGGCTTCTGACTTGGGACAGGCGCAAAAATGCGGCGGGGTTAAACATGTTTGTGAGATCTCAACCCTCCCCCTATACCTCTAACCAATGTATAAAAGTAAATATAGATATAAATAGATTAAGCAAACACGTGCTGTTGAATTATTCTAGGTCTATTTAATTTCATATTACAGATAAAAAATAAATGTTTATCATCGTTTTTACCTGTATTAGAATGTTTATTTGTGGATCGAATCAGTCAACCAAATTTTTTACCTTTGTTTCACTGTCAATGTTGACATTCTCTTCCTTTAAATAACTTTACAAAATACAATTCACGTGTTATCAATCTCAAGCTAAGGGGTTAAATTAAAATTCACATGAATACGGATTCAATGAGGCATAATCAATGTTTTTTTGTTGCTTATTTTGACAAAATTGAACATAATTGACTACTAAAAAGGAATTATTATTTCACTACATGTATTTGTATTTCTTTACTGGTTGAGCCAAAAAAAAAAAATATATATTAGGTTTTTCATATATCTCGTAGCTAGTGCCCCTTTAACTTATTTTTTTCGGTATTAGTGCATTAATATTATCAATGATTTTTTACTTGTATATATATATATATATACAACTCGTCTAAACATCAACCCAACAATGTTAGATCTGTAAATTTGCTTTCGCAATTTTTTTGTTCTTCCCTATATATATGTTACAGGCTTTTTCGAAATTCAGGCATTTTGTAAAATGCCTGAAAACTTTAGGCATTTTGTAAAATGCTTGCAAGATCCAGTCATTATACATAATGACTAATTTTTCTGGGCATTTTACAAAATGCCTGAAAAAATTGAAAGGCACTTTACAAAATGCCTGAAATCAATTTATAGAATAAAGTGTAAAAAAAACCCAATTGAAAACATTGGACACCGGAGCAGTTTTATTTAAATAAAATAGAAGTATTTTAATAATCAAGAATACATTTTACCGATGCAAGCACAGAACTCGACAATTATTTATAATTTCTCAAAATGTTTGGATGACAGAACTGATTTTTTTTTGTCCTGATTTTTTGCAAATACATTGGTTTACGAAAAATCTGGTTTAAGCACTATGACAACATTTTAAGAAACCTGGATTATCAGTTATAAAGCACTTTCATTATTATTTCTATAAGAACTCTTAACATTCACATCATTGGGTTTCGCAATGAGAACACACGTCACACATGCATATATTCTTCTTCATATGCTCCCAGATGATACAAAGTACATTATCATGATATGCTCAACTTGTACCTTTAGCCTGATAGCTTTTAACGGACTGAACTCAATGAATCAGATCTGCCCATAACGAATGATGCATCTATAACTGGATTTTACTTGAGGCAGTAAATATAAAGATACTCATATATTGTTATTGGCATCACAACCATAAGCCGCTTTGTATTGCAAAACTAATGCTATAGATGGGCAAGAGGCAGTAATAATTTCCACCTTTATCCAGAATAGTCCACAGCAGAAAATACTAATATGAATTATAACCAAATCATTCTCATCTTAAAAATGCATGAAATATTTGCTACTAAAAGCATAAAATCAGTCAATTATAAACAAACCTCTTTTTCTCTATTTCACATGTTTCACTTCACTGTTTTGAATCTGGATTTTCTAAAAACTCGTTTGGAAAATATTGTTCTATTAAAGGACCGATTTGTCCTCCTGTCATTTTGACAAAATAATCATAAATTTACTATCTGAAATACAGAGTGAGTACATACTTACCGTAGTTTCACTAAAAACTAAACCCACAGCATATGACATACAAACCTTTGCAGCTTGTTTTTGGAAAATAAACTAATTCTACAGAACCATTAGTTATTTTTTTTGCAAGATATAATGTTTGTTTTTTCACTTCTGTCACATAAATCTCAGGATATTATTCTTCTACAAATTGCATGAAACTGAACAGGCAATTTGTGGAATTTTGTTTCAAAATTTCAGTCATTTTAAAAAATGACTAGGTATTTTTAGTCATTTTGTATAAAGCCTGTCAATGTTAGGCATTTTATAAATTGGTGGCCGGGTGTTACCTTTCCACGTCAGTTTTAATCTAGCGTCGTACTACAGTACATGATATATAAGGCATGAAGATGTTATTTTTACAGATCAGCTAAATTATCTATAGTAAAGGATCCTACAAATTAATGTAAGATACAGTCACAGAGTACGTCTGAACCAGTGACAACTCTACAACAGATTTATCCATCGGATCACCAGCAGTGATGGTGATACATGGCTGTGTACATTCTGTATATAAAACTCATCTAAACATCAACCCAACAATGTTAGATCTGTAAATTTGCTTTCGCAAATATATACGAAAAAACATTTTCATATTATTTTTTTATCATGTTTATGTTCTAAACAAAACTATTCTTATCAGTATTCATTGAAGAAATGAATTTACAACAAGCGATAATGAATGCTATTTGCACTCGATTATGCCCGCGTATTTATCCGTTTGTTGATCGGTTACTAGTCAAACACGAAATTTTCGTAAGTGGAAATCTCGTCCGGAACTATACATCGAAATGATGTACAATCCATGATGTACAACTGTTTTTTTTTAACATATGCAAAAAGTCTACTATTTCAAAAGGGAATCTATTTAATCTTGTTTAAATATAATTTTAAAAGCACAAACATACTTACAATTTATTCATTGCAACATAGTAGTCAGGACTGTAGTAATTGTCAAACGTGATTGTTGTCTCATCGAAAGATGTAATCATTTCAGACACGTCATTAATCATAGGAGTCAGTTTAAAGTTGTTTGGACTGCCCTTCTGTTTCCATATCTGTATCACCAATAATTCAATACAAAACGATGAAAGACCGACCTAAAATATCAGACTCATATCTATAAATTGCCAAAATATAAAGAACAAACTTATTTGGATTAATATTATTAAAATGGGATCCCATACTATCGCTCTATACATATCGTATCGGTAAATCAATTCGTGAAACAACTCAAACAGATGAATTTCTTATTTCAGGGCATATTTCGGAATCTTAATCCACCTCTGTTTAATCCTTTGTATTCTATACAGACTATTATGTACTATAGCTTCACTCGTACCTCTTATTAAGTGTCATCTATATTCAATAGTTTGAAACAAATTTCTTCAGAGAGGAGATTTTAAATGTTTCCATTTAAAACGAACTACTCACATCTTCGTTATAATTCCAGTACTTGATTAAGCGAATAAGATCTTTAACTCGAGCGGGAACAAACTTCACAAATTCAACTTGCTGCCTCGCCACACATTTAGCATAATAATCCCTGTTATAATACTCTTCTTCCATTCTATCGTATAATACTTGTAAACTTTTACGAACATTTGACGGATCTAGAAAAAAACAAATTCAAATAAGTTGGCGAAGCAGCATAAGTTCAGGTTGTACATAAGTTAAGTATAAACATGCAAAGACGTATCCGGTTGTAACTTAATGTGTGGGTTCGTTGTGTAGTCTGTCTGCATATTTCGCCCTTCTATATACATTTGTTTTTCGTGTTATTGAAAAATTATCAGTCACTTACAAACTTCGGCTTCTATGCAATGTTATACAAGAATTGTCGAAATTTGCTTATTACTAAATGTAAAATACCACCATTGATTTTCCCGTATTATTCTTTGTTTTATTTTCAGAATTTATCTTTGTTTCAAATAAAGAAATACTTGACAGGCAAATGGCAGTATTTGCCTGTCCTGCACTGTAGAAAAAATCACATAAAATTGCATTTCATCATAAGAAAATAAACAACACTGGGAGTTTATCAATGTTCACCTCTTTTTCACCTGTGTACTTGCTTTAGTAACCTTGTAACCTTAAGTTTCCAAAATATTCTGTAGAAACACGAAATAACAAAAATAATGGTGCTCTGAATCACCCAAGATATATGTTTATGACCTAAAATTGCAATGAAATACATGATTAATTAAGGAATGACTGTCATATTTATTCTGTCTATGAAGAAATAACATAAAAAATGTGGTGCACACTGAATAACGCGCGTAGCGGGTTATTTAACAGTGTGCACCACATTTTTATGTTATTTCGAATAGACAGAAGAAATATTACAGTCATTACCTATAATTTAATTCTATATTCCATTTTAAACCAGAGTAAACCATGAAAAAACGTCGATAACGTCACGGTCACATGACTAAATTATGTCTATGGGCTGATAAACAAAACAACGTCAGCCAATCAGAAGACGCGTTACATCCAACATTAAATTATTTCTCTACAACTGTCAAATTCATGGGAATATTTTTTTCGAAACTTTTTCGAATGTAATCTGATGTTAAGTACTATGATTTGGTGGTATTACACCTAAGGAAGACATTTCCGTTGAATACACTGAATGTGATTTTTTTCCATGGTAATACTGTTTTTTTCAAGTATCACTGTCAAGTTTTGTCATAATCAGTTCAATGGTTTGAGAAATTAGTTTTCAAAGGTACCAGGATTATAATTTAATACGCCAGACGCGCGTTTCGTCTACATAAGACTCACCAGTGACGCTCAGATCAAAAAAATGTTTTAAAGCTAAATAAGTACAAAGTTGAAGAGCATTGAAGACCAAAAATTTCAAAAAATCTAGTATAATGAAATAAAACAGCTACAGCGACTCGACCAATATGTCTTCCAAAAATCCAAATCATGATAAAATATAGTGTGGACCGTCACCAAAAAATGATCAACTATCCATCTCATCTACCTACACACAGTTGAATATGATACAATAAAATCAACGGTACCAATTTTGTTGCACCAGATGCGCATTTCGACATGAACATGAACAAAACATGAATTTAGTGTGATTAAACCCACTATTTGACATCTTTGTCTTCCAGTAAATAAAACTTTTGGGGTAACTTTCACTAACTTATGATAGAATTGTTATAATGAATGAGTAATTGAAGTATTCAAGCTGAATGAACAGAACTATTTAATATATACAAGTTTACTGTCTCCAAGGAGGTTTCAATAACTCCTTGCGTAAAACTTAAATTTACTCCGCGTTCCAGTGAAGGACATAAAAATTAGCTGCAATTTTGTGGGTATTTAAGATTTGGTGGTACCAACCCTAAAGAAACACAGATTTCAAAGAAAAACATGTGACTTAAACTGAAAAAAGATACAAATTAGATTGTACGATTGTTCTCTCATTATTTTTATACTTCATGCTATTTTACTGAAGTATTGCAAAAATTGGTGGCTTGTCTAAAATATATTTGAGTATAGTTGCCTTGAAATAAGGCTCTACCATTAATTATTTGTCATATTAGTATGCAGAGCAATGCATACTCTCGTGTTTCTCCTCTTCATTAATATATATTGTGGTATTAAAGAAAACCTTTTCTGACGTCACTCTCTTAGAAATGTACAGTTTGTAATCAGTTATCAAATGATTTTGAAGCAATAACAAACAAAAAATCATCAAAAAGAATCTATTAAGATGTCACTCAAATTGGAACTTATCCATGATGATGTGGTTGATAATTCAAAAATGTGACTTGTGACTAGTAACATTATACAAATAACACATATCTGAGAGGGTGATAAAGCAGATGTTTACCCCGAGACAACATTGTAAACTGAGGCGAAGCCAAGAATTGACAATGTTTGAGGTGTACCAATCTGCTCTATCACCCTCTCAACTATGTCTTATTAAATTTATTATACTGAATGTCCTATCATTATTGTCTTTCACTGTTGAATATAAAGTATTTTACCATGACGTAACGTACATAAAAAATTTACAGATATTAGAAAAATTAACAAAGTGAAGCAAGATATTTTTTTTTTATTTCAATATTCTATGAAAAAGTTTGGAGCCAAAACGTACAACTTGAACATAGTAATTAATTACCAGTATTTGATTCGAGTACAATTCATTGTGGTTTAAATTATCGATTTTTGATTGCATGGTTTATACGAGAGGGTGACACTCCAAAAGATGTATCCCGCTCAGTCATGGGATAGAGTAAATTGTCTCCCTCGTATTAGCCAATCAAAATCTGGCATTTTAATGTGAAGGTATAATACCACCAAATCATAGTACGTCACATCCGGTTGCATTTTTTTAGGTAGTTTTAGGTAATCAATCCTACATTTTATTGCAATAAAATATTTTTTTTGTCATAAACATATATCTTTGGTATTTCAAAGCACCATCATTACTTTTTTATTTGCGGTTATTATAGAATATTTTGGAAAGTGGAGGTTACATGATTATTAAAGCTTGTACACAGGTAAAATAAGGGGGGGGGGGGGGTAATTTTTAACTTCCAGTGATGGTTATTTTCTTATATGCAATGAAATGTTATGTGAAATTTGTTCTATAGTATTCAGAAGAAAATTGTTACACTCAATGCATCCATATCTTAATATTTTTTTCTCTCTCTAAGATGATTTCATAACACTGAGATTGGAAATGGGGAATATGTCAAAGAGACAACAAAACGACCAAAGAGCAGATAATAGCCGAAGGCCATCAATGGATCTTCAATGCAGGGAGAAAATCCCGCAACCCAGGTAGGCCTCAGTTGGCCCCTGCATATTTTAAAGTCTAAATCCAGATATATTTACTTAGATTTGTTGTTGTTAATAAAAATGCATTAGCTCATAGATCACATGCATAATTGCGTATGCTTAAAAGTTAATACTACCTTATTTTGTAACTTCAGATCATTTTTCGGATTCCTAAACTTTCGATAAATTTTTCTGTTTAGGATAAGATTAATCCTGGTACCTTTGATTACTATTTACACCACTGGGTCAATGTAACTGCTGGTGGACGTTTCGCCCCCGTGGGTATCACCAAACCAGTAGTCAACTCTTCGGTGTTGACATGAATCTCAATTATAGTTGGTCATTTTTATAAATTTCCTGTTACAAAACTTTGAATTTTTCATAAACCTAAGGATTTTCTTATCTCAGGATAGGTTATCTTAGCCGTATTTGGCACAACTTTTTGGGTCCTCAATGGTCTTCAACTTTGTACTTTGAACTTTGGCTTCATAACTATTTTGATATCAGCGTCACTGATGAGTCTTGTGTAGACAAAACGCGCGTCTGGCGTATTAAATTATAATCCTGGTACCTTCGATAACTATTTAGTTGTTTTACATTTTTCATGATTTCTATCCTATACCTGAATACTTCTATCGCTGGCTTATGTATAGATTTTAATTTGAGCTTACGGATATACGACATGATATTTTTAAGATGCCACAACAGTATATACGTAGATACATTAAAGAGACAAAGGATAACAAGAATGTGTCCATAGTACACAGATGCCCCACTCACACTATCATTTTCTATGTTTAGGGACCGTAATATTGGAGTAAAAACTATAATTTGGCATTGAAATTAGAAATATCATATCATAGGGAACACGTATACTAAGTTTCAAGTTGATTGGACTTCAACTTCACCAAAAAACTACCTTGACCAAAAGCTTTAACCAAAAACTTTAACCTGAAACTTGCACTATCATTTTCTGTGTACAATTGACCGTGAAATTGGGTTAAAAATTATAATTTTGCATTACATTGAGAAAGATTATATCAGAGGGAACATGTGTACTACGTTTCAAGTTGATTGGACTTCAACTTCATCAAAAACTACCTTGACCAAAAACTTAAACCTGCAGCGGGACAACGGACAAACGGACGGACGAACGAACGGACGGACGGACCAGAAAACATAATGCTCCTCTACTATCGTAGTTGGGGCATAAAAATGAGTTCGTTATGAAGGTACTAGCTCTGAGCTCGTGGTATATACCTATGTAAAAATCAGCTGCACGTTTTAATCATGTTATATTGTCAAGGAAATGTTAAGCTTCGTTTTAATCGTGTTCTTTTGAGTATTTGTAAGTAAATAGTAAACTTCTCAATGACAAAATTTTGGAAAATCAAACCGGCAAAATAAATTTTAGTCAAGTTTAGTACCACCTTAAACAAACCAACGTTCATCAAAATTAATGCATGCCCTTTGTAGAAAAATCAATGGTTTCTCACACAGAACAACACAAAGGGCACTCCATCATACAAATCAAATCATACATTTATAAAAAATCGTTTACAGAACTCATTAATTCTGTTAGATAGATGTGTCGTTTTTTGAAGAAAAGACTTACCTATAACGTCAATGACCGGAAGTAAGTCTACCTCAAACCAATCTCTGTCCTCAGCACAACATACTTTAAATTGGAGGGTGAAAGGAGTCGGCGGTTTTGTTATCTGAATTCTAATTCCGGTTTCTGTATTTACTGTAGCAAGCAAATAATCTCGGAAACTGGAGAGTATTTTCGGCATATTTTTTCGTAAATCATCAACATTTCGAAAATCGTTGACCACTACCAATAGATCCACATCTGAATGAGCCCTTACCCCCGTGCCTTTTCCAAGTGATCCACCCTATATACAATAAAACATGTAGAAGGAAATTAATTCAATGAACAATCATGATGTGGTTTGCTGACAAGAAACCTAATTAAAACATATTTGATCAGATTTGAAATGTTCCCTGAAAAAGAACTCGGCTTGTTGTGAATGAAAATTCGAATTCTAAATATTGTAAATAATAGTCTACTGATATATTCTAAAAAGCATCATTTTAACATAAATGTTTATAGTATTTTTAGCCAATAAGGCATAATTTTGAAATATTTTAAAGGATTTTGTATAAGTGTACTAAAATATCTGCAAGTGGAAAGTTTCAAATAAACCTATTAAAATGTTGAATCTTACTGATAGTCTATAGTATACCTTAATTACTTCTTTGATGTTATAACTTGGGTGTTTGTGTATCAGACGAACAACTGTGTGTATAACCTCCCTACAACTAACAAGATATCTGGTATCTGGTCGGACCATCCTGTCTAAGAACTGTTCCAATGTCTCTCCCAATGAGAGTCCAGGGAAATAACCTGCCATTTTTAGCTCTCAAACTGCTAAACCAATGAAATACAAAAGCAAGATGTATAGTAAAAGAGAAGATAGAAAAACTAGTACGTGTTAACTGTCGCAAATTGAGTGTATAGTACCGAGCTACGCGTATAGTACCGAGAAACGCGTAGATAGATGTAAAAGGATATATATTAGCGACAGTTAAATTAAGTTTTCCAAAGGCCAATCTTTAAATACAGTACATGTATCTCCATTCGAATTTCACATAATAGAAAAAAATCCATTTGGCTTAAATATGTTATACTTGAAAATGTCCGAGAAACTGTTATATCGCTATTTTGTGCAATTTTCCTTTGATCTTTTTTTGTGATAATTTTTCATATCATGCTACTCGCTTGAGGTGGAAAATTATCGCCAGAAACTATGGAGGCACGTGGCGTTGCTAATGAAATTGACATGAAATTGACAACGAGGTCATAGGTAAAATAGCGATAAACAGATTATCATTTGTCATCTCGTTGAGATGATCAACGATAAATCTATAAACATCGTTTTATACAGTTTAGTCCAGTCAAACTAAGATTTAACCTCAAACTAATTGCAACAGAAAATGTTTTAGTTCTAATCTATAGCATTATGCCCTTTATATACACAGAAAAAAGTCCCATAAAATCTAACTTGAGGAAAACTCAAAATCAGCATTTTTAATTTCCTATGGAAATTAACATTGGAAGGGGAGATAACTCTTGCAAAAATGAGTCTTTTTTGGTCAGTTTTTGGTTGTTTTTCGTGAAATTTATGTAAAGTATGATACTTTGATGGGGCTATAAGATTGTATTTGACTAAATTATTAGTTGGCATCTGAATAATGTGACGTGCATAGCTATACTCTCGATGTGAAATATAAACACTAGACGTATTTATACTTTTCGTTCGTTTCTGAATGGTTTAATAAATGACAATAAAAGATTTTGAGGCACAATATGTGACTATTGTGACATCTTTTAGTAATGACTACCAAAAAATTGGAATTAAAAAGGATGGCTCGAGTTTCCTTAATTTGGGACAGTTAAACCGTGGAATCTAACCTTTCTTTTTTTTTTGTCAACATCCAATGACAATTTTCATTCTAAACGAATTGCATAAAAAGAGTGAGTAATTGGTGTGTATCGTCACTTTCAGCACTGAAGTGCTATTTTTCGAACTCACAACCTTAGGATTGACAGGCTAGTACTAGTGATACAGTAGTTCTACTTCGACCAATCGTCCACCGAGGCTTCTATTATAGATGTCCTATTGTCAAAATCATGACTTTTAAAATATCAATTATTATAATATTGCACTTACTGATTATTGTGCATGTAGTTATTCTTCTCAGTCACACATTATTCGTTTATATTTAAGGTTAGATATATTTTCTACAGTCATACCTCTGTGTATACAACTTCCTATAGTGAACGATGCGTATATAAAATAAAAATCTTTCACACTACGTGTTATTTATAATCATTTGACCTTAATAAGAGATATATATGTAGATAATAACCTGTGGTATCTTGCGTCTTTTTAAAGTTTATGCAAGTTTACGAGCACTTCTAGATATGTCTAGTTCATTGTAGTGAAAAGACATGTTTTCCTTTACATTCTTCGAAAGAACAATTTAAACACATTGCATTTGATGCAGTCTTATTGCGTGAAGTTTTAGCACATGAGACAATATCTGAAAAAGTATAATTTCCATGTCCCATCTTTCACCAGCAATTATTTTTTATTCAGGCATCTTTTTGGAAAATTTTAAGTTTCAGTATTAACTCGAGTATATAATGCACCAACTGCAACCAATTGAACATTCTTTTTAATATTTCGTCTAATAAAATATTAAAATTTAAATGGTCAGCCCTCCCCCCAAAAAAAAATCAAAAACAATCATGTTGCCCCCTGTTATTTTCTGAAAATTAAATCATTCAAAGAATATCTAAATTAAGTAAACAGCCTTCCGATTTTCACGAATCTGGTAGATTATAGAAAAAACTTCTCCATCACTGGTCTGGTTTTCCCTCCTGTTACCGCTGGGTTTTTTTCCACCTGTGGACACGTTTGTAAGACCAAAAATTTATTTCTTGTAATGCAATGTGAAGAGCATTATTTCCTGCTTGACCTATAATGGTTTACTTTTTTTTTAAATTATTATTTGGATGGAGGGTTGTCTCATTGGCACTCACACCACATCTTCCTATATCTATGTATGACTCCATATGTTTAGGTGAATAGCAGCCAGTTTAAAAAAACTGAACTCCCCAAAGATCAGAATTTGGAGAAAAATAATTTTGTTGTTCTCTCCTGTTGCAGCCTTTTTTGTGTACCTTCTGAGAATATTTCATTGTCAGCACTATAACAGTACGTGTGTTTTTATAGTATCTTATCAAATTGATATGTAGATGGAAGTAAACTTCTACACAATTCGAGTAAATGAAAAAAAAGTACTGCGTAATTCCTTTCTGTTACGTTCTGTCATGTTACCTGATAAAAAATAACAGCATAACCATAATCAGTAACAGGAAGGATGTTCAAGACAATTTCACTGATGAATCAAAAAGTTAATCTACAGTATATGTCAACCATTTCATTTAATATAAGTTATCATCACCATATTAAATAAATTTCAAAGTATTAAATATACAGTATATAGAATTTTTCATTACCTAGGCAGATTTTTCATCATGCAAATACAGTTTTAAAGGATAAATGACATTGTTTGCTGTTATCTTTCAGTTGTGACCATTCTGAAATGATGTATTTTTCTTAAACTACAAAATAATGCTTTTTTTTTGAGAGAAAAAAATCCTTTCTGTTACCAACTCTGTCCTGTTACCGTTGTCCTGTTACTCAAGATTCTTTCATGTTACCGACATATCTGACTATTTTTAGTATATTTCTAAACCTTTTGTATAGCAAATGCTAAAATCAATAATTGGCATTTGATAAACTATTGCAGAATAAACTAGTAAACCACAAATAGTGTCTTAAACTTATTCCTTATTCCCGTTTGAAACTTTTTTAAATTGATTCACTTTGGTAACAGGAAAGAACTAGATTTTTTTGTACCATTTTTGAAATTGCCATTGTTACCACATTTAACAATTGTTTGAATTACAGACAACAGTTCCTAGATTTCTCAATGTGTGTTCTTCGATTTGTGCTATTAAAATACCGGGTCTAAAGACATTTTTTTGTTTTTTCTTATTGCCAAAAAATTAGACTTTTTCAGATATTGTCTCACAAATATTCTAAAACTTGTTAGCCTATTAATATGGTTGACATGGCTAAAAATATAAAAACTATCAGAGGACTTCTTGTCCTTTATTTGAAAAAAGAAACATCATTTTTGTTTTGTTTTTGCCTTATATCTGAACAACTATCTGTTAGAGTTTTTTGCAATTTAATGACAATTTTTTACGCCGTTTCTGTGATTTGGCCATGAAATACAGAATATCGTGATAAACAGTAAACAGTACAAATAGTGAGCTGATATTTTTGTCATGAATTCTATCCTAGTCCATACTTTTGGAGAATTTCCATTGTTGAAGATGCAGATAGCAATTGGGTTATTTGTGGTCTGTTATATATCTCATTTTAGATGAAAAATTTGTAAAATATAAGCATGATTTTTTTTTGTGAATTGAATCGCGGTCAACCAAATGGTTATAAGATAAGGGTTTATATTAAAGGAATACGGGTTCAATGAGTTTAAGTATTGACTTGCAAGTCAATAATATATCAGCGATGTTTTTTAGTTTATTTTGACAAATTTGGAATAAAAATGAATGCTTACAACGAAACAGTATACAGTAATAGAGACTATATAAATATAATGAAGCTCACAATCGTTGCAATTTGGGACTGAACAATATAAACTTCTTCTTTTTTTTATACACGTCAACAAAATCACAGGAAAACAGCATCGAATGTAACCTTGATTTTACTTCTTTAACTTGTCCGACTACATGTACCAGAATGTCCCTCTACAGAGTAGCTAACCGGTCAAAATTCTATACTCTGGATCCCTACTCACACCCAAAAAAGTCTATGTGTTGTGTTAGCGCTGTTAAAATCCAGTTGGCCTATAAATTATGGTATAATCTATACTCTGGATCCCAACACACACCCGGCCAAAAAGTCTATTTGTTGTGTTAGTGCTGTTAAAATCTGTTAGGCCTATCAATGAAAACGAAATTTCATATCAGCTCATATTTAAAAATACCCTACAATTTTGATAACTTACAATTTTCCAGAACCTGACCCTGGTAAAAACTTTTCAAATTATTGCAAAAATCCGTAGCATCAACGCACATTAAGTAATGACGTCATTCATTAATGACGTACATAATGAATGACGTACATCGATATCATTCATGCGAATTTTCGCGTATTTTTCACTCTACCGAAGAATACGAAAATCCTGCAAAATTTATTATGCGTTATAATTTGCTACTTCTATGATGAGTTTGTTTACAAATCGTGAAAATTGTGCTCACATTTAAACTTTTTTATTAATAATTTTATTAATTGTCATTTTCTCACCAATCAGGAGTCATAATAATATTGGCAATGTTGATTTATTTTAAGATTTTGTCTGTTTTTTTTTTTTTTTAATTTACAGTCTTCATACATGTCATATATAATTTTCTAACAGAAAGGAGTTGTTTGAGGATTTTGGTCATCCTGACTTATTTACCGATCTTAAATTTGTTCATTATGTTTTGCCAGAACAGTTTGGCCATTTCTGTCAGTCTTATTTCCATGTATTTATAGTTTTCCCCATTATAGCTAAATTGATGAAAATCCTAGTCGGACAATGTGTAATTGTGAGTCGATTGGCAAATTCTGTCTAATTGTTTTACTTGTAGAAATTTTTGCTATCATCATGATTAATATTTCTCTTTTTTTAGTTTTCAAGATAATATAACAACCCCTTCCGTCAATTAAACAAAAAAATGATAAAAGTTGTAGTTAAAGGGAGTACCTTGTATAGTAGTTGTTTTTGGTAATTTCGGACAAAATGGAGATTTTAAATAAAATTAATGCCATCGTAATACTTTCTCTGACTATAACGGTTTTCAACGTGTTCGACATGTTCAAGGTATTATGTATTAAGACAAAATAGGCATTGACCAAGTTGGCACACACTGACAGACACTTGTTTCTGAGAAAAAAATACCTACATGTAATATATTATGGAAGGGAATATCCGCCAAAATTTGATTTGTAACTTGTATTTTTTCTTTTGAAACGGAACTTCTCATTGGCTTGCCGCGGTAACAATTAAACAGACACATCTCACAAAACGTGACTCAAACAAAGTAACTACATTTCACAAATTAAGAAATGTAGAAATTCATGTAACGAATTAAGAAAATACGTTAACAAATTAAGAAATTGTGTTTACACATTAACAAATTACATTTCACTAATCAAGAAATGTAGAAATTCATGTAACGGATGGAAAAAATACATGTTACAAATTAAGAAATAACATTTTACAAATTAAGAAATTGCATGTTACGAATTAAGAAATTGCATTTCACAAATTAAGAATTGTATAATTATGGCAGATATTCCCTTCCATAATATATACTATAACTTGTTTAAAAATATTAAAGGTATATATAATAATAGACAAGTGCTTGTGTATATTGTGGAAAATATTACCTTATATTTGGATAAATAAAAATTGAAAAAAACCTTCAAGAATGTTGGGTCAGCAGTGCTCCTTTAACTATATGTATTTATCAAAGTTGTACCAACATCGAACATGTGAAAATGTTGTTTGTTTACAGTCAGGATCCTACTTCGTCAAAATTATCTCCCCATTACGCCATTTCATTTTCACAATCGTAGAAACGGAAGCCATTGTAGGGATGACGCGCTACCAATTTTGCTCTTGGAAATCGATAAATTTATCCACATTGCACCATTACGATCCTTATATGTCAGTTGTATTTTTAAAGACAAATGTATCAACTAGCTGATGAGCATCAGTTAATAATCTTGTCTGCATTGATTTAACTTAAAACTTATGTCTGATCGGTTGTCAGGTGGAATTTTCGAAAATTCATAAACATTTAAAAAAATTCTAATTAAATATTTCGTGGAAGGGCAGACTAGATTTTTTTAGTGTATGAAGACTATAAACTCTAGTTATCACACACAAAAAATTAGATTTTTTCGAAGATATGCATTTTCATCATCCAACTTGAAAGACTGTCGTCAAGTACTTTCAGTAAAAAAATAGCTATTCGAACACACCTTCTCTGTTTTTGTGACTCATTAGATAGGTATTTCACTTGACCCATATATTTCATCTTTTAGTACTGTGATTTTTTTGTGTAATAACGTCAACCTGTAGCTTTAATATATAAAAATGATTAGAATCTGAAGCGAGACGATGTATGAAATAGTCTTACTTTGTACGATATCAAGACAAAATACTCAACTCAAACACGCCCTAAGATAAAAAGGTGCACTCGATTTTCTCTTTTCGATACAATTGTTACCTATTTTTTGGATTTTTTTCTTCAGTCACATAATGGAAGGGCAGACACGAAAATTACTGAAATAATAGATTGATATGTTTTCCGTCCGTGGTAATTTTTTCAAAAAAATCGGAGGTTATGCATTTTTTTCATCCAACTTGAAAGATACCCATGTCGTCGACTTGATATCTAATTGTTCTGCTTAACTATGAATTAGATAAATTGAAAACTTATGCAAATGGTGTTTTTAAAATAAAACACCTCGTAATTGAGAAGAAAATTGCAATTTTGTTTGTTTCTATTAACTTTTAAAAATTTTGTCACTATAGTAAACAATACAGTAAACATTTATCGCCTTCTCTAACAAAGAGCTTCGATTCTTTTGTTCTATTTCAACCTGGTTTCCGACTGGTTAAAGTCATTCGAGCCATTGGCATTGCAATCAAAGTGTACAGTAGCATTTTGCCAAGCAAATAATAAGGTCTTTCTACTTTTCTCCACTTTTCTGTGGAAAGACCAATTGTATTTGTTCTGATTATTATTATTATTTTTTTTTTCCGCCACATTTTGTTCTTGCGATAAATGTTTGTTTCGTAATATGTCGCTTAGATATTTCTTATATTGTATCGTATAATTTATGCGCTTTTAAATTTCACCCTGCTAAGCCGAACCATTTTCTTTGTAAGAGTTATCTCCCTATTTACTGTTTATCATCAGAGTGCATCTCCTTCGTAACAAAAAAAGATATCGACAAAATTCTTTTTAAAAATTGTTCGTTACATCCTCAGGAATTTTTTGGCTTATTTGGATCGAAGCGACCCTAGGTCTTAACTTAGAAAATGAGGTCAAGGTCAAAGGTCAAGTTCTTTATTTTGATTTTGCCTTGTTTTGAGATTTTCTCCGACAGTTTTAAAGATATACATTAAAAAACAAGCGCAAAATGTTTGCTTTATTGTAATGAAGATATGTTACATTTGATCTGATACAATTAAAGTGCATCTTATAGGAGTTAGTGCCCCTGAAATGTCTCAATATATAGTTATTTGATTATAACTTCAACTAAGTTCATGATAAAGCCATATGACCTTGTACAAAAGGTTAGGTGACATATGACCTTGAAAAATGACAACCGGAAGTGACCTTGAGAAAACCGGAAGTAGCTATTTTTGCACTTTTTTCATATCAAAGTACTGAGAATCCATATATTTTGTAATTTAAATACATTTACCAATCACTAAAGACTAGAAGTGACTTTCTGTAAACCGAAAGTGGTCAATTATATCCCGGTTTACAGGCAAAAGTATATAGAAACTATATATTTTTAGAATCAGTGTGAAAGAAGCTATCATAAGAGACCAAAAGTAACATTTACTTAACCGGAAGTAGCATATTATCTACTTTAGTTCGCCTTCAAATATATCAAAACCATTATTTATCGCATCAGTCTGAAGAAACTAGCTTCTTTTAAAAGTTTCTTTGATGTGGAAAGGCCTTCAATTGTTCTCTGAACAATTGGTTTTTAATATTATTAGTTATTATATATATTATTCATTTTCAGATTTGTAGACCACTAGTATGGGGAAACCAGTACATGTACAATCTGCTTAATACCTGTGTATTTAAATATGAACTTTCCACAATAATATACTCATATTTATAATAAAATGTGCGCTTGTCTCTGTAAGTGGCGTCTCCCATGTAAGAGTTTGTGGTTATTTGATAAATATTTTATGTTCGTTTGAGTTAACGAATTAGAATTTAAGTATATGTAAACTGTATAATTTGTGTATTTGTTTCATCCTATGAGCTCTATTTGCTTACGGGATAAAGTATTAGTATTAAATGGTAGTACACTATACTTTGCTTTTTATTTTATTTTTTAGTTAGGCTTCACTAATGAGTCTTTTGCCTGGCTGGCGTACATAATACGACCAGCCAGGTGAGCAAATAATAGAAATGGTTTGACCATAGATGTTAATATACCCATAAATATAGTCCTATAACATATGACTTCGCATTCTTATTCAATTTTTAACGTTTTTATACTGATATTTTCATTTTTTATTTTTTTTGAAGGCACATTGATAGTAAAAAAAAATATCAGAACAGTAAATAGAAATAGTAAATAATGCCCCCGAGGTCATATGTTATAGGACTACCATAAATAAAGCTCAACAGTGACTCCAAAGATTTTATGTGCCTTGTAACGGCTTTGACACTTATCTGATAATGTTATGAACCAGTTTGTCATTGTGATGCCAAATGACAATCTAGACAATAGAAAACTGACAATTAAAAGCTACATGCTAAAAATCAGAAAGAAACAAAATCAAAATATATATTGACTTAATTATGAAAAAAATAATATTCTTTTAGATAAAATAATATATTACATTACATTGGGTATTACATCATCCACATTCTTGCCAGTAATATAACTTTGCTACATTCGAGTGCATTGCATGCAATACAAATCTATTTAAACTGATTCTGAACCATGCTTACCTTGATCTACCTTTGTTTTACATCCACACATCCTAAAGTTATAAGCTGACGTGTCATACATGTAGGTGCTGATTATCATGATTGTGAATTCTACTTTCAGAAAATAAAAACTAGGTTAATGCATTGATTTCCCACAAGCAATGTACGAACGAATGTTGATAACATTGCAGTAAGTAAATATAGAGTAAATTATGGAACGCCAAACCTGTCTGCTCATAGCCGTCCGAGTCTTGTCGTAATCTGAAATATAGGCGACAGGCAATCATAATGTGATTAAATATAGTAAAAACGTGGTGAATGTGATATTCAACATTTGCAAGAGAAACGAAAAAAAATGGTTAAAAGCATGCCGAAATCATCACGGAGATGTGCCTCCCGAAAGTACATGAATTAAAACAACTGAAAATCAAGTGACACGTTTTTGGAATAATTATTTTTACACGAGAAGGTTTATGGAACAATTTTTAATTTAGGGTAAGATTTACAAGTTTGGCTAGTGTAAAGGTAAGTCCCCTTTTTTCCTGAATCATTTTTTATTTTTTATTAATTAGGACATTTTATGGTCATTGATGCCAATATTTATCAAACCAATGAAGCGGAACTAGACCTTAAATTAACAACAAAGAAACATACACACATACGCACACACACTCTCGCCTTTTCGCCATTTTCATGACAGAAGCAGTTCTCTCTGCTTACACTAATTAATAGGACTTATATTTCTACGTGAAAATCTTCGTATTTGAGAAATACTTTTTGACCAGCACTCCTACGGGCTGGTCAGGGAGAAGTGCTGGTCAAAGTATTTATCGCCGGAAAGTAATTCTTGCTTTTCCACTTTGGCGCCTCTCCTTTCCGAAAAGTTATATCGAAGTTTGAACAGATTGTTGATATTTTGCTCTATAAAATGAGCTGAAGATTTCCAAGAAGAAATAACATTAGGGTAAGTAGATTGGCGATAATTGCTTCTGTAATGAAAATGGCGAAATGGCAAGATCTTCTCTCTGTCCAGTCAGCTGGGGGTTGGGGGAGGGGTCATCTTGGTTAAAGGTGGGTAAAGGTGTGTACGAAAAATGAAACAGTTTCATAGTTTTACGATCATAGTCATTGACAAAATATCCAGAAATGGACACCAGGACATCACATCATTCTACGTATACTAGTAGATATATCTACTAAGTCTAGTATATGCCACGCCTCAATTATTCAGTAATCACTTAGTGATTCACTTATAATAACTTATATTCTAATATTTTTTATTAATTTTATCAATTTCTATTTTTTTTCTTTTTTTTTCTTCAATTTTAATGTTATCACATCTAATATTTTTGTATAGATATTTGTAACTTCACTGCATGAATTCACATATGTAGCTCACAAATCTGTATTCTCCCTTTTTTGACTTTGACTCTTATGGTGTACAGACAGAACTATCAGCTTGCTGATATTTATAGTGATTAATACATGTTATTTTCCATATCGGCCCGGTATCATCCCGAGATCCCAATATCAGCCCGAGACGTAGTCGATGTGCTGATATAGGTCGGAGGATGATATCCGGGCCGATATGGGAAAAGCCATGTATAAATCTCTCTATCATATACTTCCGAAAATAAAGAAGATTAACACCGGAAGCTGATATTGATTTTCTGTCCGGGTATTTACGTCACTGGGCCGATATTGGGTTATCAGACCTTGTACGTTTTCTTCCGGTCGTTACACATATGCATAAAGTACAGTCTGTATAACGCATGAAGTATATGATAAATCACATTACCATACCACCAAACAGGAATAAGTTTGTATCCTGATGCAAGCCATTAAGAGGACATTCGGATCCTTTCTGTTGTTTCAGTCAAATGTTGGAGAAACGGAATAAACCTTTTATCTATATCATTCAAATCCATAAAGTGTACTTTGATTGATTACAAGAATATAGAATACTTTTAGTTTTATTTACATTTACACAAGTAGTTGCCAATTGTCACGAAAAAAAACCAACAACACTTGAATTGTTTTGTAATCCCTCTTTAGTTGCAGATATAACAGAATTCGAAGATCAGCTGCAAATAGAAGCCAGTTAAATATGAAGAAACCAATGTTACTGGATATTTATTTCTTTTATCTAACTTTTATGAAAATATTTTAAAATGTCGGACTCAATGAAGCCCCTTGTTTAACCCTCCTGAAAATATTTTGAAAATTGACTTTTATATTAAAGTGAAGATTCTGTGTTATCATATTGCTCTTTTATAACACTGAAAAATTGTTTTCCCACACCTGATTTCACTAGTTTATACAAAAGACCCTCTACACAGTATCATAAGCTTTACACCGGTCGACAAAACAAACATATAAAATTGGGAAAGGAAATGGGGAATGTGTCAAAGCAACAACAACCCGACCATAGAGCAGACAACAGCCGAAGACCACCAATGGGTCTTCAATGTAGCGAGAAACTCTCACACCCGGAGGCGTCCTTCAGCTGGTCCCTTAAAAATATGTATACTAGTTCAGTGATAATGAACGTCAAATCCGATCACTGGAAATGTATATTTAATAATTTCATTTAAAATTCTGTTTGCTGCAATTCCTACTGATTTTCCAGTTTTGAGTTTGGAAATAATTTTGGTTTATTTTTGCGAAATCTTACGTATTTCTTCTTTTTTATCTTTTAATTTTAATGATTTCAATATTTTCCAATATTGTTTTGGATCTTTATCTGTTCTTTTGTTAATAAGTCGTTTGTCTATAAGCACCCTTCTTTTGTTAACATAATTTTTAGTTGTTTGCAAAGTAAAAAATGTTTTTTTATTTTTAGAAATTTTGGTCTAGTCTATGCATTATTTTATATTTGGGTGGATTTTTGTCAGTGGCGGATTCAGCCTTTCTTAAAAAATTCCAACTATATGTCCTAATTCATAGGACAGAAGGCGTATAAAAAAAACCGCTTCTTCTTCTTCTTCTTTGAATTTGAATGCAACCTCTGGTGTATTATCGCAAATGTTGTATGAGTTGCATTTTATACGAGATAAGTATATGCATATATTTTAAATTGAACAACATTCTCAGTGTATGTAAAGTGCGGATCCTAAAATGTCATTTTCACTGTATATGCCAGAAATTTCTGATGTAGAATGATAAATAAACAGACGATTTTTTTTTATTTTTGAAGAAAATGAAGAAAATAAGTTAAAATGTATATGTTAAGAAACACATAATACTAATAAAACAAAGTAAGAGATGCGAACGGGTTTTTTTTCGCGCCTAAAGCCAATTAGCTGTGAAATATATACTAAAATAGGTGAATATTTAGGACATTTCACGAACAAATCGTGCAGGTGTTTTATAACTAACAGGTAAGATGTTGTTGCAGAAAAAATATTCATTTCAACACAATTATTAAAGTTGTATAACGTAGAATAGGTTTTGTCATTCAGTTTCTTCATATTGAACTGAATTCCACTATGATGCTTTCTTTATGCGAGTCATGTTTACTATCGAATAATGATACTATTCTTTCATTTTCACTGTAGAGCGAGTCATTAGTATTGTATATGCGGAGCATTTTCACTGTATGATTTATTTATTTTTTGTATCTATTACAGCGTATTTTTTTAAGCATGAAAAGCAAGACTTTAGTTAGCGTGCTTGCTTTGTGTTTTTTTTTATTGTACAATCATGAACACCCAATTTAATTCAAATATAATAATTATATAAATACAGGTTAAACTATGCCGATACATATTGTTTAAAGATGTCAATCTTATTTACAAAGTTTGTATAAACAATTATACAAACAAAGCAAGCAAGTAAACCAAAGTTTTGCTTTACATGCATTAGGAAATTAGCTGTAAAGCCTTAATTTAGCCGACTTGCTCAAACAATAGATAAAGTAAGAGACGGATTTGATAAAATTTAACTTACGGAGGAAAGTTTTGGTTTAAAACACTCTAAATAAATTCAATAGAAATAACATTTATTTCAAATGTATTCCATTTAATTTCTTATAAATCGTATAGGGATCTTTATCCTTGTTTTTTTTATCCATTTCAATATCCTTGGTTTTTTTTATCCATTACAATGACACTTCACCACTAATTACGTACATCTTGATATAGATTGAATCGTTGGTTTTCCCGTTTAAAAGGTTTTAAACGGGGGCCCTTTATAACTTGCTGTTCGGTGTCAGCCAAGACTCCATGTTGAAGACCGTATTTTGACGTATAACGGTATAGTATTTTAAATTGTGACTCGGATGGAGAGTTGTCTCATTGTCACATATGACATCTTATCTATCTATGGCTCAAACCGAATCGAGACGCGACAAAAAGGGATAAAAACACACTTTTTTAATATATTTATAATGGGCTTAATATGGGTCAGAAAAGAGTAGAATAGTGGGTCGCGTTGGGGTATAAGCGTGACGCTGAATTGCCGATTTTTTTGTAAGCGTGACACGTGAAAGTCAAATGATTGTGTCGTGAAAACGAGAAATAAAGTATAGCGGGACACGGAAAATTTCAAAAAATGAGAACTGCATAGTATAAGCGGGATACCAGAATCTGACAAAGCAGTAAGCGGGATCAGGTATCAGACCACAACCCCCCCCCCCCCCCCCCCCCCCCCCCCAAATGAGACCCCAGAATAAGATATTTATTTATCTTCATCATATTGTTACAGTCATGCCTTCAATAACAAATGTATTCCATGCATGCATTTTCATAAGTTACCGAATTAGCCCACATAGAGGTCCAAAGGGTCTAAGTTCATCAAACATGAATTGTAGCATGCATGTCGTGTACAATAACCCAAATGTGCATTGTTTGACCTCTGTGGTAGTATCCACTCGCGGATCTAGAAATTGTCATAAGTAGGGCCCAATAACTGCCTAAGAGGGGCCCGCTCCAGTGATTCCATATGAAAGTAACCAAATGTTTTCCAACAAGGGACAACCCCCTGTCCCCTCTAAATCCTCCTCTGGTATCGAGCTGTGTATTACGGATCATTTTTTTTGTATCAAGGGTGCTCTACGTCACGTACCAATGCAAACAAGAAAGTTCGCCCACACACCTTACATTTCATGTTTTAATGACTGTGGATAATTTATGTCACATACCGTTTCACCTTATACAGTAAAAATCATGCAAGCAACAATCGAGTCAAAAACATTTATTCTACCAAAAACTGTCTTTTTCAGAATATGGAAATTGAAGCAGTTGAGGGTACAACTGGGAAAGTTAATCTTTTATAAGCTTTTCTGTCACCATTGCGTTTCAAGATGCATATTTCTCTGTTCGCAAGTGTATGTATTGCGTGGAAGATAACGTCCTCAAATGTACTCGTCTCTATTTTACACAGACTGCACTTAAACTCCGCCATATTAATCTTTGACTTAAAAAAATACAGAAATATCTTTTAAATTTTTTTTTTAAATCAAGGAAAAACGTTATTTGAAGAATACAATATGACATTTTGAGAAGCGTTTTTGTTACAAGTGTGAAAAGCTATATATTTGATAAAGAATGAATGAGGAGTTTGTGATTTCAATTGGAAAATACATTTATCATAAATTCTAAAGTCATCAACTAAGTTTTTTCATTTGTTTCAAGTGCATTTATCACATAATTCTACAATAAAAATTCCTCGCATCTTCGAAAATTCCACATCAGAAATGACTGCACTAACAGTGATAATTCATCACATCTATAGTTAAAATGTATCGCTTTCAAAAATCGATATGCTATATTATGTTGCTTTTATAACACTTATTTGAACTTTAATGCTATGTGTGTACATAATATAGACATATCACAATGAAAATTTGTAAAAACTTTCCTTCAAATCAATTAATTTGGTATTTTCAAAACGTAAACAAACACAGTTTTCCCATGATCCTTTATTCTACAATAGACATACCCGCATATAACAGTGAAAATGAACTAGCTGGATTCGCACTTTATATACACTGATTCTAGCGAATGTCATATGATTTTTAAAAAATCAATTCGCTTTACCTGCCAATGTGTTGCAGTATTGACCTTAAAATTAAGTCACGTGGGTTTGTCGCATTTACAGGCTGTACGTCTATAATAGTAAATGGAGGAAACATTTGCTCATTGATAACAGCAGAGATCTGTTGAAATAAGGTAGGTCTCACAAATAACGGATTTTAACTCAATTGCTAAAAATAGCACTTACATGATCTTACATATCTGTATTACGGTCGCCTAAGAGTTTATTATAAAATTTCAGTGTCCTTTGGTTGCATGAGTTCTAGTTCAAAGTTCAAAAACTTTATTTATAGACGAATATCATTATACAGATAACAAAAATCGAATTGCAAACTGGTTTGACTGATTGATTGATTGATTACTGTTGCCAAATATCAAGTGACAAATTACACTGTTACATGCATATTCAAGTTAAACAGAATGACTCAATAATATGTAGAATCGGTAGACCAAACAGACGTCACAACAATATGAATTTCAAATACATGTAATTAAAGATGCTTTAAACATGTTAAAACTGCCAGTTTGCTTCTGGTTGCATGTGATAAAATTGAGTAATAATTGTTGACTTATAGTCATAGATGTATATAGTTCAAACCTGCAATTTACCAATGTCACTTTCTTCAATTAACTTTTCACATGTCAGAGAAAATCAGGATACTATTTCAAAAAGGCTTCCAATAGAATTTATTTTCTTTCATAGACCAAAAGACAATATCCACCTGGCACAATTTTAAAACATTTTTTTTACGTTTTTTACGTATTTTACGGATAAATGGACTTAGTATTTTTTTTTACAGTAAACACAAATCAGTCAGGATTCTACTTCGTCAAAATTATCTCCCCATTACGCCACCAAATTTTTAAATAATAGACAATTTTCTTAAAACAGTCGATTGTGGTAGCTCCAAATACAGTATGATTTTTTTTGTGTGCATAAGCATGAATTCCGCCGGAAAAAAAATCCCAAATAAAGAAAACAGATTGAACCTCTTAAAGCAGTAATTTGCATCTACCCCCGGCGACAGTTTTTTTTTATAAATAAAAATTCCGAAAAAGGGCAGTAATTTCATCAAAAAGAAAGTCGAGTATATCTTTTTAGCTCACCTGGCCCGAAACTATTCTCATCACTTGGCATTCGTCGTCCGTCGTCCGTTGTCGTCGTTAACTTTTATACAAATTCTTCTAGAGGACTACTGAATGCTCCTTATGAGGTGCTGACCAAGTGTTGTTACTTTGTAGCTGATCCATCATCCAAGATGACCGCCAGCAGGGGACTTAGTTTAACATAGGAGCCTATGGGAAATACATACAAATGTCTTTTTGTCGAGCCTTCGACTTTAGTTGAAAAAGTGTGATATAGCGATCCTACATTCCGTCGTCGTCAGTGTCGTCAGCGGCGTCCACAAATATTCACTCTGTGGTTAAAGTTTTTGAAATTTTTATAACTTTCTCAAACTATCCTGGATTTCTACCAAACTTGGACAGAAGCTTGTATATGATCATATTAAGATAGTATCCAGAAGTAAATTTTGTAAAAATAAAATTCCATTTTTTCCGTATTTAACTTATAAATGGACTTAGTTTTTCTGCAGGGAAACATTACATTCACTCTGTGGTTAAAGTTTTTAAAATTTTAATAACTTTCTAACCCTATCCTGGATTTGTTCCAAATTTTGACAGAAGCTTGTTTATGATGATAAGATAGTATTCAGAAGGAAATTTTGTAAAAAGAAAATTCCATTTTTTTCCGTATTTTACTTATTAAAGATAAAGATATTTTATTTCCTAATCATAGGGCTCATAACAAGCATGTAATCACAAAAAGTAAAAATAAAAAGCCTTTCTCTCCCACTCTCATACACTCACACATACAACTATCGTTCTGATTAAGGATGATTGATTTAACAGTACAACATGTAAATGAAAAAAATAAAATACAGATAAATACTTATTAATGGACTTAGTTTTCTGCTGGGAAACATTACATTCACTCTGTGGTTAAAATTTGTAAAATTTCAATTACTTTCTTAAACTATCCTGGATTTGTACCAAACTTAGACAGAAGATTGTTTATGATCATAAGATAGTAACCAGGAGTAAACTTTGTAAAAATAAAGTTCCATTTTTTCCGTTTTTTACTTATAAATGGACTTAGTTTTTTTCTGCTGGGAAACATTACATTCACTCTGTGGTTAAAGTTTTTAAAATTTCAATTACTTTCTTAAACTATCCTGGATTTGTACCAAACTTAGACAGAAGCTTGTTTATGATCATAAGATAGTAACCATAAGTAAATTTTGTTAAAAAAACATTTTATCCGTAATTTATCTGTAAATGAACTTAGTTTTCTGCCAGGAAACAATACATTCACTCTGAGGTTAAAGTTTTTAAAATTTTTGTTGAGGCTGCGATTGACAGCAAAAGTAGGCGAGACACTGGGTTCTGCTGAACCCTTACAATTTTTTTTTAGAGAACCATCGAATGGAATGAAACCAAACATAGCATAAATGTTCCTTGTGAGGTGCTGATGAAGTATTTCTATTTTGTTGCTGATTTACTATTTAAGATAGCCACCGGGATTAATTATTTAATTACAGGGTCAGTATTTAACCAAATTTGGCCTCAATCATTATTTAACTATCTGTTATGATTTTTATCTTTTTTTTAAGATTTCAAAAACCCAAGTAGAGTCAGGTGAGCGACACAGGCTCTTGAGGGCCTCTAGTTTTGTTTAGGAGTGTTTGAGTTAACTATTATGACTTGAAAACGTGTATAAGACGAATATTTCACCCATCACCTCGCTTCAGATTCTATTATTTTTATATTTTTAGGCTCTAGGTTGACACATGGTTGATATACGGTAATAACATTAAAAATTTACAGTACTTACAAACGAAATATATGGTCTAGTAAAATACCTTTCTATTGAGTCAGAACAGAAGTAAAGGTGTGTTCGAATAATAAATTTTTACTAAAAGTACTTGACGACAGACTTGCATATCTTCAAAAAGACTTCATTTTGTGTGTTTGTTATCTAGGATAATTAGTCTTCAACCTCTGAAAACGTTTTATCTGCCCTTCCATGAAATATTTAATTAAACTGTTTTTTTAAATTTTTGAACTTTCTTAAATTCCACATGACAACCGTTCAGATAATAATTTTAAGTTGAACATGCAGATGCATAAAAGTGCACTAATTGATGCTAAATAGCTAGTTGACACATTTATCTTTTAAAATACAGCTTGCATATAATAATCGTAATTATGCTATGTGGATATATTTATCGGTTTTCGAGAGCTAACTATATAAATTGACAGCGCGTCATCACTTCAAATATGATAAAGAAGATGTAGTATGATTGCCAATGAGACAACTCTCCACAAGAGACCAAAATGACACTGCAATTATAGGTCACCGTACGGCCTTCAACAATGAGCAAAGCCCAAACCGCATAGTCAGCTATAAAAGACCCCGAAATGACAATGTAAAACAATTCAAACGAGAAAACTAACGGCCTTATTTATGTACAAAAAATGAACGAAAAACAAATATATAACACATAAACAAACGACAACCACTGAATTACAGGCTCCTGACTTTGGACAGGCACATACATACATAATGTGGCAGGGTTAAATCTGTTAGCGGGATCCCAACCTTCACCCTAACCTGGGACATTGGTATAACAGTACAACATAAGAACGAACTATAAAAATCAGTTGAAAAAGGCTTAACTCATCAGATGGACAAAAATACAAGTGGACGTGGCCGGGTACTTGTACATTCCAAAAACAAAAAGACACCAGGAACAGATCTGAGAATACTCGCAGTTAACTGACAGCTAGTTCAAAGCCACTAACAACTAATAAAAAAATCATGCATCTAAGACTAAATTATCAATCCGTACACATCCAACATCCAATGGATTTAGTGTAAAGACGTCATAAACAGTCAGAGAAAACATGACCTTGGGCCAAAGGCTTCCATTTTTACGATTATAAAAAAATGGTGGCGTAATAGGGAGATAATTTTAGATGAAGTAGAATCCTGACTGTTTTGACTGGCTAGTGATTACGTAAAGTCAGAAAAAAAGAGGGGTTCGATATTCACTAAAACCGGCAATTGGACTTCATTTCCTTTCACTTGCTATAAAACTGAAAACATGGTTTGTACAACCACATTTCAAAGTCCCTAATGCAAATGGATGGTTTTTGTACCGTTAAATATTTAATCAATACCGGAAAGTTGAACTTGGTGCCCACTTAAAATGGAAAGTTAATGGTGATTACTATAACTGGAAAGTTGAAACCTTTTGGCTGAACAATAAGTCCAGCAAGTGTAGACATTCAGAGTAAAAATTAAATTAAAAAAAGATAGGTGTTTTTCTTATGGTCAGGTAGGGGCATCATTCGTGTCTTACAGACAGCTCATCGATATCAAGCTTCACTGCTCCACTGTGTATCATTATGGGCCGGCACTAAGCCGGTCCATCATATGATATGGGTTACAGATTGTTACATGCGTTTCTGCGGATCTATATTTTATTTTCTGCGGTATATGAAATTTAAAGATTTTAGGTAATTGAAATGAATATTTTTTTTCCATTAATTTGTATATACATTGTAAGAAGAAGACGCCAAACATTAATAACAATGAAGGTTCATTGTTTTTTATTATGCACACAATGAATGACCCTTTATTTGGGGATTCCTCAAACCAGGTTATTTTTAGAAGCGAAAACAAGGTACCAAGTTCTTACAAAAAATCGTGGACGGTCGGAACATGGGAAATGATTTAAAGTTTTCGTTTCTTTTCCTCAAAATAGTTGTTTTATATTCTATTTTGATTATTATATATTACATTATTTAGAAAAATAATCATAATGAAGATAGAATCATTTTCAAAACAGTGTGGTCCTGGCCATTGACTGACGACCTAAATTATCCCATTGACTGGGACCGATTAGGTGAACGTTTGTCTGTAACGACCATTGCTCACTTCTTACTTATTATAGAATTTAAACTGTGGGGTCACCAAAGGTTCTTAACGCCTTAAATAATAAAAAAATTCGAAAATTATTCAGGAATAACCTTTATGTTTTGATTTATATTATTGATATAAACCAACGCATCGTATTATTCTGGATTCGTTTTTCGAATTGCTTTATTTAGGTGTTGAGAACCTTTGGTGACCCCACAAATTCAGTGTCTTTAACAAGTACATAGTGAGCAGTGATTGTTACCGACAAACGTTCACCTAATCTGTCCCAGTCAATGGGATAATTTAGGTCGTCAATCAATGGCCAGGACCACACTGTTTTGAATATGATTCTATCTTTACTTTCATCGTAAACGATCTCGAGAATTTTCATAGGTGACATGTTTCAGAAACTGAAAGTGATTGGCGAACATGATATGGAGTAACTGTACGTGAGACAATATAATATCAATACGTGTTAAAACCCAAATATGGAACGTTTTTATTGTTGTCCTTCATCTTCAAGTCACCATGAAGCATTCAACAATGATCACTATTTATCACTTGTAGTAAGTTCAAGTTGACCCGTCACAACGGTTTAAGCAGAATTCATGGTTAAACATCATACAAAGCTACATTCTTCTTTTTATTATCACTGTTTGTTTCACCAAAACCGAATAGTAATGGAACATCATGTCTAGAAGTTCTCAACCTTTACTGAGAGGAATAATTTGACATTTGTTTGCTTTAAGATTTTAATAATTTTTGTCAAACGAAGTTGGGGAAGGGATATAATAGTCTTTCATTTTTCCGTCACAAAGTTCAAGTGACTTTAGTCCATCTATCTTAATTCTGTGAAAGTGAAAGTCATAGTTCTTGAGATTTTGTTCATAGATGCGTCTTGAAAAACCAAGGGGTACTGATAAAAATAGTATAATCTTGACCTACATTTCACAAATGAGTGCCTGATTAAAAACCTTGGCAATGGACGATTAAAGTCATTCCAATAAACTGATTGTTGAAACAATACTTTGCACTTTTTAACACCAAAACCCTCCATATTTCCGGCCCAAAAATTTGGTGCTTGCACCAATTAACTCTCTTGTCATTTCTTGATATAGGTACCCCCAAAACAAATGATAAATGAGAGCAAACAGTACCTATTCTTATCCTATTACAGTAAACAACAATTCGCTGCTATTCGCCGTATAGTTTCACTGATTTATTTACATGAATACTCTGTGTGAATAAATAGTTAAATTAAGAAATAATTCATGGCAACCGTAGATTTGTTTTCATTTAAACATAGGTTGGGAACAGCCGGTTTTGTGTATGTATGCGCTTGCGCTAAAAGTAGATATACTGTGATTATACTGGTTGACGATAACATGTCGTCATATTAGAATTCTAAATGCAGTATTGTTTTCGCTCAAGTGTATTATACCTATATTCTTTGAAAACGTCAAATTAATAGTTGAAGGATAAGTGTGTGTTTATTAAATTTGAAAGATAAGAAGGACTAAGTCTTGATCTAAACGGGCTTCACAGTGGGTTTTTTTCCTACTTCTCCGGGGGTACCTATATCCGGTGGTAATGTTATACAGTGTGTTTGTCTAACATAAAGTGTGTGGAACTATAACAGAGCAGAGTATTCCATTTCTAATTTTATAAATCTACTGTTTGGTTGTTGCCTCATTGGCATTTACTTCATTTGTAAAGTACATAGTTATGTTTCGTAATTCGTTATAAAAGCTTATTTTATATAGTATAGGATCGACTATTCTAAAATAAACTTGTTTTATATTGTATCTTAGGTTTTCATTGGAAATGTCCAAAGAATTTTGTACCCTACATCTTGAAGAGGATTTATCAACTTCTGCTGAATCATGGTGTATAGAATGCCAAACCTTTCTTTGTCTACAATGTGAAAAGGATCACAAGAGAAACAGAGCTTCAAAGCGTCACCCGATCATATCCATTGTAGAATACAAGCAACTACCTGCACTCATTTTAGAATCGAGCAATTGGTGTGATTCCCATGACAAAAAATATGACTTTTTCTGTCATTTCCATGACACTGCTGGTTGTGTTACATGCATTAAAGATCAGCATAAAGAATGCAGAGATCTAAGTCCTCTTGAAGATGTCACGAAAGGTATAAAATCTTCTGCCACAGTTGAAAAGGTTAAAAATGAACTGCAAAACCTTAATGATGATGTTATCAAGATAACTTCTTATTTAGATTCAAGACTGATCTCTCTCCAAAAGCAGAAAGTCCAAATGGTGGAAGAAATTCAGTGTACGAGGAAGTCCGTAAACAATCATCTCGATACAATTGAAAAAAGAATTTTAGACGATTTGGATACAGAACTTTTTAAAATTAAATCAAAATTGGAAAAAATGTTGAACGAACTTAAAGGTAAAAAGACAAAATTAGACAGTTTGCACAATGACTTTACCAAGATGATGGAGTTTGCGACAGATTTACAAACATACAATGCATTGAGACAAATTGCTAAGATTACAGGCGAAGAATCCAGTAACATTGACAATCTAAAAAGTAAATACGAATTAAAGGACCTACATGTGAAAGTAGAGATTGTGGAAGCACTCCGGTCTGTTGAAAAAAAATATAACGGCTTTTGGTAAGATAATTGTTAAAACTGTACCGTTCAATTTACAACTGAAATCGTTGAAAGAACTCCAGATAAATGTACTACTTCCGATAAAACCAAAATTAATCAGCACATTGAACATTTCCGGTGTAGGCCAATGCAAGATACATGGCTGTTTGATTTTACCTCAAGAAAACTTCTTATTTGTTGACAGAAGCAACAAACGCATACTGTTATTTTCTCAAGATGGAACATTTAAAAGAACTGTTATCACTTTTGTAGACAGTCCTTCTGATGTTTGTTACATTGATGATGACATAGTGGCAATCACATTTCCCGAAGCACGTTTGATTCATTTAGTTGATACTGAAAAGAATAGAATAAAAAATACCATAAATATCAAGGGCTATGGATATGGTATTGAAAGTGACGGGGAAAATTATTTGTCAGAATTTCAAACCAAGACAGTTTTATTGTTCTTGATTTGGAGGGAAACATTTTAAGACGCATTCAAATTCCAGGAGAATGCATCACTCGATTTGCAATAATAGAGAATAACATTATATGTACGAACTGGGATACAAGTGAGGTCTTGTCTTATGACATGAACGGGAACCTTCTCTGGAAATTTAGCCATGAGACAATTCGAAAACCAATGGGAATAGCAAAAGATACGAGTGGGAACATTTATTTATCTTGTCAAGATTCTGAAAAGGTCGTTGTTTTGTCATCAACCGATAAAAGCAGCTTCAGCTTCTTATCAAATTCAGACGGCTTGAATAAACCATTCTCACTTCATATTGACCAACAACGGTCATTACTTCTCGTTGCTAATGAAAAAGACGGAAAAGCATTTGTTTATCAGATTCCAAAATAATTTCAACTCGCAAGTATTCCTGTTTTATATGTTAAAAATATTACTCTGTCGGATTGGTGGTTCGTGTGGTATTGTGACTCAATACATATAAAAACTTAATATAGTCAAGGTAGCTGTCAGAAGGAAACTTTAAACACAAACTAACAAGACAGAATCGTAATTCTTTCCCATTCTGCAAATAATTGAGATGATAACTTCAGCCTTCTCAAGTATAATTTTTCTTTCTTTATTTGGGTCTACTCGCAATGACAACAAAAGAAAGCAACATTCGAATTTCAATTCATACCTCTGAGCAGTGACTTTATAGCAATAATTTAAAGTAGAGCTTTTTTTTTAACAAAATTTCTTCTAACAAAATTAATAAATATCAATGTTGTCTTACTGTTTTCACGGTATTTGCTTCAACAAACATTTTAAAAAGAAAAGACATCAGATTATTCAGAAATGGTCAAAAATGTTTTGAAGTGTATCATTCTTCAACTATACACATACTTTTTATACCCATTTTTTCTTTGATAATCTTTATTGCATAAAAGCATGAAAACAGCTAGTAACAAACAAAGCACAAACTTCATAAAACATTATAGAAAGTCCCCAAGATTACAACAACATTAATGTATTTCATTCAAATTTAAACAAACACACATACACACGCAAACTCTCTAATATGAACAGAATGAACAAAAATAAATTAATCAAGAAACTCATGTAATAAAAATAAAATAACAAACAACAATTAACTAAATATTGTACAGTTTCAATGACACATTGAATTACGGCCGGTATCAGGTATATGTTTCAGTTCACTGCACATACAAGTACACCCTGCTGATATAGGCTCAAATACTTCTCTGTACTCGTTTATGTCTGCCGAATAACGCCGTAGTACTTTTGTGTAATATTTGACCTCTCTGCACGCTTGTTTTTCACAGCCGTTTCTTATGTTTTGTAATAACGTAGTAGATGAACCACACGCATTGGTATTTCTTACACGACACACAGCTTCTGTTATTTCTTCTGGAATCCTGTTATTGTCAACGTTTTTTTGAAATCGCCAAGGACAGGTTGACCTCTCCGCCATATGAACGTAACTGGGGTCACATGTGATTGGATAATTTGTTTCTGTTATGTGTTTATAGGAATCTGGAATGAAAGGTAATTGTCCCTGTCTGTAATCCATGTTCTCCGCCATTATTGCCTTTGTTTCATTTGTAAGCGTATTCAATGTTCGTATGTTGGAATTCAATCGCACGTGTGTTGGATAGGGAGAACAAATAGTCACAAATAAAGTGATCAAAGCTACAACCTGTAAAAAAGAGAAACATTTACATTATTAAAAATTAAACAAATCACTTTTTTTTTAAATCAATTCTACGTTGTAGATATAACAAATTGTAAATAGTCTGGATTTAGGCACCGTATGTACCCTGCAATTGTACAAACGAATATAAAACTATTGCCATTAAAAACAGTATTTTTTTTCCCAAACTAAAATTGGCCTTTCGCTAGCTAGCGCTTTTACAGTTAATATACAAAGGCATGCAACATAAAAAACCCGTAGAATTGAGTAACACAAACCAAACCAAAATCAACTAATGTGCTCCGGAATGGTCGGTAGTTCATTATAACGGTCATATATAATAGAACAGTACACTATTGGAAGCCAGTTTGCATTAGTTGAGTTTGGGAGAAACTTTGACCTTATACAGAAGATTAAAACAAGAACGACGACAATTTAAGCTGGCTGTACCGAATTATGGGTACATCAGCATTGACTTTGTTGCACTGATCACATCGAACAAAGATTAATTGGCCATTATCATGATCTGTTATCTTTTAATTTGTCACACAGCTACAGAGTTATACAGTTTCTGCATACTAGTTTCGATGAACAGATGCATTTTTATAGAAATGATGTAGAGCAAAGGAACAATGCAAATATACGAGCCAAGTTGTGAACCCAATAACAATAAAAACCGACAAATACTGTTTACTTTCAAAATAAAGTCATCATTGATACCAGGATTAAATTTTGTATTTACGCCAGAAGCGCGTTTCGTCTTCAAAAGACTCATCAGTGACGCTCGAATTAAAAAAAAGTTAAAAAGGCCAAATAAAGTACGAAGTTGAAGAGCTTTGGGGACCAAAATTCCTAAATATTTTGCCAAATACAGCTAAGGTAATCTATCCTGTGGTAGAAAAGCCTTTAGTATTTCAAAAATTCAAAAGTTTTGTAAACAGTTAATTTATAAATATGACCACAAAACAGTACATGTATAAAGAAACCAATAGATTGAACAACACTATCTCTATATATTTTACATCAGTCTTAGCTCTAATAGTAATCGAAGTTACCAGGATTATAATTTAGTACGCCAGACGCGAGTTTCGTCTACACAAGACTCTTCAGTGACGCTCATATCAAAATATTTATAAAGCCAAAAGAGCATTGAGGATTCAAAATTCCAAATAGTTGGGCCAAATAAGACTAACTTTAAGGTAATCTATGCCTGGGAAAAGAAAATCCTTAGTTTTTCAAAAATTCATAGTTTTGTAAACAGGAAAGGACAAGGTACGGTAAGGCCTGTTTTTGACCCCCTCCTATTTTCTCATTTTTCAAATTCTGTTTTTGAAAGCTACTTATTATGTTAAAATATTCCCTAATGCTTGAAGTTTGTTAGGATGAACTTCAAAACCACTAATTTTAGCAACTGGGTGAGGTGAGGGGGGTAAAATTTTTTGTTATTATTCAAATATTGTAATTGTTATTCACTTTTCAGGTGTTTTGTACAACATTTTTTTAGTTTTGAAGTGCCTGCTCCAACGTGACCCAGGAATTTCTTTATTCGAAAGTCATTAGCAGAGTTTTTGCTGTCTAAATCGACGTAATTTTCTCTGAGTCACGTAGGCGCACTCTATTGGATTTTAAGAAACAATGACCAAAAATCGTAATTTTTCCTTCTTTTGGCGTTATTGAGGCCCTTTAATCCCCCTAACTTCACCCATTTTTTGAAAATTTATGGTTTTGAAGTTAAGCCAAACAAACTTCAAACCTAAGGGAATATTTTAACGTTAAAAGTAGCTTTCCAAAAAAGAATTTGAAAAATGAGAAAATAGGGGGGCCAAAAACAGGCCTAATCGTACCTTGTCCTTTATAAAAATGACCACTCTAATTTGTTCATTACATGTAAAACTTCGGTTTAAATTGATGTAAGAGTTTTCAGATTTGTTTTTGCATTATCTGTAACGTAGCGTTGAGATACAAATATTGAAGATAATGGACTTTTCCCGCTGATGGTGTGAAATAAATTTGATGAATTTATACCTAATGAAGAAAAAAAGAAACTATATTATCTTTTTTTCATAAATTACACATTTACTTCAATTTTTTGTTACAATTTAAGGAGTGTGAAAATTTTCAGTTTCCATTAAATATTTTATCCATTAAGCGTATCGAAACTTCAAAGCACTTAAATAACCTTGTAATTTAAATAGAATACCATCATTTACGTGAAGTCAGTTGTGGTAAAACAACAGTACAAAAATATTATAGTTATTCATAATTAAAAGCTTTTTACTTCTTACGCTTTAAATCAGTAATGTCAAAATCCACAGAATGTCTACCTTTGTAACTGTAATAAAAACGTAAGACACTATTTTGTCTGATACCACCATCACTTGTAAGATAATTCAGAACTGTTAGAAAATACTGGACACAGACTACTGATCTTTTGGAACTTATAACGTAAAGAAGTAAGGGAAATATCCCACAAGGAATGAAGAAACAGAAGAAAATCCTTATTACATATATATAACTTTAATGTGTAACAAAATATTATTTCTCATTTTTATTGTCTTTTGATAACCCTTTTCTTAATCACAAAGGGCGAGCAGGATACTTCATTGTACCATATACCCGGATAAATTTAATATTTATTTTTGTTACAATCTGACCGTATTCATACATGTAGATACAATTTAATATGCTGAACCAATCTGTAAGTTTAATCCTGAAGTGGCTAGTGTGTCTTGTACTCATTGAAAAATGGAATCCAATATGATAATAAAATCACTATTCTTCCGAAAAGAAACATGGCGTTATGAAGTGTAAGGTTTTTCATAATGGAATATAGGAAGAGGAAGACACACATTGTCAAGTAGTTTGTCAATCATAATCCCTTTAAACGGGGGACTTGTATTGTATATCTTGATTTTAAATGAACCATTACCATTTTCATAAATATTAACTCGATGTAGTATAGTACTACGTTTCGAATTTCGTCAGGCCATAGTTATGTTATTTTAGTTTTACGAATGCTACGACCCTAAATTTTGCCGAATTGGAAAAATAATAATATTGGAAAAATATAATTTTTTGATTTTTTTCCCAACCCGCCAAGGTGCTTTGCTTTGTTGTGAAAAAAAAGTTTTTTAATTGTATTTTTTTTTATCCGACTCTGCACAGCGCTTGCAAGAATTGGAATGCATCTTATCCGTGTTTATTGTCAATTTCAACCTTGTTGCCTTTGGCATGATACTCACCTCAAGTCTTTCGATGATGTTTGAAATTCTTCTTCTAGTTATAATGTGTTTTTGCGCGCAACTATATATATAGAATAGAATAAAGTTCAGACCAAGACTTAAGTTTTATATGCAGTCTACGTTCACATTAACTCTTTAAACGTTAAAAACGTTGCGCACGATGTTCCTACAACACGACGTTACACTATGGCAAGCCGTTCTCGTCAAAACTATGTTTAAACCCTTTTTTCGAAAAAAATACACACTGAGATTTAAAAACCTAAAATAACACACTGAGAAATCGAAATTACACACTGAGATTTAAAAAAATAAAAAACACACACTGAGAATTCAAAATTACACACTGAGATTTTAAAAAGACACACTGAGATGAAATAAATTGAAAAACACACACTGAGAATTGTTAATTACACACTGAGATTTCAAAAATACACACTGAGATTAATATGCAAATTACTAATGAATATTCATGAGATGAATAATTCAACAGATAAATATCTTGATCTCAAGAACTCTTGTCATTATAATGAAAAGCGATTCCTTCAACCAACATTCGTAATAAATTTCAAGACTTAACATCGCTCATATTCATAAGTTTGTTGCCTATAATTCAGATCATTACTACCAGTGTATCGGGATGATTTTTTTTTACTTAAAACCGTGGGTCCCTTTTCAAAGTCTTCCAACTGTTTCCTTGGTTTCGCTAGTTAATCTTTTATATTTTTGTTACGTTTATATGCTATAATAGACACTTGTGTAAAAATTTCACTGCATTCTTTTGCAGATTGTTCCAATGTTTTCTTATAATTTTAATAAAGTTTTTCACCATTTGGTTATATTTTGTAATAAGAGTAAGTGTGTATTTTTCTTGTTCTTGTATTTCTAAAGTTTTTTTTTAATAATTTGGAACCAAATCGAAGGACTAACGAGTTCTGCCCCTTGTTGTTTAAAGCTTGTAATAGATTCAGATTAAGTATGCTAATTAGATATGTGCGCATAAAAAGTGCGCACAAATCTCAGTGTGTAATTTTAAATTCTCAGTGTGTAATTTTAAATTCTCAGTGTGTAATTTCAAATTCTCAGTGTGTGTTTTCAGTTTATTTATTCTCAGTGTGTCTTTTTGAAATCTCAGTGTGTAATTTTCAATTCTCAGTGTGTAATTTTCAATTCTCAGTGTGTAATTTTCAATTCTCAGTGTGCGTTTTTCATTTTTGTAATCTCAGTGCGTCTTTATGAAATCTCAGTGTGTAATTTTTAATTCTCAGTGTGTAATTTTCAATTCTCAGTGTGCGTTTTGAAGTTTATAAATCTCAGTGTGCTTTGTTGTAATTCTCAGTGTGTAAATTTTTCGAAAAATGGTTTAAACATAGTTTTGACGAGAACGGCTTGCCATATTACACCACCACGACGTCAAAGAGAGTTTTCTGAAACTTTTGACGTACATTTATTCAATTTGCAAGTTTCATTTGCTTTTTTTATGTAGTTGGTTGATTCTAAATCTGTCTCTATTAATTTTGTGATGTCTATTTACCATGAATTTATTTACCTCAAGTTGTGGAAATCGATTAAATAATTTTTACCCTTAATTCACCTTAAAATGTTGTATTGTTGTAAGTAATGAACTTGAATGAAGGAAAAATGGGACAGAATTATACGGTTTTCAATAAATGAATTATAACAAAACTTTAATCGCAGGCTGCTAAAATTGCATGGTGCATATCATCTGTCATTGTAAATTTTTCATATCTTGATTAAATCCTAATACAAATATATCCGACACTCTGCAAGTAAATAAAAACATATTTACCCTTGATTAATTTGAATTGAATTGTATTAAAAATTTGCTCGACACATAACTTGTCGAAATACAACCATTAAATAAAATTATTATAACCCGACCTTGAAAATTATTTTCCCAGTCATTTGAAGTTGCTTGCTTTTAAAATGAACTAATCTTAAATCGTCCGTATATTATGGGGTTGCATTAATTCAATGAAACTGTTTTGTCGCTGTTTCCGATAAGTCTTTCAGTTACCTCCGTTTCATACACAACATGCACCGTGGGTTTATTTTTCGACAACCAGCAATTTCTTTTTAAATTTCACCACGCGATTCGTTTTAAGTATCAGGAATATACAATGGAACATATTTTGCACATGTAACGTCGAAAAAAAAGCGTTTGTTTGGATTTTTCGACGTTTTTCGACGTTTGGACAAAATGGCTACCGTTTTGTAATGTTTCGTAGCATTTTATTCCTGTAAGATCCAAACATGCAGTTAATAAAAAAAGAATTTAAACTTTATGTTCTTTTCGTGTATCTAACTTTTGTTTTGGTAAATTATAAATTACTTATTGAAATATCAGGTAAAAAACCCGCATTAATTGCTTGGACAAATGAAATATCAACTTGGACAAATGGCTACCGCTTGAAAAACGACTGTGTAGAGGTGGTTTTATAGAATCTACAATTTTTGAACTCACGAACAATGAGGCAAATGTTTGTTCTTTCTGTAGGTGTTATAATTATCTCACATTTTTTAGACATTTTTAGCTATGTTTACTTATAAAACTACCTTTCAGCCGTTAAGTCAACGAAAAACGTCATTGGACATTTTTCTTATTCCAGCTTAATATGCAGCAACCGAGTCAAACGAAATACGACAAAAGAACGGCTTTAATTTAACTAAGAACTGACACACTTCGTTGCTTCTGCCAATTTTCGGGAAGATCAGAGAATAAGAAATAGGATCACTATACATAAGAGATAAAACAGTTGTTCAAAAATGTAACGTTGGACATTCGTTTCTTTCACATAGCTTTGTTGTTTTAATCCTCAAATATACTAGATATTACTTAGCATATGACCAAGAGTTATAAGAACATAAAGGAAAACATATACTGAATTAGTTTTTATAGTGGTTAGTGTTTGTTAACATTTTATTTTGTTTTGCGGAGGAAATTTCGAAGATTCTGTTTTAAATAATAGGGGTTGTAGGAACAGCTTATCAAAAGATGGTTAATTATTTTGGTGGCATTTTAGAATGAAATTTGATTGTTTGCTATATCGATACGCGAAGCACGTTTCTGTTGATAGTGTAAGACATGCGAATCATGCGGCCTTGTTCTAGGAAAATTCAGTCATCATAAAAATAGCTTCCGCTCTCCAAATAAAGTGCAAGTGACGTTTCAAATTTTTTTTTTTTTTTTTTTGTTATACACGATTATAAATGGAACATATACAATTACAGGAGTAGTTCTTCTAAAAAAATTAATACGATACATGTATCAAATAACTCATTTTGATCAATTTATACTAACACAGAAATCAGTTACCGTGAACACAAGCAAACCAAGACTTTAAATGTTACAAATATTACAGGCTAATGTACAGTAGTTGTCGTTTGTTTATGTAATTTATACGTGTTCGTTTCTCGTTTTTATATAGACTAGACCGTTGGTTTTCCCGTTTGAATGGTTTTACACTAGTAATTTTTGGGGCCCCTTATAGCTTGTTGTTCGGTGTAAGCCGATGCTCCGTGTTGAAGACCGTACATTGACCTATAATGGTTTACTTTTATAAATTAAGATTTGGATAGAAAGTTGTCTCATTGGCACTCACACCACATCTTCCTATATCTATTTTACGCAAATTTTGGTTAACCACGGAATCAGTTTTCCTCAGTCCACACGATCTATATATATATATATTAGTACTATTGCCTCGTGTACTTTACATGTATGTGCATTTCATCTTAAATTATCATGTACATGACATTGTATCCTGTTTTCTTCCTGGAAATGTGAGATCTTTTATAATCTTAAATAAAAGTGCATTTACAATTCGTCACACGACGGGAAATTTGAAAGATATACATAATGACATAGGCCCGGGAAAACAGTTTTGAAGGGTTTTAAGCAAAAAAAATGGTATTGTTAGACAGACTCTCATCGAAATAGCTATTTTCGACGCGTCATCTCTGTCGGTGATAAGCCACACAAAGTCATTGAGCTCAAGATTAGGCGATACCAAATAATTTTAGGACAGATGAAGAGAAATCGACGAGATATGTTATACAATGTAACCAATCATGAGTATGACTTACTTGTGTCCAATACCTTTTATTTTTTGAGAAAATAAAATAGATTTGAACTAAATCTATAATGAAAGATTGACTTGATACTGATTTTTTTTCTCTCAGTGAAACACAATTCTGGATTCATTGCATTTGCTACTGGAACAAGTCAGAATTCAAAAGGTTCGTCGATTTTTTCATACCAAGGGACAATTAAACAACAACCGTTTATGGAAAACAGACCAATCAATGATCAGAAGAACGAACACATGATTTCATTAAATGGTAGTTATCGAGATACCAAGGGACAGTCGAACAACAACAGTCTATGAAAGAAGACCAATCCATGATCAGAAAAAAAGAAAACGAAAAGTCACGCACCAACTTACATGATACTTTTCAGCAATACGGACCTAATCTAAGACTGAGGATGTCTGTGAATATTGAAAAAAAATAGTTGTTATTTTCTTTACATTCCCCTTCTTTGTTTGCTGACTCTTCAGTGGTTCCGAAAGGCTTTGAAAAAACACAACCTTTCCCGTATTGTTGTGCTGAAAAATTCCTGTTCCATCTCTTGAATTTTTTTTTATTTGAAATGAAAGAAACCGTCCCGACTGTTTTGCTTATAGCTTTATGACATATATTGGAGAGAAATCAAAGGACTGTTAAAAGACAACACATTATTTGTCTCCAAGGAAACAAATTCATTACCTGCATTTTTTTGCTATTGACCTTTACTTTAGATCTTGAAGTAGAGAGGCATCTATATTAATATATCTTTTCTTGCCTTCATATATATATAAAAAAATGTGGAATCCAAATTGTATATATTTAGAGTCGTTAGCTGTTTTACTTGGAAATATATATATTATTAACGTGTACCTATAGTTGCCAAAGACGCATGTTTGAAGATGGGATTTTTTACTTGTATTTGCAGCCATGGTTGTCAACACAAAGTGTAGGAAAATAATTACATATTACGGTTAAATTTAAACAAAATGATTTTAAAAAATTATTAAAAAAAAACCATCAGACTAACTGTGATATCCTGTTCGCTATAAATTTTTTTTTTGTATTCCTACTAGCTCAAATCATTTAATCTTTATATACTCTAATAGTACATGTTTATAATATGTGCTATCCCAGGTTAGGAGAGGTTTTGGGTGCCAGCAAACATGTTTAATCCTAGCTCATTTTGTGTTTCTGTCTTAAGTCAGGAGCATGTAGTTCAGTCGTTGGCGTTAGTTTCTATATATTATATATATTTTAATGTTTGTACATAAATAAGGCCGTTAGATTTCTGATATGAGTTTTTTGACGTTTGGATGTCATGTCATTAAAAAGTATAGGTTTTGGTCGTCATTGTTGAAGGCCGTACATTGACATATTGTTGCAAGCTTCTCTGCATTTGGCCTCTGGTGAAAAGCGTTGTCATTGGCACCACATCACATCTTTTAAATGTTTAAATGATACACAAGTTTGACATACGCCTATCAAATACTTTTGATTAATAAAATAAAATAATTAAAACATATGCTAGATATAGTGCAACTGATAGTTGGTTATTTTTACGATAGAAAAAAAGTTATTGATCAGATTCCATTTCTTGTTGTTGAAAATTAACACTTGGAGTATGTGCATTTTTCGTAACAATTAATTTATATATCGTTTTGTTGTGATTAACCAAATTGCAGATAGTTCATATTTTGTCTACAAAGCTTTTATTGTTTGCTCATTAGAATATATTTAATATGTTTTCCGCTTTTGGATCTTTTATTTCAGCACCAATAAAGAGAGAGGGAGCACAAAAACCAGCTGACATGAATTGTCATTGATATGGTTATATTTATAAATTAACTGTTTACAAATTTTTGAATTTTTTGAAATACAAAGGCTTTTCTTCCTCAGGCATAGATTACCTTTGCTGTATTTGGCAAAACTTTTCGGAATTTTGGTTCTCAATGCTCTTCAACTTCGTACTTTATTTGGCCTTTTTAACTTTTTTGGATTCGAGCGTCACTGATGGGTCTTTTGTAGACGAAACGCGCGTTTTGCGTATATACTAAATTTAGTCCTGGTATCTATGATGAGTTTATTTACACTACAATTATTCTGATACCCTGCAAAATTGCCGTAAATTGTTTTCCGTCTTTGGTGCATTCGGTAAGGATTAAACTCACCATTAGAACCGCCGACGCCAAAGAAAGGTTGGTTAGTAATTCAGCAAAAATTAGCTTTCGAAAGCTGAAAACAATTTTCTTTTCTATGTATATAAATATATTTCGGTTAAAGGAAATCGCTACATGGAAGATATAAATCTCAGTGGTATGTATTTTTTTCTGACTACTTTATGAAACACAAACGCAGCTTTATGGGCTTATGAAAGTTACTGTCATAATTTTGTGACATCTTTAATCCCACATTTACACAAAGATTGTGCAATGAATCATGTACTATCATTTAATAAAAAAAAAACAATTAAAACATGATGACAAATCAATCGATTATGTTTATGATATTTTTGAATTTTTGAATGGGTGTTAAAAAGGCATGATCCCTTTCAATTTACGATTGTACCAATTTATCCTTTAAAAAAAGTAATTGATACATCAAGTAAATTTTTAAGCCAAACCATGCTTATTTGTTCTATAAAAGTTTAGTTTTATGCACGAAACAACATGTAATGACACATTATTTATTTGTTTTTAGATTAAATTTATTCCGCCCTTTCCCCCATGTTAATATAGACAATATTAATTTCCCAAAAGAAAACCCCAATACGGAAAAAAATGTACGCACTTGTTTACAACTTACTGCATTACCTCACAGGGCTCATGAAAGATGTTGCCACAACAAGTCCTCTTTGTTGCTATTATTCAAAGTTTGTCTTGGCAAAGTTTGTTTTGATAATTATTGTTTATCATTACAACTACAAACCAATTCAACTTGATTTATTTTTCGCAGGAGTTTTAAAGAATAGATCCGTTTCAAACTACACGCTACGGCACCCATCTAATAGCAAACACCTCAAACAGGAAGTAAATATAAGCAAGTGTTAAATATCTGACCTACAATTACCCTTTTTAAACCTAATTAAACAACGATTTGAACAGGAAAACTATTGTTGGGACATATATATAATTTAAGGGTCAAGTTACAGTATATAGGCGATATTTTTATTGGAAATTGGCTGTTGTTATCTTATAAACTAAAGGCAAATATTTCTCTCAGATCCAGGATATATAAATTAACTATAGATCCAATAAAGGGAACGGTAGCATTGTTCATATCACAGAGACTAAATAACATTCAAATTAATATCTTTTATAGGTCACTGTACGGTCTTCAACAATGAGCGAAACCCACACTGCATAGTCAGCTATTCAAGGCCACGAAATGTAAATGTAAAACAACTCAAATGAGAAAACTGGCTTCTCAAATCTGCTATTATCAATACAACCCGTACATTTACTTTGTACCTGGTACCTGGTGTCTTTTCAATATCATTACTTTTACGCTTTTAATTCAACATCAACGTACATCTGTGAATTCAAATGGTTTCTTCTTTACAAGAACATTGACAGCACTCAAGTGGTATGTTTTTCCACTTATATACCCCTTATATGTTAAGTATAATAGTATTCCGTTGACAAGGTGTTTCTTAATGTTGTTTCCCTTACGGAATATAGATTATCCCTTGCGAACACTATCATTACCTTCGATCCGACCACTAACGTCTCCGCTAAATAGATATAGGAAGATGTGGTGTGAGTGCCAATGAGACAACTCTCCATACAAATAACAATTTAAAAAGTAAACCATTATAGGTTAAAGTACGGCCTTCAACACGGAGCCTTAGCTCACACCGAACAACAAGCTATAAAGGGCCCCAAAATTACTAGTGTAAAACCATTCAAACGGGAAAACCAACGGTCTAATCTATATAAACAAAACGAGAAACGAGAAACACGTATATATTACATAAACAAACGACAACTACTGTACATCAGATTCCTGACTTAGGACAGGTGCAAACATTTGCAGCGGGATTAAACGTTTTAATGGATCCAAACCTTCTCCCTTTTTCTGAAACAATAGCATAACATCACAACAAAGAAAAACATACGATAAAATATCAATTGGCAGACTTAACTCAATCAAAAAACGTATGATTAAACAATGAACGAATAAATTTGATCTGCGATATCTGAATACAAATGCACAGTTAATTAAATATTAGAGACAAACATTCATGACCAAAAAGCTAACAAACAAATTCAAAAACAGGACATGACTGAGAAATATTTAACCAATCAATGTTCACTTTAGAAAAAAAACCGTTTTTTTTATAATCTTCAAGTTTATACAAATGTAGTAAGAATAAGTGAAAAATGTCTGAATAACCTCGATGTGTTCGCAAGTGTTATGAAAAGATTTTTCCGACGTAGTCGGTATAGTTTCGGTTTGTGCCCTTTGAACTCAAGGACGCTTAACTATGGCAACAGAATACGCATGCTCGAAAATCCTTTCTGTGATTGGACAAAATGCTGTCATGGTGGGCGATTTGGTTGTGTTTGAAAAAACGTCTCGTTAATTATATCGTGATGGAAAGCAAGTGAAATACTATAAATATTTGAACTAGATCTTACAAAGATTTATATTTTTATTAAAATAATTGTTTCTCCAATAGCTCTTTGCATCCGTGACAGCTGTTTATTCGGGACAATTATATAATTTTTAATGTAAACTTTGTTGTACGAACGTACATGACTTTTAGAACGCACCTACGCATATGAGATTTCCACAGGGTTTTGTTGAATGTAAACAGAAAGATACGAGGACCGAGAATACTGAACACAAACAGAGAAAACGTTATTTAAATGGTATCTTTGTGCTTCTGAATGTTATCGAAATGATAGTTTTAAACATATACTCAAATTTAAATACGTCGGATATCTTTTTTTAAAGATTGTTCTTGTTTATTTCTATTTCCACAACGATCTACAAACATAAAGGATAATGCCAAGTTAAAAAAATCGATACTAGTTTAACCCTTTTGCCCACTTTTTGATTTGTTTTAACTGCTGATTTTGTAAGCGAAATATCATATTTGTACGACAGTTTGCTTGCATCGGCAGTATTTATTGGTACGAAACATCGAAGTTTTTTATTCAAACGTTTCTTCTTATATTGACAAGTATATAGTCATATCGTTCGGATAGATAAGAAGGACCTGAAATACCAAATGTGTATAATTGAAAATATGTTGCATTTATTTCTGAAACTTTGCAGGACTTTTTGTGGTCGTTTTTCATGGCTTGTTTATTTTATAGTTGGTTTTGGTGTTGTTTTTGGGGTTTGACTATAACTCGACTTGGTGTAGCGAGAGGTTGGATGAAGCTTTTTTGTAATAGGCGGATAACCAGTAGTTTTTATGCTGTATGTGTTTAGGACTGGATCATACCACAAGGGTTTCAGAAATAGTACCTTTAAATAAAAACACAAATCCTGTTCAGCTGGAATTAACAGATACTATTCCAACTGAACAAATTTGTTTATATAGTCCCGGAGAAATTATCCCATTATTCAAATAAAGTCATAAATGTCGGTACTTAACTTTTGCAACTTTGAAGTGACCGATGCATTACCCTTATTAAAAGTCTTAATTCCCCCAATACACTTAAAAGTAGCATGTGTCATGGTGTTTATGTAACATGGTCATTCAGTTATCTGAATGAAGTGTTTATTCACATCATAAACCCCACTGGCTAAATTTGTACATGGTCAATAAAATTTTATACATGGTCATTTATCCGGACAAGTGAAACTAAACTATGATTATATTATACTTCAAACTTTGGAGAACATTTAAAGAAAATCTCTCTATAATAATAATAAAATTTTATACATGGTCATTTATCCGGACAAGTGAAACTAAACTATGATTATATTATACTTCAAACTTTGGAGAACATTTAAAGAAAATCTCTCTATAATATTTATAAACAATCGTTTTCTCATCAGCTTCAGTTTTTTTAAATTAATACATTATATATGAGTCCTGTTTTGATAAAACATTCACTTTTCTGGTAATTTCAATATTAATGCGAAGATTTATTCTTAAAGATGTCGGTGTCTTTATGATTTGTAGAATATATGTTTGAACAAATATGTGCCTTTTACTCTCTGACAATGAGTTTACTACAATGAAATTATTATTGCTCGTTAACGGTTCAACAATAATTGGTCAATCGGCTTGTAGTTTCTGTGTGGGCCTTATAATATGAACAACAAGAATATAATCTACGGGGATAGACTTCCATATCTCATAATATATGGGCAAAACCATTAATGTCATTGTTGGTGAATATCTAAATACCCTCAACCAAATCAACATTGCCTCGTTTCTTTAGATATAGGAAGATAGTTCTTTATTGATACCGGGTAATCTCTGATTAAAGTCATACAATGCACTCATCCAAAGTTTGACTGATACACTACACGTACATGTACCATCGTTTATATCGTTTATCTGAGCATCACTGATGAGTCTTATGCGTCTGGCGTATCAAATTAAAAGCCTGGTACCTTTGATAACTATTTATACCACTGGCTCGATGCCACTGCTGGTTGACGTTTCGTCCATGAAGGTACATGTGTATTACCAGCCAGTAATCAGCACTTCGCTGCTGACATGAGTAATTTTATAAGTTTCTGTTTCAAAAAGAATGATTATCCAAATGACTATAGGCATATTTACCTAGCCGTTTTTTTTTTTTTCGTTATTTATTTTTGGGTCCTCAATGCGCTTCGACTTTATACTTGTTAAAGGGTTTTCGTCGTTCCTGTTATATTTAGAATTCGGGGGAAAGTCACTGGATAAAGTCAACAAAACTAAGTTAAGCTTTACGATGGTTTATATATAACTTCTTCAATAGTGCAAAACATTAATTACTATAAAAGTTCAAGGGTAAATATTCCGGAAAGATACAACAAATGGTAATTCCAATAAATGTTCTATACTAAACACAATGAATGTCACTGTAAATGCACGGCGTCCATACAGCTTGACCGCTGGTATCCAACTGACCATTTACATAGAAACAATATAAATGAATTACGTAATCTTACTTAATCATAACTACATGTACTAATGAAATTTGTCACGTAATGCTATAAACGAATAATACAATTAAAACATATATACGATAACAAGAAATAGACAATGCTGAGATTAAAATGGATTAACTTCTTAACATGTAAGCTGACAATTTTGAGAACAATAGTATCTTGCTTTTAGATAAAGTTTGAATGTCCACGAAATAAACAAAGCGGAAATATCGCTGTCACACTTGTTTGGCTTATAACAATTTTGATCTGAGCGTCTTATATAGACGATACTATTAGAAAACACACTGGCCTCCTTGTTCTGACAGTAGTCTGCTCTTTTTCAATATTATCCGTCTCTCTGTCTGATCGACAAATTCAATTTTGTTGCACTCGTGACATCGTATTGGTTAGTGCCCTGGGCTTTAAAGGATGTTTATTTCAAATTTGTTATTTGAGACCTCCTGTATCAGTTCCTGTTAACTCGATCTATATGTGCAGCAAATATATGAATATCTTGCATATCACGGTCAACCTTAGTGTTCTTAGATTTTACAGCAATGTATACCTCTCAAGCTGTTACAAGGAGGGTTTCTTTTTCTGATGTCGTTAAAGGTTGACCATGATGATCTTTTATTTGTAATTTCTCGTTTCAGCCACGGCTCTCGAATGGCTTTAGAGTCTCAGATCAAAGTATGTGATTCTTGTTGGAGATACTTTCATTTGTTTGCCTACAAATGTATACATTGTATCGCTTAAAGTCTGACAGCAAATTTCTATCGTTGATCTTTTTTCAATTACCTCTCTTAAGATGCCAAATACAACTTCTGAGCTTTCTTCTTTCAAGCAGAACGCGTATCCTAGTTTTTCCTTAGCTGGACCCTTCAGATGTTCAACAATAAAATCTAATTATTCTTTGTTCTTCAAAACATCAATCTATCAAGTCAATGAGCCGAAGTCTGAATAAAAGTGTATCGAATTGGTTACAGTAAAAGACCGACCGTGCAAGGGCTGTATAGCCAGTCAAGGTCGTTAAAAACTTCCATTTGTAACAGTAAAAGCTAAACCCGGAAATGTTATGGCACTAGATGCGCATTTTGGCAATTAATGTCTCTCCAGTGATGCTGGAGTCCAAAATACTTGAAAATCAAAAGCATTTTTAAAAAGATGAATAGCCATAAACAAAAAAGAACAAAAAAGTTAAACCAAAACCGGGTAAGAAAAAGAACTTTGCATTAGGATGATATAATCCTTAATTCAAAAGAATTTAAAAAATTTAAAAAAGTAAGTTTCAATATCACGATATCCGTATGTCCATGTCAGAACCAAAAAGCATGCTGCTGGCATGGACTGGTGATACCCTCATGGACTATAACGTCCCATATTAAAATCAGTTCCTCACAAAAATACTGTCGCTGCTTATGTTATGTTATGTATGTTTTGCCTTCAGTAGTACGAATTCGTAGCTATCGGGTGCCTAATGTCATTTCTGTTAGATATCAAATTATAACTATTTATTTAGACTTGTGTTCGATGGAGCTTGATATTATGCTTTTGATTGATTGGCAAATATTAGGCATTTAACGATACATCTATTAAAAGTACTGTTATTTTTTTTATGCAAATGCCAAGATAAATATAATTTTGAAAATCACTTCAGATATAGGAATAATTCGTGCTCGTGCACCTCTTTTCTTTTACCAGTTTTGACATAATATTTTGTCCTACATTTGATTTTTTTGACGTTTGTATTAGTTTTGGATTTGATATATTTGGCCTCAAGCATTACATTGATTGTCGAAATGCGCATCTGAGTAGTATATTTGGTACCATTAATGTTATTTCCTTTGAGGTTAAAAGTTTTTATGAAACTTTCGGATTAAACCTAGATACAACAAAGAGTAAGTCAATTAATTGTAGCGACATGATTTAATGAAATCTCCACTTTTCACCTTTATTACATTTAATGTACTTGCAATTCAACAGCGTTTTTAATATTTGACAACAAAAGTGCCAAGAAAAGCAGTCTAAGCAGTTCAACTAAATTTTCTATAATGAAAGAAATGCAATGGTTTGTTTAATCTCTACGGTGGAAATCGGGAGTTTGAACATATCTGACACTATTTTTATATCTATTTCATTGAAATAATACTCGTTACTTATATACGAATAAATGACAATGTAGGGTACCATGGAGACAGCAGCAGCATATATACTATCAATGATCTGCATTTGGCATTAAAGTCTAAATTAAACAACAGCACTTAAGATGAACAGAAGACAACTCCTAGCGAGGCTTATGACTTTTTGTAACCACTTGAATATGTTACGGAATTGACCTAGTTTTGAGAGCACTCAACTCTTTTTCATATTCTTTTTATTGGTAAAACACGTACGTTGAATCCTAGAACCAGACTGCGTATTTAACTCATATTAACTGGGGTCATATAGCCATAAAAGATACAGACTTGAACGAATCAGTAGTAAGTGATTCTGTATCCAAAGATCATGTCATTTTTCAAACAATCAAACCAACTGAAAAATAATCAGTTAATTTCAAACTTATTTGATCGAATTTGATTTCTTTTTTTTACGAATAATATATTTGTAACCAGATATTATAACATCCATGTTAACTGTAAACGTAACGGAACGGAACAGTGAAACTCATTCGAAACAAACACAACATAAAAAAATATAACTTTATTGATAAATTTTCATAAAATAGAAAAATAAAAATACATCACATATTAAAAACAATATTCATAGATTACACTAGTAAAATATATCTGACTAGTCTCAACATAGTTATCAAAATAGGATAAGTACATAAAATAGGATTTATTTTTCAGAGAAAAAAACAAATCAATTGTCAACGTAAATGATATTGAAAAACTAAATATTTGAAATCACGACATTATATGCATACATAAACCTAGCATATTTCCCTTGAAAAATAGTTATAACAAATATATCAAAATATGGAGGTTAAAAAACCTATGATTGTAGTGCGTTTATTGATAACCCAATCGATAACGAAACTGCTTTTTGTAACAACTTTGTAAAAGTTTATTGACGATTTGTAATAATTATCATGTGTTAGCAGCAAAAATACCTTCAAATCCTGAGATGAAAAATTAGCTAAAAGGAACTCCTATCTTATACACTGCCTCAACAAAAGAACAAACTAATTTCTTTCATAAAATACTTATGTGCACATTCTCGTTCCTCTTCTTGGAGTAGCAGTCATGATTTCACAGGCACATGTACAGCCAACACATATTGGTTCAAGAACCTTTATAAATGTGTTCTCTCCAGCTTTTCTCCTTACTGATGTGAAATGCTTTATTTCTTCACAAGACTGTTGAACACAGTTACTCATCATACTACCTATGCATTGTCGTGTTCGACAAACAGCCTCGTATATCTCTGTAGGAACTCTGTTATTGTCAATATTTTTTACAAATTTCCATGGACACGATGACCTCTGAGCAATTGGTGCATACGAACTCCTAGGTATGCAACTTATTTCGTCAACCCTGGTGATATTTATATACCTTGGTGGTATTAAGGCAAGCTGACCTTGTTGATAATTTAAAACTTCGCCTGGTAGGATAGCTTTTGTTTCTTCAGAGAGAGAATTGAGGGACCGGAATCGGCAGGAATGTCTTGCGGTAATTGGTTGGTAACTGACTATTCCAATCAAAATGGAAATAAAAATCTAAAACAAAATGTAACGAAATGTAATGTAGAATTTACATTTAAAGAGTCAAACAAAAATGTCTTCAGCATGTACTCAACTGCATCAACGTTTAACCGCTATCACCTTTAGATATTTCAGTGTAATCTGTATGACAACCTGCAGAGTTGTTTTTTTAAATGATGTTTAATATCTGAAGACTGGTGTATGCGAAGAAAAGGACCCACTATGTTAAGAATTTTGTTGCACTATCAAATTTAAATGTTGAAAAACGTAAAAAAATAAACAAATACACTAGCTTTCAAATTTTTCGATAAACTTGTACCAAGATAAAATAAGGTTTTGTTTTTACATTAAGTCAGAAAGACGTCATCGGTATATTAAAAATGAAAATAAATCGAAAGATAAAATAAATCCATATAATGTCATGATATTCCTCTAAAGAGAGCAAACGACGATTACAGCAGTTTATAGGACATTTGCATAATATTGGTATACAAGTTTGTTATGCGTACAAATTCCTGGTAAAGTACCATCTTCATTTTTCTACTGGCTGTTTACCTCTCCGGAACATTCCAGTTAAAGTATTAAATCATCAAAAACACCAAACTCCAATGTAAATTCAAAACGGAATTATCCGTATTTTTTACAGCTAAATCATAGAGGTTTGGAAAATTTACCAAATTAATTTCATTGATATACAGCAAAGATTACATAGAGTATTTAGCAAAATCATGTACAAAACTTGAGAGACCTATTTTAATTATTGTAAAAAATGTGAATATCTTTAACGGATAACCTCCATTGTAAAGTTGAATATCTTTGATTTTTAAACATGAACGGACAGAACTTTTTGAATCGTTATATTCACGAATATAATCTCCATTGTGAAGTTGAATATCTTTGATTTTTAAACATAAACGGACAGAACTTTTTGAATCGCTATATTCACGAAAATGAAAATGTTTCTAATTTGAACGGTCATGCGAACCGATGTAGAAAATATGTATATTTTGAAGAATCGAAAATGCTATGGACTATGTGGAATACTCCGAAAATAATTGACTTGAATGAGCCTTAAATTATATAAGTGTGTGATTTTGTTGTCATTAATGTGTAGCAAATAATCGTTTATTTTTAGTTTTTCAGTTTTATTATTTTTCAATAGAGGTATATGTGTTTTGCCTCAGAAAACACATGCATTTATTATACATCCTTTAATTTTAAATAGATAATGATTAACCCTAATTTAACTAGTTATTTGATTCAACACTTAACATTACGTTTTGCAATAACAACACATATTAATATTCTTTCGGGGTTGGAATAGGCAAAATAGTAGTTACAACAGGTTAGAATATCTAGTAGACGCATTCTATTAACTGATAATAGACTCGGAAGTTGGATACTTCATTTATAGTTGGAAAACCTTAGTATGTAGACGCACACAATCTCGATCCTTTTGCACTTCGTGCGATTTTTTCAGTGTGTGTGTTACCTTGTGTTGTCTCTTAATCGATTAACGAGACTTGAACATTGGCCAAATGCTGTCGCATTAATTTATATGCATTTTTACTGTTAATCAAATCAAATATTTTATTGTCATATAAACTTTACAGTTTGTGACCAACATATATTAACACAATAAACACAATAAACATACATATTAAACATACACAATAAAAACAGCATCAATTTTTTTTTTAACAACAAACAGGTTGTTAAGAGTCCCCTGCCCTCAGTTCTAATGACTTTTTCAAGAAGGATCCTAACTTATTTGTTTGTAAAGGCGATGATGGATTTAGTAAATATTGAATAGTTAATCATATAATTAGAACAAATACTTCTTAATCATAACTAGATAATCGTGCACATTGTCTGAGGTAACGAAAGAATGTTATTTGTTAATACGTTTTTTATTTTTCTTTACATTCTTTAAACATTGATATGGAATAACTTTGGCATTTGAAAAATTCTAACAAAAAAGACTTTTTTCTCGTACGCAAATTTTAAAGGATGCTATTATGAAGATACCCCTGACACCAATAATGAAAAATCAATACATGTATGTTTTGTATTCCATGTTCAGATTCAAACACCTTTCTTTTATGGGCTGAAATGATATATTTTTTTTCATTTTATTGTTTGTGTTGTTTACATACAAAAATAACATTTTTGTTTTACTTCATTAAAATTATTTAAAAACGTTTCATGCAATGTAATGCTAGTTGACAATATATCATATTTTTTTTTGTCCCGCTACATTGTAATTGAGTTACATTTTAATGTTACCTTTGTAAATGACTGCATTTTTGACACTTTTAAACTTATTGATCTTATGGTAGTGTAGAAATATGAAATTAAATCCTTAGTATTGTCTTTATATACTGTTCACAGTATATAAACAATTGACTTTTCAAATAGGATTTTGTTTTCCCGACTAACTTGTTAATTATTTAATTATAAGTCTTTAAAACTTTTTGAACAAACACTTCCTAATCAAATTTAGCTTACTGACCTACCACATTGTTTGAGGTGACGACACAATTAGGAAAGTGACAAATGAGATGACACATTTAACAAACACTGACCAGATAGAGTTTACAGCGGAAGAGACAAGTTTACGTCTTTGTTCTTCGTCATTGTTATTTTTCTTACGTTCTAAAAATATTCATTTGAAATAACTTTATATTTTCATATTGACAAATGTTAGAAAATTTTACTATCTGTCGTATACATTTTTTAATAGACGCTTTTTATGGAGATATCCTTTGGAAACTTAAAAAAAAAAATTAAAAATAAAGGAATAAAAAATATTTAAAACAGGAATGTCATTTACATGAGTTTGTATGTAATGATTTAGCTAGCAAAAGTATAAAGTGCTAACATTGCCAGCGCTGTTTTGGAGAATTTTAAACATAATTGCAAATTTTACAAGTATTCTATTTTTATTTTACATCGAAAGACATCCAGTTTAAATATTTTTTCCGGTCAGCATTTAATGTTATTATATCCAGTGAACATGAAACTAAGAAAATCAACAAAAATAGAAGGTGTTCCTCATATGTTGTATTGTCCCTTAATATTAACATACATGGAACTTCTTTTTGTTGTCAACGTTACATTTCTCAGCAGTAACATTCCCTCTGCTGCAGCGCACACGTTCTTGCATGTTTACACTATTCATTTCTTTAACAGGGATGTGCTCCTCACATGATACAATGTAATTGTTGGAACAGAATTATAAAGAAGATCGACTGAAATCGACACTACAGAAGTTTTATGGTCACCATCATGATTAATTGTCCGATAGGTTGTATCAGTGTCCAAACTCACTAGCGACATGTTTTCGTATTCTGGATACCATTAATATTACAGTAGTCTCATCTGTAAACATTCTTGACCTATTCCCGGTTGCGACAATTTAACTCATTGTAAATTGGTTTGGCGGGTGATGCGTGATGCATGCATAGCAACAGACAATAACTATATCGATGCACCATCACTCGCTTTTTTTTCTTCGTGCGAATCTTGCAGTTCCTGTTTATCTGATTAATGAATTTGCGATATTAGAACTTCGGTGAATAAATTTTATTATTGTTATTTTATTACAAATATTTTAAATTCAAGGAAATCTTTCAAAATTGCAAGAAGCGACATGTATAATTGTTGCAACCTAAAAATACATTTATGAAGGTTAAACATCAGATTCCTGTGAGTCAAAGTTGACCTTAGTTGAATTTTGCTATATTTATTAAGATATTTTTGGTCATAAAACACATCTACGTAGGTCTCTACGTATTTATACACACATGGCTTTTAAATGTTTAAAGTATTGACGTTCTTAATGAAGATAAAACCAGGAAAGCATTCCATGGACAAGAACAGTTTCATTTTTATTTTATACCTTAATTTTTTAATAGTTTGAAAACGTTTTTGTAAACGTCGGCTTGTATGGAGATATTAGATGGAATAGGTTATTTTTTTATCGTAGCGCATTCAATATGTATTTCCAGTACACAACATTTGCTACGGAACGCCAAAAAGTTTTTCTAATGGCCGACAACTCGCAGAGAGCGTTGCATTATCATTACACGACGCATGTCATCAAACGACAGCATTCTGAACTTACGTGGCTACTATTTTCTACATTCCGCACCATAACACGGATATCCCACGTTGGTTAGCATATAATTTGCACTGTACGGATGAAAACCAAGGTTTGACGATATTTCTAGATCAAAGTCGATGTTCGTCTGAAAGTTGAATTGTATTAATATGGATATGATTATAACAAATCTTTCTTTGTGATCCCTTTGCTTATTCCATACTTCTATATTGTCCTTTTGTGCCTTTATACTTATATATATTACGTTCCAACGGGGACTTTTTTTTCAAGAGAAAGAAATCCAGGAGGAACCTCAACAAAACTTATCAAAAGAGACTTAAACTGACGTGGTGCATTTAATCAAAATTAAATTCTAAAGTTAACAGCACGTGCAAGTTGGTTATTTCACGGATGAAAATTTGCAAGCAACTAAATATAAACCATGCTGAACTGCATTAAAATATCGGAAAGATTTAATACTTTCCGGGATGTGACAATTAATAACCTGCCAATAGAAGATGAAGAATGCAGATGAGCAGTTTTTTTATGAGTTGAGCAGAGTGGCACAGACGTTGGGAAGACTGATAGATAATATTGTTATAAACAATGATTTATCAGACTTTTATTTACCATATTCCAAAACCGCTTCGAATTTTTCTTCAGAGCGTATACTGCCTAACAAAAGGCATCTATACAAAAGGTATGAATTATCTATATGTTCTACCTTTTGAAATATTTCAGCTTAATGCAAATAGTTTAAGTGTCACCAGATAAGCATACCCATGGTTAACATTGTGCAACTTTTATCGAAGGTCGGACCATCAGTTTCCTAATACTGTCAGCATTAAATGTTTTGAATATGATATTCAACTTAGTAAAAACAATAACTATCAGCTAAGGGAAGGAGGAGATGCACGACTGGAAAAATTAAAATGGGACTTTATAATGGAACTCTGCCATACAACACAGTTCAATACACACAGTATATGCAAACTGTCTAAGAGATTCAAATCTTTCTAACTATCAAAATTCTTGGCTGAGTGTCTGATTGGCAGAAAAAAACTTTATAATAGATATCATAAGGATCATCAGACTTACTTTGGAAGAAATTTGTCCAGTTGTTTCAATGGTTTCAGAGAAGACATTGATTACTATAAAATATAAATAGTAAATGTGATCATGTCCTTAAAAGAAAAGAAAAACACACATAAATATATACATTTATATAAAAAGACACTTCACTAAAATTCATTTTTAACACTATATTTAAACTGATCCCTGAGAAATACAAAACAGGAAAATAATCAAATAGAATACTGTAAACTTTCACCAGATAAAACATTGTTGTGGTTTTCATTAATCAAATTAAATCATATCAGATATGTTGTGATCTTCCTGGTTTAACTGTCATCAGAAAAGTTCAAAGTCAACAGAATGACAGTTTAATACATAGCAACCACAATCACCATGCCAGTAAATAGTAGTTTTGAATACTTTTAATTATACAAAGATGTAAAAATTATGTTCCTGAATTGCCCATGTGACACATTTAATGCTGATTAGAATTATGTTAATCCTATCAATTTATTCTTTTTATATTAATGATTAATAATTTTAACATTGGTTGCCATTAAACAGTTTAATTTTCCATTCAAATAAAAACTGATAATTTCACAGGTTTCAAAAAGAAATCCTGTAACTTTACTCCTCCAAGGCCATACAACAACATTGTCAATGCTGTTGCATCAATATGAAATAAAAAAACACAAAGAACCAGATGCTCCGCAGGGCACAGCTTTATTCTGACACAGAATGAATGTGGTCTTATGAACTTAAAATGTTTTTTTTGCTTTTGAGCAATTCACTATGCTGTTGAATATTAATCCTTTTATATTTGAAGAAATCTTCTTTTTAATTTCTGAAATCTGAAATAAGAAAAATTGAACCACACCAATTTTTTTCACCTCCTTCTTTCCCTTATTCCAAAAATGATCTCAATTCAAATTGCTAATGGAGTTTTCAACAATAACTTCTCATTTAAATACATCATAAAATATAAAATGTCATACAGTCATGATTTAAGTTGATTTGTCTACTATTCTGGACAAAGAAAGATAACTCCAATGCAACATTTTATATTGGCAAATTTCCTATGAAGTTCATTAAACTAAAGTTTTTGGCAAATTTCCAATGGAATTTATTAATAACTTAATAATTGTCCATTAACCTGGAAATCCTTTTCCCCCCTTTTTTGCACCTTATTCCTTAACGGTTTGAGCCATAACTCCCAAAGACAATTCTTACCATCCCTTTGTGGTATTCCAATATCCAAAATCTAAATACATGGTTAGATTCATCATATCAAAGAACCCCAAGAACTCAATTTTTGATGAAATCAAATAAATTTCAATTTTGGACCCTTTAGACCTCAATGTGGACCAATTTGATAACCGGTCCTAAATATTAAAAATCTAAATACATGTACATGGTTAGATTCAGCATATTGAAGAACCCCATATATGGAATTTTTGTTGAAATCAAACAAAGTTTAATTTTGGACCCCGATTTGGACCAACTTGAAAACTGGGCCCATAATAAAAAAACTAAGTACATGTTTAGATTCAGCATATCAAAGAACCCCAAGAATTCAATTTTTGTTAAAATATCAAACTAAGTTTAATTTTGGACCCTTTAGACCTTAATGTAGACCAATTTGAAAACGGGACCAAAAATTAAGAATCTAAATACACGGTTAGATTCAATATATCAAAGAACCCCAATAGTTCAATTTTTGATGAAATCAAACAAAGTTTAATTTTGGACCCTTTTGGCCCCTAATTCTTTGGGACCAAAACTCCCAAAATCAATCCAAACATTCCTTTTGTGGTCATAAACCTTGTGTTAAAATTTCATAGATTTCTATTAACTTATACTAAAGTTGTTGTGCGAAAACCAAGAAAAATGCTTATTTGGGCCCTTTTAGGCCCTTTTTTCTAAACTGTTGGGACCAAAATACCCAAAATCAATCCCAACCTTCCTTATAAGGTCATAAACCTTGAGTTTAAAGTTCATAGTTTTCTATTTCCTTTAACTAAAGTTAGAGTGCGAAAACCAAATGTCTTCGGACGATGAAAGCGATGGACAACAACCACGACGACAACGTGATACCAATGATGATATATCGTATAATATAATCAAAATGAGGATGTTAATTTGATGTATGCCTTTTTATGCTTCTTCGTTACATTTGTTGCTTTTATAGTGATTAAGATGATAACACAATGTTGACTGCTGTACCCCTATTTTTGACATTTTTACCTATTGTGTCTGTTTGTTTTGTTCACGCATCGGTGACAATATAATGGAATTTGATGCGACTGTCGTGCAAGTGAGCGGTTTAGCTAGCTATAAAACTAGGTTCAATCCACCATTTTCTACATTTGAAAATGCCTGTACCAAGTCAGGAATATGACAGTTCTTGTCCATTCATTTTTGATGCGTTTTGTTATTTGATTTTGCCATGTGATTATGGACTTTCCGAATTGATTTTCCTCTGAGTTCAGTATTTTTGTGATTTTACTTCTTTTTTTTTTATATGACCAAAAAATTTTCTATTGTATAAAAAAGATATCTTTTCTTGCAGTGTCTATTTTACATGCTTTACAGGCAATGTAATAAAATGAATGACTAATCAAGGAATTATAATATAAACAAATATATTCAAATTGTATATGTAAACAAATTGCACTCAAACAAACCATATAACCAGAAGTTATTGTACATTTAACACTATTATGTGTTCAAATATTTATATTTCTGGACTGTAAACAATATATGGAAAGCCACTGCCTCATATTCTAGTCCACTTAGGTGAAACATTGTGGTTCATAAGTTGAATCATGGAGGGCATGCAATACAGCTGTTTTGATTCCACAGTGAATCTTTAATGAATATTTCCATACAGGCTATTTTTCATCTAGACAATTTGAGTATGTAATAAAAAGTATACCTTCTTGTGCTTCTTTTAGAGATAAATGGGGTCAACATTTTCTGTATATTTCTATTCGTTGGACAGAGATTTTTAGTTTTTTTTTCTCCAAAAAGTGGAGTTTGGTTAACAAAGCATTCGGAATAAAAAAATTTAAGTATGCTTTGAATTTTGTATTAATTCTTTGGAGTTAATTCATTTCTTTTAAATTTTATGATTTAAGAAAAAAAAAACAGCTCTTTTCCTGTATATCTATTAAAAAAAAAAAAATCTATCAGTAATTTGATCATAAAAAAAATCATACAAATGAGCTTCATGTCTCCTTATTTCATATGTATTCATATTCGTGCCAAATGTGATTTTTAAAAAAGTCCACCACAAAATGGCAAATAAATTTGTAAAAACATATAAGTAGCTTTAAAAATGCTTTTTCCTTGAGATTTCTCAATATCACAGTCATAGTTATATATGTATTGTAGTAATTGTACATCCATTGTGTTTTAAAGTGTTTATCAAATTTAAGTGTTATTTTCTCAATGAAAAGAGTAAAAAAATCTCAACAATTAATTACAATACTGATAAACATTTTCTTGGTGAAAAAATAAAAAACAGATTATATAAATATAAAAAAAAAAAAGATAAATGTATAATTTTGGTGAACACATAACTAAGTAGATGAATAGATGAACTCCTTGATTGTAAAAATTGCTTATTTTTCATCTTTTATTTTTGAAGTATTTGAAAAATTCTGCTGACAAAACAAATATATATGTATATATAAACAATGAAATATTTCTTTTAAAAAAAATCATTTGAACTATTATTACACTTCCTTCTATATATTTACTTTTAAAATAAGTAATTTGATTGTTTATTTTAAAAATCTATTCTACTTAAATCAAATTTGCATCAAAGCTTAACAATTATTTTCACTTGTTCTGTGTCACAAGAGTTGTCTTTCATGATAAACCAATGTCCCCAAGCTTTTGCTCTTGAAATTTTGTTCTGGTTACCATTTACCCAATTATTGTTGACTACATAAGGGTCTAATGCTGTCCTTGTTTTATTTGGTAATGTATACCATTTACCATCTGCAAATTCTGTTAGTGGCAAAGTTTTACATTTTAAACCATCAACTCTTCGTTTGACTAAATCTGATAGATATATTTGGTCATTTTCACCTTCAGAAATACCTCTTCCAGGTGGTAAATTCCTTATCCTCTGTTCTAATTTTGTAAGTTTATTATTCAGTTCATTCCACAGATATTTTGTTGCACGAGTAGGAAACATGTATATAAAACCGCCTGCCACTATACCAGGTCTATTAGAAACAGGGTTTACCAAAATGTCAAAACCTGTGTTCTTTGCTAATGTTGGGACTGGATTTTTTATCCACAAACAATCAACTTCAAACAAGAATATCTCTATATTATTCTGCAACATTTTCAACAATATTTGTGTTCGTCTGATCATAAGTCTTACATAGCCAAGCATGGCTATAGGTTTGATCTCCTTTTGATGACATCCCTGAAATAGCGACCACTTTGACGTCTGGCCATAATGTATTCAGATGGTCTTTGGACTCACTATCAGTTGTAATTAATAAAACCTGAAATACATTTAAGAAGTTAAAAAAAGATCACCAAAATAAAAAGTTGACAGTTGATTTTTTCTGCATTAGTTTATGAATAAACAAGACAACTTTACTCTTCCTCACATTACGTGCCAATAAAATTATGAAAGATATATGTAACGGTTCAACATGTTCAATAAAGATTTAAAAATAAATCTAACATAGATAGTAAATGTGCTAAACTTTATACATATATTCAATATTCTGGATACTGTATATATTTATTATATGTCCAGAGTTTTAAATTCAAATATGTTATTTTCTGTCAAATAGTCAGAATCAAATATAATCCACCACATAAATAAAACAAATTAAGGATCAATCAACCTAAAAATCATGTGAATAGGGAAATTATTTTCTATATCATGTTCAGAATGCAAAATTACCTACAAATTCATATTATTGACATTTGCAAAAGAGATCTAAAGATTATATGGAATGCACTTTGAAATTTCATTGAATGGGGACAATAGACCACTTTCGAGTTCATCCGTCACCGGAAAAAACTCGTCAATTATGCACGCCTTTATGACGTGATTTACCAGATAGAGGGGATCGCCTGTATCCCTGCACTATTAGCGTTCATCAAGCGTCTAAGTGATCGTCATTGTGCAGGATAAACTAGAAATAAAGTTTGCTTTGTAAGTACTTAAGCACAACCCCCTTATGACAGCAGTGCTGATTGTTAATTATGAGAATTTAATTTGCCGACTAATTCGTGTAATATAGCACTATATAGTTTTCCAACCACTTGCTCAACATTGGAACAGAAGTGACGATGCCCCTAAACGCACGAATGATGTTCACTAAAACCAGAGTTTTTGACGGAATTGCATCGAACTCGAAAGTTGTCTATTCAATAATAAGTAATGCATTTTTTTTTGCATCAATTTTCATTGATAGTTTGAAAAAAAAACAATTATATAATTCACCATATGCACCCACCAAGTAGACAAATTTCAAAATGAAAAAAATCATTCAGCTTTCTTCATGTGAATCACTCATCTTGAAAATTGCATGATTGTTATAAAGATTGATACTTGAAAAGAACACTACAAAATTAAAAAAACCCATCACCCTTGCAAAATTGGGTATTGCAAAAGAAATTCTAGTAATCTAGACCTAAAACAAGTCTCATGGAACTAAACGGATACAAACATTTAATTTGTTAAAATGGAATCTACTGAGTCAAAATTCATCACTGCAAAGTGTAAACAAATAAAACTTTAAATGAAACTAGGTCCAAGGACACAGTTATCGTCCTTTGGTTTTCGTTGTCTACGAATATAGTCCCTAGTGTAAACAGTGTATAACTTGCATGTCTTATTTGATACACTTTCCCAATTTATTTCTTGATATTAAATGCATGAAATATCAAGTAGGGGGATGTAATTACATGTAAAAAAAAATTGGGTGCTGAATCTTTATGTTAAGAAGTAAATTGGTCCAGTTCTAAAAGGTCAAATTTTAGCACGTCTGAAGCTGTCAAACTGAATTTTACACCCCCTTAACACAGAATTGTCAATATTTTGAGTTAGAGCTGGTAGAAGTTTCTATAATTTTGATATTATTTGTCTCACTGGTAGTACACTACACTGTAAAAATCTTTTTGAGAAAGAGCAGGTGCGATTTTTTTAATTTGAATTTATTGTCTAAAAGAAATGCACTACGAAATAACTGTGTTCTCGGGCCTAAGAGATGGATTCCTGAAATCTAGATTCTGTACTTTGGCAACTTTCCTGAATGATTTGCTGGTTTCAGTTTGTCAAACTCAATCAAAGTAAAGGATTTACATCTTTGGTTTACAGAAATTCTGTTAAAATGTGCCATTTTGGCATTCTACGGCTATAATAAGCATTTTAAAGCAGTTTACATTTTATGGCTAAGAGGCATGCTGACTTTCTATCTGACAGCTTTTTTGTTCCTGATATTTGTGTTTCTATGATTAAATCAAATTTAATTAACCATTTGTGAACTCTGGATATAGAGAAAAGTAGATTATCACAGAAAAAAAGTGCAGATATTTGTATTCACGGCCATGGTTAAACGGCCTAATAGATGTATGTAAAATGTGAAGAGCTTTGTACATCAAATCTGTAGTCCATCACAAATATTTCACTAAATCTGTAAAAAAAGCACTTTATTATACTCAGTACACCTTACTCCTTTCATAGGCTACCATTTTTTTTCTCTGTATGATAGTAAGTGGTCCAACTTTATGCCTATTAAGGCTAAAACTAAATGCAAGTTTTCCATTGAAAAGTGAAAAAACTGGCCATCAGACCATATTGTTTCTAAAAAAATTAAATGCAAGAGTCCTTTTGCAATTAGACTTCTTGTATCATAACGCCTTAGCATAGAAATGAGCAAAAAGTTACACATTTTCATTTCTAATAGCTTCTGTGTGCATTTTTATATGTCAATATGGGCTACCGCCTAAATCGACTCTAAATAATTCTCAGTACTACATGGCCCAAGACCATTTTATACTCATGTGGTATGCTTTTTGACACTTTTCTATACATTTAAAGTACATTTTATATATATGAAAGAATAAATTAGGCATAAAAAACTTCAAAATCTTCGAATTGGCTGAGAAAAATGCATATTTATATAAGGCGTCCCTAAATTGGAAAATCTCTATTTTCAGGCATAGGCTTATATAAATTTAACTTTGGAATAATTACAATACATCTGATAAATAAAAGAGTGTTCAGATGCTTTTAATACTTAATATTTGATATTCAAGAGCATTTAAAAAGCAAATTTTTGCAAAATTTAAAATTTTAAGGCCAAAATCTTGACAGTTGAAGATATTTGATTTACACGTCAAAAATAAACATTCAAATGTCTATATTAAAATGACCCTAGTGTCTCTAATATATGTCATATGGCCATGAAACTTGGCAACCTATCTCACAATTGCCTAAGCTTAGGTTATGCAAAGTTTTATAAAGATTGGTCAAGTCTTTCTGTCCTATTCGGTCCAAGGACACAGTTATCGTCCTTTGGTTTTCGTTGTCTACGAATATAGTCCCTAGTGTAAACAGTGTATAACTTGCATGTCTTATTTGATACACTTTCCCAATTTATTTCTTGATATTAAATGCATGAAATATCAAGTAGGGGGATGTAATTACATGTAAAAAAAAATTGGGTGCTGAATCTTTATGTTAAGAAGTAAATTGGTCCAGTTCTAAAAGGTCAAATTTTAGCACGTCTGAAGCTGTCAAACTGAATTTTACACCCCCTTAACACAGAATTGTCAATATTTTGAGTTAGAGCTGGTAGAAGTTTCTATAATTTTGATATTATTTGTCTCACTGGTAGTACACTACACTGTAAAAATCTTTTTGAGAAAGAGCAGGTGCGATTTTTTTAATTTGAATTTATTGTCTAAAAGAAATGCACTACGAAATAACTGTGTTCTCGGGCCATGTAAAAAGCCAAAGCATTATGAGACAATAAGATTAAGAATATCAAGTAATAACAAATTTTCATAAACTACACAGTCAGCCTTTAATACATTGCTATAATTCATATCAGTTGCTCCAAGGACTAGAGACTTCAAGTTCTTGCTTTGCTGTTAAAATAACTTGAAGGTACATTAAGATAAAGTAAAGCTGATACATGTATATTTAAAACAGGATTTGTATGGTAAGAGAGTCTTACAATACAAATCCGTGATATAATCTACATACAGTGTTTATATAACCTGTGTTATCCGACACACTATAGGGGACCAGAAAAAAATGTCAGATTAAGCAGGGTATCAGAATACTCAGATTTTTTCTGCAAGGATGGGCATATATTTGGACCATGAAAATGTGTTGGTTAAAGCAGGATGTTGGAATACTCAGGTGTTGAATTAGGCAGGTAACACTGTATATATAAGTTCTATGAAAGTGAAAATGTGTATCTTGAAATGTATTAATGAAAACATTGAAGCAGAAAAAACATAAATGTTCTTACATGTACTGTATGCAACTAAAACAATGCAAAATTAGGTAAAACTTTAAATCCCAATAAAACTAGTGCTAAGTACTTACTCAGATGGAAAAGCTTCAAATGGAAACATATCTTTTTTTCAGAGTAATTTTATTTGCAAGTACAAAATCTACTTATGTACATCATAATTTTTTTATCAATAAGCCATCTTAGAGCTTTTAAATAGTTGTAAATCTCTACATTGAAATTATCACATATACATGTAAGAAAGAATAAATAGAGGGTATGATAAACAAAAATGATAATGATTTTATATAAAACCAAACCAACATGACCAATGAAAGATTATTTCAACTTTTTGTCATGTCAGGGCCTTTTATAGTTGACCGTACAGTTTGAGTTTTGCTCTATTTTAAAGCAGTGACAAGACCTATAGTCTTTTGGACACTTGTTGATATGTATCATTGGCAATCATATGACATCAACTAGTATTTTATGGTGAAATAAAATTGTGAATATATCCATTTCACATTAATTTTATTATTTAAGATTTGAATTTGAATCTACAAACAACTGCACCCATCCATCATGTCCATTCTAAATATTCCATAAAGTTCACAACTGATTTTTCAAAGAGTTTTCCAATGCATTCCTTAAAATGTAAAGCACATGTCATTGAATAATCAATTATAAAATACACAGCTTGCTTGTTACAGGTCATCTATAATCTGGTTATACTACAATAAACGCAATATAAAACCAGATGCTCTGCAGGGCGCAGCTTTATACGACTGCAGAGGTTGAACCCTGAACAGTTGGGGCAAGTATGGACACAACATTCAAGCTGGATTCAGCTCTAAATTTGGATTGTGATTAAATAGTTGACACAGCATAGGTTTCTGACACAGAATGAATGTGGTCTAATGAACTTAAAATATTTTTTTTGCCTTTGAGCAATTCACTATGCTGTTGAATATTAATCCTCTCAAAAAAATGTTTGAAGAAATTTTCTTTTTATTTATGAAATCTGAAATGAGAAAAATTTAACCCCCCACCCCCATTTGTTTTCACATCCCCCTTTCCCTTTTTCCAAACTGATCTCAATTCAAATTTCTAATGGAGTTTGCAACAATAACTACTCATTTAAATACATCATAAAATATTAAAATGTAAAATAAAGTGCTTGTTATCACTGAATGGTAAAGATTGTTTTAATTTATCAGTTGGTAGAAAAAGTGAATATACATTGTATATTGTATAAAACAATGATTTAAGTTGATTCAACTACTATTCTGGACAAAGAAAGATAACTCCAATTGAAATATTAATTATATATCTGTATTGTATAAAACAAAGATTTAAGTTGATTCAACTACTATTCTGGACAAAGAAAGATAACTCCAATTGAAATTGCAATTAGATATTTCTTGCTAAAATTGCTATGGATGTATTATATGATCCTTTCAAAAACCTTAATGCTCTTGATGAGCAGGATGATAACGATATTGTATTACCTAATAATATTACTGATTATAATATTGAATTAAATAGAGATATTACTGAAGACGAAGTATTATATGCTGTCAAATCATTGAAAAATAATAAAGCATGTGGTGGTGATCTTATATTGAATGAATTTTTGAAATATGGTACAGTAAAGTTGATGCCTGTTTTTGTAAGAATATTTAATATTGTATTTCATAGTGGTATTATACCTGATAGTTGGTCAGAAGGTTATATATGTCCAATATTTAAAAATAAAGGTAATCCAAATGATGTGGATAATTATCGTGGTATAACTATTTTAAGTTGTTATGGTAAATTATTTACTTGCATTTTGAATAATAGGCTTCATGCATATTTAGAAAATTCTGGTTTATTGTGTGAAGAACAAGCAGGGTTCAGGAAAGGTTATAGTACGACAGATCATATTTTTAATTTGAAATGCTTGATTGATTTATACTTACATAGAGGTAGGAAATTGTATTGTGTATTTGTTGACTATCGAAAAGCTTTTGACTCTGTCAGAAGAGTATATTTATGGCAAAAACTGTTAAAATGTTCCATTGATGGCAAAATGTTTAAGATTATAAACAGTATGTATAACAATGCAAAGTCTTGTGTGAGACAAGGCAACTCTTGTTCAAACTTTTTTAAATCCAATGTTGGTGTACGTCAAGGAGAAAATCTATCTCCTGTATTGTTTGCCATTTTCTTAAATGACTTGGTCGAATTTATGTCACATTCATATAATGGTTTAGTTGATATGAGTATTGCAGCACGTCTTATTGATACTGATGAAGTCGCTGTATATTTTCGTTTATATTTGTTATTGTATGCAGATGATACTGTAATTTTAGCCGAATCGGCAGCAGAGTTACAAGCCTCATTAAATGCCATGTATTTATATTGTCAAACTTGGAAAATGCAAGTTAACATATCTAAGACAAAAGTTGTAATATTCTCAAGATCTAGACTTAACACTGATAATATGAACTTTAAATAAAGGGGTGAAAGCCTCAATATTGTTACAAATTTTCAATACCTTGGTATTATATTTTCATGTAAGGGTAATTTTAATGACGCCAAAGCACATCTTGTACAGCAAGCAAGAAAAGCCATGTTTATAGTCTTAAGAAAGGCTAGGAAGTTGAATTTACCAATTGATATGCAATTAGAACTTTTTGATACAATGGTTGTACCTATTTTGTTATATGGTGCAGAAGTTTGGGGTTTTGAAAATTGTAATATTATAGAAAACTTGCATATGCAATTTTGTAAAATAATTTTGAATGTTAAAAAAAGTACTGCTCATTGTATGATTTATGGAGAATTGGGTAGAATACCATTACATATTCTTATTAAAGCTAGAATGGTTGGTTTCTGGCAACGTATCATGTGTGGTAAAAGAGAAAAAATTTCATATACACTGTATTCTATATTGTATCAGCTTAGTAAAAGGGGTATCTACCAATCTAAATGGTTGTTAGAAATTAAAAATACTTTATATGAATGTGGATTTAATTTGATGTGGGATAATCAAATAATTGCTAAATCTGATAATATTAGTAAGAATGTCAAGAAATGTTTAAGTAATACATTTATGTTGAACTGGAATAATAATGTTATGAATTCTGCAAAATGTCTTAATTACAGAATATACAAGTCTGATTTTTGTTTTGAGAAATATTTAACTGTGTTACCATCTGATCTAAGAATGTATTTATGTAAATTCCGTTGCCTTAGTAATAAATTGCCCATTGAAACGGGGAGATTTTTTAATATTGATAGATCTGAAAGACATTGTAATCTTTGTAATGCTAATGAACTTGGTGATGAGTTCCATTACTTATTCAAATGTACCTTTTTCAACAATGTTAGAGCTAAATTTTTACCTTTAGATATATGTAAAAACCCAAATGTTTTAAAATTTAAAGAATTGATGAATACATCAGATTTATTCACACTTACTGGAATAGCAAAATTTTGTAAAAGTGTTATTAAAACCTTTTAATACATGTGCTTAATCATGTTATTATATTTTGTACTTCCTGTCAAATATCTGTATTAATTATATATACTATTATTGCACCTTTGTTAACCATGTTCTAAGGCCAGAATTTTTTAATTTGTTGGTTTACGGATCCGCCGACCCGATTTTGCCGATTTTCAGAATAAAAATAAAATTGACTTTCATGCTTTTTTATTCCCGCCGACCTTAACAAATGCATTATCCCTGAAAAATAATTAAACAATCTTTTTTTTATGAAATGAAATGCTTTAATCACTAACAAAATTGATAACACTTTCTGTAGTGAAAAAATAAAACTTCCAGTTTACGTTTCTAACAATTGACAAATCAATTATAAATGACCTTGAAATGTCGTTTGCGCAAATAATTTTGCGAAACGAAACCTGTGTTTAAAACCAACTACACAATGAGTTCGTTTCCCGTATTTGTAATCAGTCCGTAAGATGCATCATCTGATAGAAATAGACTTGTCCAAATGTACACAGGTGGAAGACATCAAGTTAAAGTACTGAATATTAGATAATCATTTTGAATTTTCTTGTTTTATAGATAATAAAAAAATATCGTCCATTTGGACATGTTGGATAAAAAAACGGGAATGCATGACAACAGATTAACCCGATATTCTCGTTTTTCCAGTGGACGAGTCTATTTCGTTTTTGACACGTGTGTTGAAACTTATTTTCGTACGACGTTTTTACATTTTTTTCTTAATCAGTTTTCGTGCTTGAAGATCATACTTCAACAAGTTTTCTGGAGTTGATAAAGAGCTACGCGAATCTGTTTTTCTTGTTTGTGAAATGACAATTTAATTTCGTCTTTTCCGTGCATCCCCCCTTTTTGTACGGAAAATTATTAGAATGTCATGCGATGTTTATGACAGCTGAGCAATACAATTTCATCGAACTAAAATCTAAGAAATGATGACAAAATAGCATAACAAACATATTGTCAGAAAGGTGAAATATATATTTATTTGCATATTTTTCTGTCTTGAAAGATCTTTTTTTTCTTTTTTTTCCCGACCGACCGACCCGACTTTTTCATGGGGAAAATCCGTAAACCAACAAATTAAAAAACCCTGGCCTAATGTAAATATGTAAATATGTTCATACTTTTATAGTTTGTTAAAAAATGTTGTACTAACATACCCCATGTGGGGGCTTTAGTGAAATAAAATGTCTTATGTCTTATTATGTCTTATGCTATTGCGCAATACTGAGTAATTGAAAATATTTCCTATTGCACAATACTGTGCAATTGAAGATTTCTTGCTATTGCGCAATACTGTGCAATTGAAAATTTCTTGCTATTGCACAATACTATGCAATTGAAGATTTCTTGCTATTGGTGAATACTGTGCAATTGAAAATTTCTTGCTATTGCACAAAACTTAATATAATAATTTTGCATCCTGATTTGAACCAACTTGAAAACTGGGCCCATAATCAAAAATCTAAGTACATGTTTAGATTCAGCATATCAAAAAAACCCAAGAATTCAATTTTTGTTAAAATCAAACTTAGTTTAATTTTGGACCCTTTGGACTTTAATGTAGACCAATTTGATAACGGGACCAAAAATTAAGAATCTACATACACAGTTAGATTTGGCATATCAAAGAACCACAATTATTCAATTTTTGATGAAATCAAACAAAGTTTAATTTTGGACCCCGATTTGGACCAACTTGAAAACTGGGCCAATAATCAAAAATCTCAGTACATTTTTAGATTCAGCATATCAAAGAACCCCAAGGATTCAATTTTTGTTAAAATCAAACTAAGTTTAATTTTGGACCCTTTGGACCTTAATGTAGACCAATTTGAAAACGGGACCAAAAATTAAGAATCTACATACACAGTTAGATTCGGCATATCAAAGAACCCCAATTATTCAATTTTTGATGAAATCAAACAAAGTTCAATTTTGGACCCTTTGGGCCCCTTATTCCTAAACTGTTGGGACCAAAACTCCCAAAATCAAACCCAACCTTCCCTTTATGGTCATAAACCTTGTGTTTAAATTTCATAGATTTCTATTTACTTATACTAAAGTAATTGTGCGAAAACCAAGAATAATGCTTATTTGGGCCCTTTTTTGGCCCCTAATTCCTAAACTGTAGGAACCAAAACTCCCAAAATCAATCCCAACCTTCCTTTTGTGGTCATAAACCTTGTGTCAAAATTTCATAGATTTCTATTCACTTAAACTAAAGTTATAGTGCGAAAACCAAGAAAATGCTTATTTGGGCCCTTTTTGGCCCCTAATTCCTAAAATATTGGGACCAAAACTCCCAAAATCAATCCCAACCTTCCTTTTGTGGTCATAAACCTTGTGTTAATATTTCATTGATTTCTATTCACTTTTACTAAAGTTAGAGTGCGAAAACTAAAAGTATTCGGACGACAACGACGACAACGATGCAGGACGACGACGACGCCAACGTGATAGCAATATACGACGAAAAATTAAAATTTTTGCGGTCGTTTAAAAAATATTGTTGAAAGATTTCCATAGATCATGTAGATTGCCCCTTTGGTCTAGATAGCTCTTTTAAACTATGAAAAAAATGAAAAGACATGATATTATATAGCAGTTGACACACTTTTACTAAAACCAATTTCCATGTTGACGTTGTGCTTCATAATAATTCAATCAAAATGGAAAAAATATGGCAAGTTATCATTTCTATGAATACTTAGTCTACAAAGTCATAGATGTTGTAATAACTATTCCATTCAACATGTGTCTTTAATAAAGTGTGATAATATTATGTAAATAATGACTACCTGCTTATGAATATTCATGTCTTTGGTGTTACATAGCCAGCTGTAGGTGAAGGGGAGATAAGCATTGTTGATCAGTGTAACTAACAAGGGCTTTTTGTGTTCCATACTTTTAACAACATCTAGTATTTTAGTTTTATCGTCTTCTTTCTCTTCTGTGAGTTTATAAGAACCAGATGATTCTAATTTTGTATTCAGGTTTTCAGATTTTTTTGGCAAATAATAAGGTCTTGGTGGTGGCACGATATACTGTTTACTCTTCAATACTGGATCATTCCAAAAGAGACACAGCAATAGAAGAATAACAGTGGAGAATGACACCATCCACAGGCACAGTGCAGTATGCTTGGAAATGGTCATATTTGAACAGTTCAACATCAGTGCATTACATCTCTGAAAAGTATAAAACAAGAGTGCACAAACTGAAATGTCTCGCCTTCTTTACTAATCATTGATATTATGTTGATAGTACTAAGTATAAAGCTTTATTACAACTGTCACATAAACTTAACATTAACCAAGATAGCTAAACAAAGACTAATGAACCATGAAAATGAGGTCAAGGTCAGATGAACAATGCCAGGCAGACATGTACAGCTAACAAAGCTTCCATACAACAAATATATGTAGTTGACCTACTACTTATAGTTTCAGAAAAGTAGACCAAAACACAAAAACTTAACACTGTGCAATGAACCATGCAATTGAGGTCATGGTCAAATAAAACCTGTGGGACTGACATATAGATCATAATATATTTCCATACACCAAATATAGTTGACCTTTGGCATATAATATTAGATAAAAAGACCAAAACTTAAAAACTTTACTTTGACCACTGAACCATGAAAATGAGGTCAAGGTCACATGACATCTGCCCGCTAGACATGTACACCTTACAATCATTCCATACAACAAATATAGTAGACCTATTGCATAAAGTATGAGAAAAACAGATCAAAACACAAAAACTTAACTATAACCACTGAACCATGCAAATGAGGTCAATGTCAGATGACACCTGCCAGTTGGACATGTACACCTTCCAGTCCTTCCATACACCAAATATACTAGCCCTATTGCTTATAGTATCTGAGATATGGACTCCACCACCAAAACTTAACCTTGTTCACTGATCCATGAAATGAGGTTGAGGTCAAGTGAAAACTGTCTGACGGGCATGAGGGTCCGACCTTGCAAGGTACGCACATACCAAATATAGTTATCCTATTACTTATAATAAGAGAGAATTCAACATTACAATAATTTTGAACTTTTTTTTCAAGTGGTCACTGAACCATGAAAATGAGGTCAAGGACATTGGACATGTGACTGACGGAAACTTCTTAACATGAGGCATCTATATACAAAGTACATGTATGAAGCATCCAGGTCTTTCACCTTCTAAAATATAAACCTTTTAAGAAGTAAGCTAACGCCGCCGCCGTAGCCGCCGCCGGTACACTATCCCTATGTCGAGCTAAAAAATTCTGCAACAAAAGTTGCAGGCTCGACAATAAAAATGATCAAACATGTACATGTATATAGAAATATAAACACGTCAAAACATAACTTACTTTAAACATTGTTAAAGAAATTGAAATTATTTCATGTATTTAGCAAGATTTCAAAAGATTTGATCTGAAGTCAATTACTTCACAAATAACATTCAACATTATTACCAGGTTTGTGGCATTGATGTGCATTTCAACAATTGATGTCTTGTACATTTGTAAGTGATGGATCCCGTAAAATATTTGAAAATTCAAATACCTGTACTATTAGTATTAAATAAAAAATAAAAAAGCTGATTATACCAAATGAATACTACTGTATCTCAGAATACATGTACATAAAACTAAAAAAAAACTGTTTGACCAATTGCTTCTCAAATGTCTGTGGTAAATATATCATATATATTAGAGATAGTCAGATGTTAACTATATTTGAATATACATTGTACCCTGCTTTGTTTTAAATCATCACTCTTAGCTTTGATTTTCATTTGCTAAATATTTTAATTGCAAGGCAACAGTCAGAACATCACACTGTCTCGATTTTTTTTATACTTGCTGTTCACCAACGATAATAATATAACCAGTCTTTGCTCTGTTGGTAAACTTACATTTTAAAATTTCAATTAATATTATATTCAACCAACAAATCCATTTATTCATTATTGCAATTGGAGCATAATAAACAAGAATAAAAAAAAGTTAAAAAAACCATTTTTAATATGATATGCCTGTGGTTAAATGTAATACTTAGCAGAATAATATTGTTTACTTTTTTAGTCTCTGGTGAGAAGTTGTCTCATTGCCAATCATACCACATCTTCATATATACATATATATACAGGTACTGTATTAACTCACCCAGTTGATGCTACAATGTACTAAATATCATCTGGCTCCTTGATTTTTGGGTAGAAGCTGACCACTCGGGGTAAACAGAGAACTGTCCATTTTTGTTTTCTTCTTTTCTTTCATTTCAAGGTTGACCTAAACACTGCCACTAGCAGTTTAGTCTTTCATTTTCACACAATTCATTGGCACTGCCTACAATATGTACATACATGTACATCATGTACATGATGTATATGATAAAAAAAGTAGCATAATGTTTTGTCAAAAATATAAATCATGTATATGTACAACAAGAGTGCACACGCTGAAATGTCTCGCTTTCTATACTAATCATTGATATTACATGTATGTTGATAGTCCTAAGTATAAAGCTAAGCTTTATCACATCTGTCACATAAACTTAACATTAACCAAGATAACTAAACAAAGACCAATGAACCTTGAAAATGAGGTCAAGGTCAGATGAACCATGCCAGGCAGACATGTACAGCTAACAATGCTTCTATACAACATATATAGTTGACCTATTACTTATAGTTTAAGAAAAATAGACCAAAACACAAAAATTTAACACTGTGCAATGAACCTTGAAAATGAGGTCACTTTCAAATAAAACCTGCGCGACTGACATAAAGATCCTAAAATATTTCTATACACCAAATATACATGTAGTTGACCTATGGCATATAGTATTAGATAAAAAGACCAAAACTCAAAAACTTAACTTTGACCACTGAACCATGAAAATGAGGTCAAGGTCACATGACATCTGCCCGCTAGACATGTACACCTTACAATCATTCCATACAACAAATATAGTAGACCTATTGCATATAGTATTAGAAAAACAGAACAAAACACAAAAATTTAACTATAACCACTGAACCATGAAAATGAGGTCAAGGTCAGATGACACCTGCCAGTTGGACATGTACACCTTCCAGTCCTTCCATACACCAAATATACTAGCCCTATTGCTTATAGTATCTGAGATATGGACTTGACCACCAAAACTTAACCTTGTTCACTGATCCATGAAATGAGGTCGAGGTCAAGTGAAAACTGTCTGACAGACATGAGGACCTTGCAAGGTACGCACATATCAAATATAGTTATCCTATTACTTATAATAAGAGAGAATTCAACATTACAAAAAATCTGAACTTTTTTTCAAGTGGTCACTGAACCATGAAAATGAGGTCAAGGACATTGGACATGTGACTGACGGAAACTTCGTAATATGAGGCATCTATATACAAAGTATGAAGCATCCAGGTCTTCCACCTTCTAAAATATAAAGATTTTAAGAAGTTAGCTAACGCCGCCGCCATAGCCGCCACCGTCCCCGGATCACTATCCCTATGTCGAGCTTTCTGCAACAAAAGTTGCAAGCTTGACAAAAATGTACAGGACAAATTCTGTGTTTTTCATCATTTTGTTCATGTACATATGTAAGTTGTAACATTGTTTATCTAGCACTATTTGTTATGTTTGTACTTTTAGAACATCAGTTTTAAAAGCTCTGTAGATTCTGTATTGTACATGTTGTATGCTTTTTTACCGACTTCAAAAGAATACATTTTATCTGATTTTATTTTGATATATACATTTTGTATATAAATATATTAGAGTTAGGCCAAATAGAAATATATGTGTGGTTCCAGTTACCTGTATACCTAAATGTAAATACATGTAGTCCAAAAAATAATGACTTCTTGAAAGACTACATTGTATTTTACTTTGTTGTTGTGACTCCATAGTCATGTTAGTAAGGCGTTAAAGCAAATAATAAAAGACTTCCAAGATTTTTCATAATAATTTGGACTTCCTCAATGTACATGTACCTATCCTACTTTCAAGTTTTAATAACAGCCTACCCTAAAGACTTTTATGTCATTTTTTCATTTAGCGCTGTTATCATGGTTATAGTCAGATTGTCTATGAATGTTGCTCCCATACACTCTATGTAAAAAAAAATCCCTATTTACTAGCTGCAGATTGTAACTCTTATGCCTTATTATATTTTTTTGATTTGATATGATCTGAAATTGATCTGAAATGGGACTATTATATTCTGTCGGACTGTCCCTATAATGCATATATTTCCTAATCTACATTTGCTTTTTATTTTTTCTGGTGCAATATAAATATACACTGCTTTCGGTCTCTACATTGCACCAAAAAAAAAAATTTATTTCGTTAAAAAATCTTAAAACAAATATGAATATCAACAGTTTTTTTTCCAAAATGTGTACCTACACAACTAAGCTTTTGTAGGGTCCAAAATAATCATCCAAAAATCAGAACGAGTACGTACTTCTTCTTCTTCTCTCCGTATTAGCTTCCTTTATAAGGAACACCAAGGATTATCTCCAAGTAAAAGTTTTATTTACACATTAAAATATATGTATGTTATATATATTTTAAAAGTTAATATCCACCAGTATAATACACAGTAAAAGAAAACTCTTTCTATTTACACATAAAATCCGAGTGTCTTTTATAAACGTTAAAACACAACTTATACGGAATAAAAACTGTTTGTTTCAGACCGTCAACCATCCATTGCCTCAAGCAACTTTAAGCGTTTGATATACAGTTTATAACACATCTCCCTTGTTTTGGTTTCTATCATATTCATTATCTTGTCGTCTCTTAGTGTTTGTGAGAAATGCCTACAGTCTATAATTAGCCTGATGATATTTGATTTAGATTGAAAGACACTGTGCCAGACTTCAGCTGTTATATGTTGAGTAACATATGTCTTGATTGGTTTGAAAGTATGTAATTCTAGTATTTGATAAAATTGGACACTCCAGGAGAAAATGAGAGATATTTTCCTCAGAGAGATTACATAGTTGGCAGACTGAAGAAGGTGCTTGATTAAATTTCGCTCGATCAGAATTCAGAATAAAGGTTCCTGAAACTATTCTAGCTTTAATAATAGTTTTCCGAACTTCGGCTTTGTCTTGTCAAATATAGTCCATACTGGATGATTTTTGCCAACAAGAAGATGTTCAATATCCATATGTTTTAGAGTTGATTTAGATTCTGCGTCGTCCCTTAGAGTATTTTGCCAGTATGTGTTCAGATGCTTCGTCACAAGAGATTTCCATTTCAATTTTGAGGGAAGAGTTTCTTGGAGAAGATGAATTGGAGGCAGTCCACTCTTTAACAGGATTTCTCGAATTTTTGAGAAGAAGCTGTTCGGGTTGTCATAGTTGACCGACATTTGTCTGATGATGATATCATCAACTCTTTGAACATTTGAAGACAGTAAATTATGTAGGAAAGACAGTTGCTTTTTGTGTAGTTCAGCCTCTATTGGCAATCCACCAATTAAAAGATATATTGCAGCTATAGCCGTGCGTTGAGGAAGAGATTGAAAATGTCTTAAATTCTTTCTATGAAAGATTCCAGCTGTGATATATTAGTCTTATTTAGAGGAATGGCTTCCAAACCATAAAGGAGTCTTGGTAGAACGTATGTGTTGTAGATTTTATAAGATGTTACTGGATCTAAGCCGTTTGTTCCATGCACCCCAGAGCCCATTAATGCATACAAAGTTCGTCTTGCGAGCTTTATTCTATTGGCCACATTTATTTCTCCTTCCTTTTTCCAACTTCTAGTTATACCTAAATGAGTTGCTTCTTTAGATATTGTAACCGGAGTATCGTATAGAGTCCAGTCAGCATTTGTAACCTTTCCACATGTAACAATTTTTGTTTTTGTAGGATGAATTTTGTAGTGATGTTGTTTAGAATATCTTTCCGAAACGTTGAGCATAATTTGAAGATTGTCTCTATTTGTTTCAATAAAAGCCATATCATCAGCGCATGTAGGAGTACCAACAAAAATATTTCCAGTATTTAAACCTAGAGAGTTTCTTTCTAGTTCTAAAAGTAGGTCTTGTACAAATATTTTGTAGAGATGAGTAGACAAAATCCCACCTTGTCGTACACCTTGGTGGACCGAGAATTTTTCACTAAGATCGCCTTGCCATTTCACTTTTGTTGAGAGATTAGAATATAGATCTTTAATTACCAGCCAAAGGAAAGAAGGAATATTTAAGTCTAATAATTTATCTAGGATAATGTCATGCTGTACCACATCAAAGGCTGATTTAACATCCAAGAAACCCATATAAATTCATTGTTTTTCCTTGTTTGATCATATTTTGATTCAGATATAATGAAGCTAGAGATGAGAGGATTTAGGCCTTTAGTGAAGCCAAATTGTAAGTTCGTAATGTTTTGCAGATTGAGTTTAGGTAGAATGCAGTATTCGAAAACTTTTCCTATGACTGGGGTTACTGTAATACCACGGTAACTGTTGACATCAGAGGGATCCTTGTCCTTTTTTAAAACGGGGAAGAGAATGCCAGTCTTGAAAGTGCCTGGAGTCTTTAGAGTTTCTATTATGTTATTGAAAAGTTTTGTAAGATAAGGAGCTATTTCATTTTTGGAGAATTTGAGATGTTCAGCACATAATCCAAATTCATCAGGACTTTTATTCATATTTAATTCTTCAATGGCTTTGATTATATCAGCTGATGTAAAATAGTCAGACGGTATTTCCTGGTCTTCGAGTGTTTTCAACATTTCTTTTTGACGAATTTTGCATAAATTTACATATAAATCATCAAATTGTTCCGGTTTAGGGGCACTCAAATCTTCATAATAGTTTGCGAAAGCTTTCCTTTGGTCTTTAGCCAGAAAAAGATATTCATTTTCATCAGTTTTTATACAGTTTATTGCAGATTGGGAGTTATCACCCAAATTTCTTCTGATGAGTCTGTGGAACATCTGTGAGCTAGAGGTGTTCATAATTTTATTATGGATGGTATTTCTGTCGATGGCTTGTTCCATTCGCTGACGTTGACGAAGCTTTTTTTATGGATTTTTAGTTCAAGAGATAAGGGATGGCCAATTGGTTTCCCTAAGTCTGCCCATTTGTTGTAAATAACTTTACACATCCTGAGTAAGACTGTAACTTCAGGGGTAGCTTTCCATTTAGGGCCTTTCAGCTGAGTAATTTTTGACGGAATGGATTGTTGTTGAGCGTTAAGAAGCGAATTTGAGATAATATCTATTTGTTTATCAATGTCCAGTGTTGGAAGATCTTTTTGAAGCAACTCATTTAGGATTGTTTCCCTGTATTTCACTTCATCTCTTTGCTCCCATAAGACTTTCGTTTTAATGGTTTTCTTTGATTTGTATTGCGGACAAGAAGAGGTATGCTGATATTTGTATGTAGAATGACTGCACAATGTGCCGAGGTGTTAGCATAGGATTTGTCTAGAATGGAATACTTTTTAGATAAATTATTCCTGTTGGAAAGAATATAATCTATCTGTGACGAACCATGGTGAGCATGATGAAAGAAGGTAGGTTGATTGCCTAGATCTGGTAGAAAAAAGAGAAACTTCCTGAACAAATTCCTTCAAAAGTTTATCATGTTTGTTTGTTCTAGTCTGAAGAAGGGAGCCATTAAGATCACCAGCCAGAATTATAATATATTTGGATTGATGTTTTTCAATGATGTCGAAAATTATATCCAGACATTCAGAATATTGGATTTCAGAGTTAGTATTTATTGTAGGCATATATGCATTGATGATACAGAGCATAGGTTCTGTTGCTATTGTAATAGCAATGATTCGTTCATTTCCTACTTCAAGTTTCTTAATTTTGCTTGACCATTGTTTGGGCCACAAGATTGAGACCCCAGCTTGTCCTCTTGGCGCTTTAAAATTTGAAATAGGTTCACTAGTATCGTGGCATCTAGTAAAATTATCCAGAGATGGTATTAACTTTGACATAGTTTGTTTTTGGAATTCCCAGAGAAAGTGTTCTTGGAGGCACACGATTGTATTTTGCAGATCCAGTGTATGTAGGTATTGATGATTTGACTTGATACCTTCAATATTACAAGAAAGAATATTTATAGTCTCGTGGACCTCAGTATTACTCTTTGATCTGGAGGATGTTTGAAAAGGCCTGTTTGACGAAAAGGATGATCAGAATTCCCTTTAGTATTGACATTATAATTTGTTTGAGCATCCAAACTTGGCGATACTGGCGAATCCTGAGAGGTAATGTTAATAGAGGAGTGAGAAACTGTTACATCATGATTTGTATTTGTGTATAAGTCTATGGATTCTGAGAGCAGTTGTAAAGATGTCCCTTCTCCTGTACTTGGTGTAGGGAGGAGTGCAGGACGACACGTCGTGGATAATCCCACTATTGGTTGTCCTGACTTCCCTATCCTATCCCTTAGAGGCAATTGTTTAGTTGTACATAGTTTTCTAGACTTTTGATGAGCAGTATGTTGAACTTGGTTAGTTTGATGAAAAGTCCTTTTGTGTTGAGAATGAGAATCCATTAACTGAGAATTGTTTGGCAGATGAGAGGGCTTCCTTTGCGAAGATTGCGAATGAGATTGTTGTTGGGAATTCTTCACATGAGCACTAGATTGTCTTGATTGAGTTTCAGCATGTAAAACCGGAAATTGACCAATAGGTTGGCCCTGTTGTGGATAGTTGCATTGTTGAGAGTGTTGTGGCCGATCATGTAGCCCCCTAGTGTCCATATGGTTAGTTGATGGATAGGCCATATGGATGTTGTTCAGATGAGGCGCATTTAGGTCGTTATAAGCTGGTGGTTGAAATTGATGAATAAAATTGATGATGATTGTAGGCTTGAAAAGATGGGATAGGTGTGCAGCGGTATGTGGCTAGATGTTGAAGCTGGATGTTGGAAATGGTTAAATGGTGGTGCACCGCAATGCATATTTGGAGGATGTGCTGACATGGGGTAAGCTGATCTTGTTTGCATTGCAAGCTGTGTTGTTAGAGCTGTATTGGTGCACATATTTTGAACCATTTGATTTTCGAGCATTCTGATTCGTTGCTCCATTAGTTCATCTCTAATCTTTTGTTGGCAACACGAACTTTGGTTATGTTGACTTTCATTTTGACTATGAACGTTATGGTTTGAGGAATTTAAAGACAGGCTATTCACTACATTTTTGAGCTGATTAATTTCGTTTTCTAAATTTAGAATTCTTGTCTTTTGGTTAATGATGATATCTTCTTTTTCATCTTTTGTTTTATAAGCTCTTTTTGTTGTTTTAGGTTTAATTATCTCAGCATTAATTGGAATGTTCACCTGGTTTTCATTCTGTGAACCACTAGTGTCCGAAGCTGTTGCCAAGGGGAAGTCAGGACAGCTCGTCGTGGATAATCCCACTGTTGGGTGACCCAATTCCCCCTTAGCATCATTAGAAGAGTTTATTGCTGGAGAGTTTGAAATCAACTGTTTATGAGTATTAGAAGATGGGTCGATTATGCTTAGATTTGATAATATAGAATCTGAGTGGATATCCTCATTATCTTGAGTCACTTGACAGAGAGTCTCATTTGTGTTTCGGTCTTCATATAACAGATCATTGTTGCAGAGCATGCAGATAAAATCCTCCCCTGGATGCTATTTAGGTTTGTTTTATCTTTGTTTATGCCTGTGCATTCGAAGTGAAGCCAAAAGTTACATTTGTCACATGCTATACCTTCCTCAACAACAAACTCTGAACACATAGGGCAAATTTCGGTTAAAGGCTTGGATATGGATGATTCTAACGGAGTAGATTTTGGTGAGTCGGAAGAAATGTCCAGGACTTGTGGAGATGGTGAAGGGGACAGTGCAAGGCGACACGTCGTGGATGTTCCCACTGTTGGTTGCCTTGACTTCCCTTTCAGGATGGATGAAGCAGAATTTCCTAAATTTCTGTCTTTATCTTTATAATTAGCACTTATATCCTCCAGGTAGTTGGCTATTTCATTATTTAAAATGTCAAAAGAATCAAAATGTTTGGATAGGTAAGCACAGAGATCTTTGAAAATGCCATTTACAAATAATTCAACTCTACTACCATTGACGTTGATCAGGCTGGTTGTATTGTATACATTAACTACATATTTCAGTTGCGAGCCAATTTGTCCGTTATTTTTACGGTTGTAGATTCTGTAAGAGTGGTCTACAGTAATGTGAGTTGAGTCAAGACTTTTCTGCTCTTTCACTGCCAAATTGTTGTTGAAGTTTTCAGAAGTGAAATGTGACAATAAGAAGTTTTTTGTAGCCTCAAAAGCTGCTGTGGAGAATTCAATTACGAAGTTTTTGCCAGGTTTCATTTCATATTGAATATGTTGTTTTTGACATGTTCCTGTTTTTTTGTCCAGAGCTTTGGAGCGATTGAGAGAGTAGTTTTTACTTCTAGTAGATATATTGTCTAAATTTGAATCTTTGGAGTTGCTTAATTGATGTAATCCTTTTAGCGAGCCTGTAGATTTTGATTTTGATAATGTTGAAATCATATCCATATTTAAAAATGTAGGAATGAGCCACTCAAGTATATAATTGTTAGTTTAATTTTAAGGTTGCCAACAGTCTTTGATGATCAGATTTGATATTTTTCTAAGCCAGACTTTTGCCAGACTAGTGCTGGGATGGATGCCGTCTTTGTACAGAGTAAAGTTGTAGTTATGTCTTGTAAGATGCTTCTTTGATTTTGAATTTTTAGACTGATTATGAGAAATATCTACCGAGAACATAGGCGAAGGATTTGTAGCAAGTTGAGTGTTCAGTTCTTTAATGTAGCAATTGAGCTTTTCTAGTGAACAATATATAGTATTGCTTTAGTATTGAAAGATATGGTCTTGATGCACGAAAATTTAACCTTGTTACATTGATATAAATGGAGTTTCGAGAAGTGAAAATGTGAAGATTGGATCTTGCAGACGAAACGATATAAATTTATAATAAAGAGTCAAATCAAAAAATTGAGATATTTTCAAGTGGTCAGCTAACGAGAATGACAAGGACTTACATGTACTGATGAAATGTATAGAGGCCATACAAATATAACATCCAGGCTTCCACACTGAAAATATAAACGTTTTAAAATTAGCTAACGCCGGAATATCCGCCGACCGTGGATCTATCCCCGCTTCACAAAGTCCAGTTGACAAAAATGTGGACAAATTCTGTGTTTCATACATTTTTATAATTTTAATTTAACTTTTATCTAGCACTAAGTTGGTATGTCTTGATTTTAGAACTAGTTTATACTCTGTAATTTCCGTTTTACAGTTATTTTTTAATTCTCTCGAAGACATTTTTCATGATTTATAAATATACATTTTGATAAAATATTATTAGCCAATAAAATAATTACGGTTTCACAGTTACCTGTAACCTAAAATATAAATACAGTTATCAAAAAATATGACTTCTTGAAAGACTACATTGTATTTTATTATGTTGTTGTGAACTCCATATCATTTACGTAAGGGGGTTTAAGCAATAATAAATTGTTTTATATAATTTGGATTCCTCAATGTACATGTATATCACTTCAAGTCTTATATAAGCTACCAAAGAATTTTATGTATTTTGTTGGATTTCTTTTCATGCAAGCACAGATGCTAGAATGTGTCATGCACGTCAATGTAAAAAAATCGCTATTATCTGAAATTTAAACTTCTAGCTTATATATTTTTTCGATTATTATATTGAATTGTTGTGGTATAATACTGATGGTGTTAAATGTATTTTCCTAATCATTGTTTTAATTTTTCGGTGCATATTTCACTGCTTGGTCTAATTGCACAAAAAAAAAATTTTTTCGTAATCTTACTATATACACTTTTTCTTGCGTACACAATGCTTTGTATCAATTCACAAAACAGAACGTACTACAAACCCGGAAGTTTATATTGAATGTCTAAATGTCGGCTTGTATCGGATATGATACGATTTATTTCGGAAATGACACTAGTTCTCACCTAAATTAAGAATTTTGTATCTGAGGCATACAATATGTCTCTGTTGATATTATAAATCAAATTTTAATTTATAGTCGACGCCCGCATCAATAAATGACATAAATGAAGGAATTGGCTGTAGAAACTAAAAAATATCTTTAGAATGTTTATCATGAATCATTTTCTGTATTCTTATTTACGAAATTTCACCATGTTGAGGAAAAAAATGTACCATAAAAATTCGAAGATATAATTGTCAATGAGACCATTTACACCAGATATCACTGAAATGGCAGAAGTAAACAACGATTCATTATGAAGCCACCCGGTGTAACGGCATTCCATAAATAATTTAATGAACAAAACCCATACCGCATTGTCAGCTATAAAGGATCATAAAGGGCCCTGTAATTGTTAGCTATATCTGTATTTGGATCACACCTTTATTGTTACGGTCCTTTCCAATAACATAGAGTGAGTGACACATATTCGCCGCATAATTAGTTCATTGCCACTTACATCGGACATACATTCGAATATTTGGAACTTTTTATATAGGTTTCAGAAATTTAACTATATATGAAAAAAAAGTTTTGATAAAGAAATTAACTTCAAAACATTGGTTAATTGTTTTAGAAATGCAAACGCAAACTCAAGAGGAAATCAAGTTGTTGTGTACCATGGAGGACACATTTTCGCCGCAATGTATGATATGACCATCGTCATAATCCTGGTATATTATAACAACGAATGTTTGTAATTACATGAATTAGCGTGAGAGATCATTTCTATACGATTTTTCTCTCAAATATTTACATTAAGACTGCGCATGATTGCCATATAAATCTTACATAATAGCCAAAAGTTGTTTGAAAATACCTGCATATTTCTTTATATGTACGAATAACCTTTGAAATGGGGGTAAAGAGGAATATCAACCGTTCGAACATTTCAAACAGCCTTTAATTTCCATCTATTTAGTCAAGTACTGGGTACCGGCACACATATTTTACAGAAAAAATAGCAAAACGGCGAAAATGTGTCCATGGCGGATATGGGCTCTCCACTCTATGTTAAATTGAAATATTCTATTTCCCATTATTAATTTGTCTTTTCTATCAGTGTATCATCGACAACACACACACATACACATAGATGCCGTGTTGAACGAAGTTTTATTGAACACTGTCAGGTTCTTAAAACTATGCGATGCCTATATATAAACATTCAAAAGTGCCATCTATACTCTAACTTTTGTAGGATCCAATATTCCAAAGATCCGTTTAGGTATATACAATGGAAGTCTCTATCCTTTCGTTTTGTCTATAACTAACACATTTTACTTTTCAACCCAAAAACACTATTATTTACCATTCCAAACTAAAAGACAAATTGAACTATAGGTCCTGCTTTGTTTCATAAAAAAAGAATGGCCAACGTACAGACACCAAATTGAATATCTTGATTTAGGGAGGTACACGTCGTACTTGAAATAAAACCCATTCTAATTCAAACAAGACATTCTCTGAAACTGATATTATCAAGATGCCTGATTTCTTGATTGACACCATACTTTGTACGTTCCAAGTTCGTGTTTTAAACAAAACTTCGACATTGCAATGGGAACCAAAGGTGCCTCTCTTCTTATCAACTTGTTCCCTTAATTACAATATTCTGGCTTCATACAGGATATTCTTTTACGGGAAAATGATAAAAAGATGGCAGAATCACTTTATTGGTCGCTATATAGATGATGTCCTCCCACTGAATTGTTTAAAGTTTAGCGATTTTGGTGAATATTGTTAATATGCCATTACGTGGTTGTACATTTTGAATCGCTACCGTTTTTATTAGTACTTCAACGAAACATTTAATTTATTGAAAAATAGTTGAGAAAAGGTTTTGGGATTTCTATGGTTACATAACTGAATTTTAACCATGCTTGCTCTAAGTTGGCATGATGTGCCGTTCATATGACTCGAAAAGTATTTTCCTTTTTAGCAAAATTTATTTTTGTGTACTTTCCCCTTTGCAACGTCATTTGTCCCTGGTTATTTGAAACAATCCCGGATGACCAGCATTTTAAAATCAATCTGTGACAATAGCATGCAATTATAGTGGTCAAAGCTCAAGGAAATGACATTTTATTGTTGAGTGAATGTTCATTGTTTCTATACATATCAGCAATGAGGATGTTCATTCTTCTCTTTTTGTCTTTTCTCCTGACGATATTCTTATCACATAACCCTTTATAATTGTTTTTTTTTACTGGTGAAAATGTCATATATATAAACCGTACTGACGGAATCTCAAGCACATGGAATCTAGAAGTGTTGACATACAGTTTTAATCATGGATATTTACAAGGTTTGTTACAGTTGAAAACGTTTTGATTTTGTGTTACATACATTTCTATCAACTGAAAATAAGAAAATGACACATGTAAACCGTGAAAAATCTACATATACGTTCTCAGTTATTTCTACAGTGCTGCAGTGCTATATTCTTATTGATGAACCTTTCTTCATGCAAATTTCCAACATTTAAAATAATGTGTATCTTTAATAGATTAAGCGACAACGGACAAAGTTGAACTATGTTCTATTTGTATTGCGAAATGTACACGGAAGAGCTAATACTATCACTATATATATTTCCCTTTTAAAGAGAGAGCTATATCGCGTAACGACAATTTATTTATATACTGTAGACAATACAACACAGTGTTATCTGATTAAAACAATTACATAAATTAGGCCGTTAGTTTTCTCGTTTGAATTGATTTACATTGTCATTTCGGAGCTTTTTATAGCTGACTATCAGTCTATGGAAGAAGCGATTCGATAAAAACTTTTCTTATATCAACGAGCGATATTGTCTTATATCAACGAGTTGCATTGTGGAAAATTTCAGACGAATGTTAGCATTTGTACGAAGAAAGGCAGATTTCTCGGTATAAAGTAATGACTCTTTTCTTAAAACAGGGTGACATTTAACACGACATAGGTCTGGTGTATAATTTCCATGAATTATTTTATGTAATAACAAGCAAGGTGTATTTAAACGAGAAAATTGAATTGTCAAATAAATGAAACATAATTGCACGATTTATCATTTGTAGATGTACACATTCTATAACTATCATGTAGAAAATTCAGTGGAATGCAATTGAGATGAATTCAATTGTTTGCTAAGCCAAAATCACCTATAAGTCAAAGATACTGCTATATTGTATTATATCAATGCGATATTTGTCTTATATCATAGCGATGATTTTTTAATATCAAAAATTTATGCATGCGATACTTTTCTAATATAACTGCTATAGTTTTCTAATATAAATGAATACGATGACACGTCACAATGCATGTCAAGAAAACTGCAAACATAATTCACAAACTTAGATCATGACCGATATAATTTTTTAGGATCAACATCACTAAAATTTCGTAACTGTAACAAAATTAACGCTTACATGAACTTATCATATCGAAAATGTTGCTTGACCCTATTGATAGTTGAAAGTGTTAACAACCTGTTCAGTCTATTGTTTTCAATCACATGGTTTAACCGACTTAGAACTAACATGTTTAACCCCGCCACATTATTTATGTATGTGTCTGTTCTAAGTCAGGAGCCAGTAATTCAGTAGTTGTCGTTTGTTTATGTGTTACATATTTTTTTTTCGTTCATTTTTTTTTTATGTAAATAAGGCCGTTAGTTTTCTCGTTTGAATTGTTTTACATTGTCTTATCGGGGCCTTTCATAGCTGACTATGCGGTATGGACTTTGCTCATTGTTGAAGGCCTTACGGTGACCTATAGTTGTTAATGTCTGTGTTATTTTGGTCTCTTGTGGACATTTGTCTCATTGACAATCATACCACATTTTCTTTTTTATAATTCTATTTGAAGTGATGATGCAATGGCGGAATTTAAATGCGGTTGCAAATACGTCTACCGATCTATTAGATTCTAATATACTGGTCACACTGCTATAGCCTATCCACCTTGGTAATATCGAAATAGACAAAAAATATCATTACTTAAAAGAAACCTTCATTCAAACAATCCAATCCAATACAGCTCCAAATTACAATGAATATTCAAATGGTAAAATAAATAATCCAAACAAATTAAAATGTACAACTGCTGATGTCCCGAACTTTGAAGATACCAACTGAGTAGCCTCAGACTATAAATTGAACAACTTCAGATACAACGAAAATCAAAATCTTGTCAAACAGAAAATGTATTTATTATTAACATAGAAAAAAATATTGAGAAGGAAAACAGTTCTTTTTTGGATATTTAAGACTTTCCCGTTGGTAAATCGATATCTCTATGAACATAATCAGCTCGCCGGTTGGCGCTCTTTTACATCGCGATGACCGTTAGGGCATTCCGATGTGTTGTTGCCACAGAGATTTGACTTTCGTTTTTGACTAGTAAACCGATCGTATAAATACGCGAACATTTCTTAGTGCAAAATAACAATCCGTATCGCTTGTTATAAATTCATTTCTTCAATGAGTACTAAAAAAATGTTTAGAACACAAATAAAGATGTAAATGTCTTTTTGACGTTGGAAATGTGCATATATCTTTTCTAGATTTATAAATTTAGATCGTTCAGTTTGAGGACTGGAAAGCAGTTATTTATAAGGGGAAATTTTAAAGATGTATAGATATAAGAAGATGGTGCATGATTTCCAATGAGACAACTTTCCCTCAAAGTAATAATTTGTTTAAGGTAAACCAGTATAGATCAAAGTAGGGCCTTAAACACGGAGCCTTGGCTCACAGCGAACACCACGCTATATAGGAACAAAAACATTACTAGTGTTAAACCATTCAAACAGGAAAACCAACGGTCTAATTTGTATAAAAAAGGAGATTCAAAAATACAGGTCAGATTTTGTCGAATCAATCTGAACGAGGACAGTATGATTCATCTTTGTCACAAGTTAGTTCCATTGTTATCAATAAAGAAAGTCATCCATGCGTGCGTTGCGAGCATATCGGATATATATTATTTCGGTGCGTTCATTATGAAATTTGCTAAATGTTATATATATGAACAATCATTTTCTTGATACTTAGATATTTGATTACGGCATTGTTTTTAAACCCTTATTTGATTAGTTTTGCTTCCAAAACCAATTGAGAAATTTGTAAGATGTTACCAAAAACAATTTGAATTTAAGCAATGGTCTTAAAACTGCTTATTTACATACAATACTACTAAGAAGTAAAATTAAAGAAATTGCTGAACTCCGAGGAAAATTCAAAACAGAAAGTCCCTTATCAAATGATAAAATCAAATGATAATAGTTATCAAAAGTACCAGGATTATAATTTTATACGCCAGACACGCGTTTCGTCTACATAAGTTGAAGAGCATTGAGGATCCAAAATTCCAAAAAGTTGTGCCAAATACGGCTAAGGTAATCTACTCCTGGGGTAAGAAAATCCTTAGTATTTCGAAATATTCAAAGTTTTGTAAACAGAAAATTTATAAAAATGACCATATAATTGATATTCATGTCAACACCGAAGTGCTGACTACTGGGCTGGTGATACCCTCGGGGACGAAACGTCCACCAGCAGTGGCATCGACCCAGTGGTGTAAATAGTTATCAAAAGTACCAGGATTATAATTTTATACGCCAGACGCGCGTTTCGTCTACATAAGACTCATCAGTGACGCTCAGACCAAAATAGTTAAAAAGCCAAAGAAATACAAAGTTGAAGAGCATTGAGGATCCAAAATTCCAAAAAGTTGTGCCAAATACGGCTAAGGTAATCTACTCCTGGGGTAAGAAAATCCTTAGTATTTCGAAAAATTCAAAGTTTTGTAAACAGAAAATTTATAAAAAAAAATGACCATATAATTGATATTCATGTCAACACCGAAGTGCTGACTACTGGGCTGGTGATACCCTCGGGGACGAAACGTCCACCAGCAGTGGCATCGACCCAGTGGTGTAAATAGTTATTTAAAACACACCAAACGAATGGATAACAACTGTCATATTTCTAACTCGGTACTAGCATTTTCAAATTTTGAAAAAGGTGAATTGATCCTGGTTTTATAGCGCTTAACCTCTCACGTGTATGACAGTCTCATCAAATTCTGTCATATTTACAACGATGCGTGAATAAAACAGACATAATAGGTAAAATTTTCAAAATATGGGTACAACAGTCTAATATTAATACTAATCGGTACTAATATTGATATAACAAAAACACCGCTATGATATTTTAAAAGTATCGCATTGATATTTTAAAAGTATCGTATTGATATTTTAAAAGTATCGCATTGTTTATTTATGTATATAAGAAAAACACAGCACTTCAAATTTTACACGGACATAAACTTTAGCTTCTACCTAACTTCTGAATGTATATTTAGACTCAATTGTTGTTTATATTTGAACAATAAGTTTTAAAGTTAGTATTTTCTTAATTTTTCGTTGCCGAAAACAGCATTTTCCGCATGGAATGTCTGCATATTTACATTTGATATTAGACAATATCGCTATGTGATATAAGAAAAGTTTTTATCGATACGCTTCTTCCATAGACTGATTAACATTTAATTTCTAATTTCCGCAACCTTTTTCGAAAAAACAGAGAGAGAGAAAAAAAAAATTGAAAAATTGAACATCGAATAGCACTGAGTCGGTCATATCGGTCAATTTTCGAGGATTTTATAGACATTAAAGATGTTATGATGAATAAAGTATTATTGAGACACGAATTCCTAACAACACAATTTTATAATAAATACATTTAGTTTTATATCATTATACATTACTTATGATCATATTGTAAACGTAGATTATGTTTTTTTTTTACTGTCAACCCATTGAAACTCTAATTCAATTTTGAATTCTTTTCATATTTGATGCATATACGATAAAATAAAAGTGCTAGTTATACTACGGCTGCTCTATATAGACTTGTATTCTCTGACAAACTGTTATGTTTGCTAATTCCGACTGTATGTAAATTGTGAGAAGGAATTAAAAGATATTTAATTAATTGATAATACATGTATATGGTTTTTTTTTTTATTTCAGCTTTGTTATTGGTGTATTTGTTTTACTTCATTTGTACACGCAGTATGCAGTACCATCAGAGGGCAATGCAATACAACCAGATCGTTCCAAACTCTGACACAAGAAACACGGTACATGCTTCCAGGTGCTGTAATGAGTTATGCAAACGGCGAATTAAAATCAATTAACCAATCATTAGTCAACATCAAACGCAGACCTTTATATCCAATTAAATGTGGAGTGCCACTCAATTATCAGGGATATTCACAGAAGGCGTTATGTCCTTGGACTTTTGTACGGAATATAGACGAAAATAGAATTCCAAGAGAAATAACTGAAGCAAAATGTTTGAAAGAATCAGTCAAAGTTCGACGTGGAAAGACATGTCAATGTAAAGAAATTAAATTTTACACTTATGTTTTACGAACTGTCATAAATAATAATGGCGCGTATCAAAATAGATCTATTTTAGAACCAATTTCTGCAGGATGTGCATGTATACAACTTCCATCAAAGCGTAAACGCCTAACAATGTCAAAATGTTAGGAACGATATTTACGATTGAAAATAGAGAGGTCAATATTATTGGGAAGGAGTTTGTTTGGTACAGACTTTTATTGGAGACAAAAATCGATATTTTCTAGGTTAAAAAGAGATTCATTACATTGCATTATCACCATATTATATTACATTAAAACTTGCAACATGAAATTTGGTTAGTTTTTTATGCCTCACCTTCGAGCATAATGTTTTTCGGTCCGTCGTCGGTGCATCTCGCTTCCGGTTAAAATTTTTGTTCAAGGTAGTTTTCGATGAAGTTGAAGTCCAATCAACTTGAAACTGAGTACACGTTATGATCTTTCTAAATTGAAGCCAAATTAGAGTTTTTACGGTCCACTGAACATAGAAAATTTTCATGATTGCGGTTGGCGCACCCGTGTACTATGATAAAATAAATTATTATTATTATTACATACCTGCCAAGTTTTGAAAGTGCCCATGGGGGTTTTAGTGCGCGACAACAATTTCAAAGGTTACAATTCTTTGCGACGACTATTTTGCATGTGCTGTTTTGTGGTCTAGAAAAAGTGTCATATTTGTAAGATGAGCTTACATGCCTTTTTCTAAAGTTTATTTGCATGATTCTAGTTATTATATATCAGTAGAAAAGATGAACATGTAGCTGCAAGACCAGGAATTAATTTCATGTGTAAGGATATTAAATAATTGTTGACTTTTCCAATTTAAAATTATGCACAAAGAAAGACCTTTATCAGGTTGGGAACAACACCTAGGGGTATCCCCTCAATGTAAGGACATTAAAAACCACTTTTTAATGTAAAAATTAGCACATTTTCTGAGTGATATTCATATTATTTGAAGTAACTTTTCCCAAAGAATTATACATCTTATGATCTATCTGGTTAATATGGTCAACACATGTCCAAGTATTATGGTATGTTCATGGCCTAATATATCATGTATATCTTCTTTATTTTTCAAAATAATTGGACCCTACATTTAGAACAGTAGTTCTAAATATAATGTCAGAATTTCCCATTTAAATTAAGTTAAATAAAAATCTACATTTTTCATTTTTATTTTTCACAGAAGTAAAATGACCCCTTGACTAAGGGAAGTCCCTCATTTAAGGGATTCCTCATGTGGGTTTTTTTGTTTTGTCCATGTGAAAAACGAAAAATAGTACATTAAATGATTTGGTATTTTAATTGAATACATATCATTTGTTACAGCAAGTGAAATATCAATAAATTAGTGAATAAACTACTATTTATTATCTTTATGGTAGTACTGCATCATTGAAGTTTGTCAATCAACCATGCTTTTATTGTTATTCTGTGTAAGAACCTCCTTGCAGGTGAAAAACCATTTGCCATGTTTACGATTTTAAAAAAAACAGAGGAAATCAACACAAGTTCAAAATCTAGGATGTTAGAATTATCTTGAGAGAAAACGTTTTTGATTGGCTGATTAATTTGATCATGAGAAACATAGAATTTGATTGGCTGAACACGAATGTCTTCCTTGGACACAGTTCAAAATCGGGAACCATTATATTTTTCGTGTAGATTTTCACAAAATCGTGTTTTAGAGGGTTTTTCACGATCACGATCGTGCAATCGTGACAAAGGGTCAAAATCGTGTAATACACGCCTAAATCGTGAAAGTTGGCAGGTATGTTATTATTATTACTATGGACATATTCCTTGTTAATTTGAGTAGAAAAATCCACTTGATGCTTAAACGAGAAGAAATCAAATAATTTGCAAGTTAACGAAATTGTCCTCCGCCAAGTACAAATGGAGAGTTAGGCGCCTGCTAACATGTTTAATCCCGCTGCTGTATATGCCTGTCCCAAGTCCTGACTTTTCTGTATATCAACTTTTTTTTTTTATTGTTTTGTGCATAAATCAGGCAATTGGTTTCTCATTAGAATTGTTTAACATTTAGTAGTGTTGTCAAATCTTACACATTTGCCTAACCGGTTACTCGGATAATCGTTTGACCACTCTCCATCCAAGTCATAAACCTACGTTTTTTTATTGAAGTTCGTCACTATCCTGTCAACACTTAGATTGTGAGTTCTAGTCCATCACGTTGCAGGTTCGCTCGACTACAATCTTAATTGAATAGGGTTGTGAGTTTTCTTACCGAAGGTCGTTGGTTCTCTCCGGCCTGTACGGCTTCCATCATCAATACAAGCTGGCAGCCCCGATAAGCCAAACATTAATCAATTGATCAATCTCCTTATTTTATAATACTTTATAAGTGATCATGAATTGCACATATAATTATATTTGGTAAATAACATGACAGAATTATGATTAACATTATTTTAATGTAACAGGCGTGCTCATCATTAGGTAAGGAATAGTTCCAAATGTTTTCTCATGATACAGCACAACCACTTTCTTCTGATAATTCTGAAAAATCAGACAATCCTTCAAGTTTTCGCTGCAGTTGTTTACTTTTGGATTCTATGTGGGAACAATCTGAAGACATATTCGGATCAGATGCAACGTCATGATATGGATTAGATGGGTCCAAAACATACGGAGGACTCCTGAAAATTTATAGGTATAAATATGAACTGAAGTTAAAATGAAAGTATTCCATTATAATATTTTAATAATAAAAAGAAAAAGAAAGACCCTTAAACAATATTGTAATTACCTTACCAAGGCACAGCTTTTTGTAAAATAAAAATTGATAATTTTATTATCAAACATCAAGTATGACGTAAATAGTTACGGTTTTCATATTACAAAACACCATTTTTGGTCTCATATACTTGCAAAGTTATAAATCCGGTAGTGTGTTGGTCTATTGGAAATAAAAAAAAAACGGAAGTGATAGCATATACTATATTATTTTATACCTTTTTTTACTATAGTTCCGCATCTTGCGTTTAAACTAAAGGTATATATTTGAATTAATACGCCAATTATGCATTCCGTTTTTTTCATTACTAGCTGACTCGTCAAAAGTACTTTTAAAATGTTGAATTTATAAATAAAAGAATTTATAGAAAACGAATCATTCACATTTTGTTTTTATGTTACTCTCAAAGTGATATTTACACCAAATACACTCACCTGCAAAGTTCCTGTATGTAATCTGAAGGAGTATAATGGTCGCTGAAGGAAATTGTCGATTCTCCAAAAGTTACAAGTAAAGCAACGACTTTAATCATTAGTTGCTTCATTGTGAAGTTATTTGGCTTGCCATTTTCTCTCCAGATATGAATAACAAGCAGTTCAATGCAATAAGATGTTAACTCTACCTACAAGACAAAGTTATAATACTTGATTATCAAAACGCCATTATTTTGAAAGTTATACAAACGACAAGAGTGCACACGCTGAAATGTCTCGCCTTCTTTACTAATCATTGATATTATGTTGATAGACCTAGCTATAAAGCTTTATTACAACTGTCACATAAACTCAACATTAACCAAAGAAAACGAAACATTGATCAATGAACCATGAAATGAGGTCAAGGTCAGATGAACCATGCCAGGCAGACATGTACAGCTAACAGTTCTTCAATACAACAAATATAGTTGACTTATTGCTTATAAATTAAGAAAAACAGACCAAACCACAAAAACTTAACACTTAGCAATGGACCGTGAAAATGAGGTCAAGGTCAAATAAAACCTGCGTAACAGACATATAAATCATAAAATATTTCCATACACCAAATATAGTTGACTAATGCATAAAGTATTAGAAAAATAGACCAAAACTCAAAAACTAAACTTTGACCACTGAACCATGAAAATGAGGTCAAGGTCAGATGACACCTGTCAGCTAGACATGTACACCTTACAATCATTCCATACACCAAATATAGTAGACCTATTGCATATAGTATAAGAAAAACAGACCAAAACACAAAAACTTAACTATAACCACTGAACCATGAAAATGAGGTCAAGGTCAGATGACACCTGCCAGTTGGACATGTACACCTTACAGTCCTTCCATACACCCAATATACTAAACCTATTGCTTATAGTATCTGAGATATGGACTTGACCACCAAAACTTAACCTTGTTCACTGATCCATGAAATGAGGTCGAGGTCAAGTGAAAACTGTCTGACGGGCATGAGGACCTTGCAAGGTACGCACATACCAAATATAGTTATCCAATTACTTATAATAAGAAAGAATTTAACATTACAAAAAATCTTAACTTTTTTTTCAAGTAGTCACTGAACCATGAAAATGAGTCAAGGACATTGGACAAGTGACTGACGGAAAGTTCGTAACATGAGGCATCTATATACAAAGTATGAAGCATCCAGGTCTTCTACCTTCTAAAATATAAAGCTTTTAAGAAGTTAGCTAACGCCGCCGCCGTAGCCGCGTAGCCGCCGCCGCCGCCGCCGGATCACTATCCCTATGTCGAGCTTTCTGCAACAAAAGTTGCAGGCTCGACAAAAATTGCTGTATAACATCAAATTTATTATCCAAATACAAAAAAAACAAAATACTCTATTCTGCTAAAAAGGCCACAACTTAACAATTTCCGTTCTTAATAGAGCATAATTAACAAGCTTACTAGTACATGAACATTTCTGTTGGCACAAATATACAAGATTATGTTAGCAGACAAAGCTAAATTGTTTGTACTCGACTGTTGGCATAATTGGTAAACTCACTTCTTCGGTATATTTCCAATATTTCAGCAGACATATTAAATCCTTAACCTTCGGTGGCATGGACTTTACAAATTCAATTTGTAGTTTAGCTAAGACTTAGCATAATATTTTCTTAGATGAGGTTTCAATTCCATTGTAGAATATGTTGATTGTACTCCACCAGCGAAACCCAGAAGCCCTACATAGAAAACAAAACGTCTAAATAGATTATTGTTTCTTCTGAATTTCCACAACACATAAAAGAATGAACTGAACCTGAAATGGACATCAGCAATTATATCAAAAGTCCTCTTCTTTACAAGTACCCCTTTAAGAAAAGAGAAGATTAAACAGTACTCGTTTCATAATTCCGCCTTATACTGAATTTACAAACTTTGTAATGACTATATCACCACTATTAACCCCCACCCTAAAAAGGAGAATACAGACCTCAAAATTTTATTTTGTGAATTTAAGACGCTGAAATACAATCCCGATGCAATTGGTTGCACCTGTCCTAAGTCAGGAATGGATGTTCAGTAGTTGTCGTCTGTTTATGTGGTTCTTAATTGTTTCTCCTTGAAGATATAGATTAGACCGTTGGTTCTCCCGTTTGAATGATTTTACACTAGGTTTTGTGCCCTTTATAGCATGCTGTTCGGTGTGAGTCAAAGCTCCGTGCTGAAGGCCATACCGGTTTACTTTTATAAATTGTTACATGGATGGAGAGTTGTCTCATTGGCACTCATACCACATCTTCCTTTATCTATTTTAAGACAATTTAACCATTTTAATAGAGCCTTTTACTCACTACACAATCAAAGTATCAGAAATTGGTTTCTTCTAAAATTTAAATTATCATTTTGTTATACATGAGAATTATGGCAAATACCGCAAGATACGTATGTTTTTTTTTAATTTTCATATCTATTTTGCGTGAAACAGTGTCGCTAGATTTTGTATTTTAATACATTTTAAGGAAGGAAATTATTGGTAGAACATATTTTTTTTATGAAATATATATAAAACATGATCTCACTTATCAATACATAAAGTTTTACAGATCAAACATTCGGGTGCCACTTGTGGAACATGATCTGCTTACCCCTTCCGGAGCACTTTGAGACAACCACAAGTTTTTGGTGGGGTTAGTGTTGCTCAGGCTTTATTTGTCTATGTTTTATTTCGTGTACTATTGCGTGTCTGATGGTCTTTCGTGTTTAGTCAGGGCATTGTCTGTTTATTATCGACAAATGAGCTTGAACCCTGAGTCTGTCAGTAGCTGCGAGTACTCTCAGATCTGTACTTTTGTTGTTGGGATGTAGAAGTACCAGGCCACGTCCACTTGTATTTGTATCCATCTGATGATTTAAGCCTTTTTCAACTGATTTATATAGTTCGTGCTTATGTTGTACTATAACACCACTGTCCCAGGTTAGGGGGGGTCGGGGTGGGGGAGTTTGGATCCCACTAACATCTTTAACCCGCCCCATTCTGTATGTATGTGACTGTCCCAAGTCAGGGGCCTGTAATTCAAGGTTGTCGTTTGTTACGTATTTGTTTTTCGTTATTTTTTGTACATAAAGTAGGCCGTTTGATTTCTCGTTTGAATTGTTTTACATTGTCATTTCGGGGACTTTTATAGCTGACTATGCGGTATGGGCTTTGCTCATTGTCGAAGGCCTTACGGTGACCTATAGTTATTAATTTCTGTGTCATTTGGTCTTTTGTGGAGAGTTGTCTTATTGGCAATCATACGACACCTTCTTTTTTTATATTGAATGTTTCTCTGGTATCTTTCGCCATTCTTTATTAGAAAGATGAAACAAAATTGGAAAGCTGGAAAGCTATTTTGTTTAAATTTGTCTAGGTGCATTAAATATTTACATGAACTCCATACATCCACAATAGGAATCAAATCTACATCGAACCATGGCGAATCATCATAGGAACGTAAATCAAACTGCAGAGTAAATGGTGTTTGACCCATTATCCGAATTTCTATATTACTGCCTTCTCTCTCCACTGCTGATTTGAGATAATCCCGAAAGTGATGAATTACATTTTCCATGTTTTCTTTTAAATGTTCAACACTCTTAAAATTATTTAACACTACGAAGAGGTTTACATCTATATGTCCTCGTATAGCTGTTCCTTTGCCTATAGAACCACCCTGGAATCAAATACAGTAACAGTAAGGATATATATTCACTATCCTTAGCAACTTTTTTTGTTTAAATACTAGATGACGAACCGCCTCGATTGTTTAAATGTAGTGTTCGCCCCAAGCGTGGAGGACCGTAGGTTCCATCTCCATGGGGTCAAACTAAAGATTGAAAAAACTTGTATATGCTTCACCGCTCATCACACTACATTTTGAAGTAAGAGAAAAAACTTTTATATTTAGTATAAGGAGGTTAACAATCGTTGTGTACGGCGTTGTGCACAGTAGGGTTTATATTCAAATAATATATATATGCCACTATACATAATCAAGAATGTTCACTTTAATAGATCTAAAAAAAAAAAAGGATGCCACATTTAGGGGACGACCATTTGATATTCTGGTTGGGGGGGGGGGGGGGGGGGGGGGGGGGCTGGAGGATTTGTTTTTGATCGGTTTCGGTTTATTTTTGTAAACTAAGAGGACAGATTATTCATTTTCTGCACAATTGAAGCAATATTTTTCATTTTCATTAAAGCAAAGGACTGATTATTCATTTTCACAACTATATTTATGATATGCAAAATCATACAATTTTTAAAAGATTTGTTTATTATAAATAATAAATAATTAATACATGTATAGTCAAGTCATTATGTATCATTTAATCAGAATTAATCATCATCCTCTGCAGAAATGAATCTTTTATATTCCCAACTGCATATACATGTATTGCATACATAAAATTGAGAATGGAAATGGGGAATGTGCAAAAGAGACAACAACCCACCATAGAAAAAAAAAACATATACATAGAATTAAAGTTTGGTTGTAACTAGCCTCTTATAAAAGTCTTGGAAAACATATTTCGCCGAGCGGAGCGAGGACATTTTTTTGAAGGGTTTTGGAGTCACTGAAGGCCCAAGAAGCTATAGAACAAATTATGCAAAATCATGCTTTCTGTGTGTTCAGAAGACATATTCATAACTTTGAAAATGCAAGTTTTGTTTTAATCATTTTTTGACAATAATTTGGTCTCAAAGCAAAATGTATAAATTCAGTTTAAGACTTAAGTTTCTAGGGACAACATCAAAAGACATGCATGATAAAGCAAAAATGGAAATTCACATAGTTAAGTCTGTGGCTGCTGGATTTTTTTAAACTCATGATCAAGTTTATTACAAAATTACTAGATTACAAAAGGAATGCATCACTAACAGAATACAGAAAGGCAATCAATGAACAAAAGACAAATAAATAAGAAACATTGATCCCGAAAAATCAGGGCTACATCTGAGGGATAATAGAACTTGCTTCTTGCAAGGCACTCACCGTGAACACAATTTGATATGGAGACAAGCGTTTGGTTTTGAAATTTCGTAGTTACGGCCCTGTAATAAAATAAAAGTGAGGTAAGGTTTCCTGAGACAATATATCTCAAGTTAAATGAAACCAATTTCAAGACATTTCAAGTATATTTAAATAATATTTATACTTTTATTATCAAAAAAATTGGGATGTGTTTCCCGATTTTTTGGGATTTTTTTGGGGGGAAAATTGAATTTATGAAGAATCTGGTGCCATCTCATACTTTCGATTAGACCTGCTGAGTTATTTATTTTCAATACATTGCAAGTCAAGTAATTTATTTTCAAACTACCACAGAACAAACCATTTATTTTTGTTATTATCAAGGCTGAGTTATTTATTTTCAAAATCCTCCTGGCCCCCCCAGAACATCAAATGGTCGTCCCCTTATACACATGAATCGAATTGAAGAGCAGTGATTTTACGTACAGTTACAAAGAAGTTTCCAACTTGCAGCATTATTTCTTACTTTAATAACTTGGTTGACACTGTAGTTTGGATGTCGATGTATGAGTTTAACCACTGTGTCAATGACCTGGTTGCAATCGTTGAGAAAATCTGTATCTGGCCGAACTTCTCTCTCAAGAAATTTTTCTAATGATTCGTCCGGAAGCATGCCATCGAAAAACACCATCTGTGATTGTATAAAGGAAAGTATTACTATATGATTTTATGTTCAAGACATTCATGATTGATATAGGGACTTTTGATTTCTTAAAGCTCAAAACTCGTTTTGATTTACATTCTTATGTAAACGTGTACTTAATTTTATAACTAAACAAACTAATCAGGATCATCAGAGAAGTTGCAAAAATGATTTAACAAAATGTGTTTATTTACAAATAAGCTTAGTTTGTGTGCCCTTTTTCTGTTTTTAAAAACCAGCATTAAATTAACATAACAATACCACTATACTTGTATTCAGATAGTGTAGATTCTTTTCCCAAGTCAAATGTGTTATGTCCTGAAACAAATTTATTTCTTCGTGAATATCAAATTTAATCTCTACACAATCCTTGAACACTGACAAAAAAAAACCACATTAATACATGAATTATTATATACACATGGAAAAAGTATTGCAACACCTTGATTTTTCAAAACTTGTAAAAATCAGCCACTTTTTTTGGATGGAATATGATAAAATATTTGTAAAATAATATTGAAACGTAGTTAGTGATAACATTGGCATTAAAACGAACAAAAAATGTATGAAAAAAAAATATGATCTAACCAAAATTTTACAACTTTTACTGTAGTCGAACTTTACAATGTCAGACATTTCAAAATCAATCTTTAGATGATTGTTCACATCATGGTTGATCGTTATACTCCAAAGAGTTAGTACTTTGTGCGCAGCCTCCATTCAAACGGATAACCGCATCTTAACGTCTTCTGATTCCTGCCATAATTCGACTGCTAAGGTAGCAGCAACCATTCCTGACGAAGGGTATTGTTTATTTCATGACGTGTTTGGACTGGGGTGTCCTTTCGTGCGCTTTACGCCTAATAGTGTCACATATATGCTCGAGATGGTTCTAATTTGGGCTACGATCGGGCCAAGGAAGATAAACAGAATTCAAATGGAATAATGGATGCTAATTTTCAACTTTGACGAGCTCGATCTGCACTATATTGGATACGGGCAACTGTGTGTCTGTTCGTAGACAAAGGTCCCCGAAATTATCTTATCGCACGATAATATCAGTAGCGATGAGCCGATCTCGACCAGTTCTTGGTTAAAGGCTCCTGTATGGTCATCACTCTCTTTTTAGGATTGATGCTGATTATCTGCCATCTTGCTGCAGTTATGAGTTGTGGATGACCAATTACAAGGCGTCAATCACATAACTTTATAAACTAGGTTATTTAAAGTGTTGAAAACTATGAGGATAAAAACATCTGTTTTATTGTTTACGAGAATAGTAGATAAGATGCATGTGCAGATAAGAACTTATCGAGTCGATATTTATTGATTAAACTCAGGTGATATTTAGTTCTATTTCAACAAATTATATCTCAAAAACATAAAGAGCGTTTTTTTAATTTGAATTTCAATTTGGTGTTGCAATACTTTTTTCCATGTGTATATATTCAAAATAGGTGTCTCTGATCATCAAATAAATGACATATGTTAAATTCGGACCGCGTAGATGACCCTAAATGATCGTTAACAGTCAAAATTTGACATAATAATTCACTTGACATTAAAGAAGTTTACTAGAGGAATGTATTTGTATCAGATATAAAGCAAAATCTTACAAAGTATACTTCTATACTTTTATCATCGGTAAAAGGACATCATTCGTAAATATAAATCAACATGCAGACATCTTATACGTTCAGGTATTCCACATCCAATATTTTATTGTAATATTCTTGACAAAACACAAAACTGTCGGCATTCACCTCAAAAGCTTACCAAACCGTTAAACAGACTTATTCGGAAAGGATATAATTATGATACTGCTGTCAAGTCATTAAGGATTGCATATTTTGGTATTGATATTGATTCATTCATAGGGTCTTTGCATCGGAAATAAACACATTTATTCTAAAATCAGTTGTTGGCATGATACGGGTTAGGTTCTTCTCATATATTTTATGATTGTATGATACTAAACCCCTAACGGAAGGGAGTGTACCTGATTTTCATATGATGAAGACAATCTTTCAACCAGTTTAATTGATGTCTGGAGCTGTCATGCCAGTCACTGCTAGTAGTCCTTTGTTCATTTATGTATCATTGTCATTTTGCTATGTGTTTCTTTATTCTTCATTGCTAGAGGTAAAGGGGGAGGGTTGAGATCTCACAAAAGATGTTTAACCCCGCAGCCTGTCCCAAGTAAGGAGCGTCTGGCCTTTAGTAGTTTTTTTATATTTTCTTTTAATTTTAGTTCATTTATATGTTTTAGAGTTTGTGACGACCATTTTCACTGAACTAGTACACAATTTTATTTAGGGGCTAGCTGAGGACAACCTCCGGTGTGGGATTTTCTCGCTGCGTTGAAGACCCATTGGTGTCCTTCGACTGTTGTCTGCTCTTTGGTCGGGTTGTTGTCTCTTTGACATATTCCCCATATCATTCTCAATTTTATTCTCATTTGTACAATAGCTGGCTATATTCAAGATATATAAACTTATGCTACATGCATTATAAATAAACTTAGTTTCTCAGGCATTAGGCATTTTAATAAAATTGAGAATGGAAATTGAGAATATGGATAAGAGACAACAACCGACCTAAGAGCAGACAACAGCCGAAGCCTATAAATGGGTCTTCAATGCAGCGAGAAACTCTTCCGCACCCGGAGGCGTGCTTCAACTGTTTTGATATTTCATTTGTATTCAAGCATATAACTAAGGAAATTTGTTATAAATACCAATGAAATAACTGTCCACCAAAGTTCAATATGTTCAAATGAAGTGGATGTGAGCAATAGGTTTGAATATTATACGGAAAGCATAAATTCTTATTGAAAAATTGAAGTACATAAGACGGCTTGAGACTGTTGCCAATATCGTCACTTTGTCACCTGTATGTGCATAAATCAATTATTAACTTCCTGTTTTAAAACAGTGATTATATATGTTCTTACCTTTTCAACAATCAGTTGGTAGGCTGACGAGTCACATTTTTAAAACGTTGTAAATTTAACTTTCAGAAAACTAATACTAAGTTTGTCTCATCCATACATGTAAACAACGATTACAAGTATTGATAACATGTACAAGTAAGAAGTTTTATTGATAATAAACTATTTATAGTATTAAAATGTAGTGAGACTTTTATAAATGTTGACGTAGACTATCGATCTTTTTAAATGTTTTACAGTATTATTTGGGATTTGCATTCAAACAATACAGTGAAAGTATAAGATATATGAAACTCTTATCCCCTCCACAATAGAAATAACCCAAAACAAACAAAGATTTTGAAACCTTTGACAAGGGAAGATGAAGAGAGGATTCGGATTTTAATCATTGGTTTTCGAAGATGGAGAGGATTTGGATCGTAACCATTGGTTTTCGACTTTTCGTAGATGAAGAGAGATTCGGATCGTAACCCTTCGGCTATCGAAGATGAAGAGAGGTTCGGATCGTAACCCTTGACTATCGAAGATGAAGAGATCTTCGGATTCTAACCCTTGACTATCGAAGATGAAGAGAGGTTTGGATTCTAACCCTTGACTATCGAAGATGAAGAGAGGTTCGGATCGCAACCCTTGGCTATAGAAGATGAAGAGAGGTTCGGATCGTTACCATAGGCTATCGAAGATGAAGAGATGTTCGGATCGTAACCCTTGACTATCGAAGATGAAGAGAGGTTCGGATTCTAACCCTTGGCTATCGAAGATGAAGAGAGGTTCGGATTCTAACCCTTTGCTATCGAAGATGAACAGAGGTTCGGATATCACAACCCTTGGCTTTCGAAGATGAAGAGAGGATTGGATCGTAACCATCGGATATCGAAGATGAAGTGAGGATCGGATCGTTACCTTTGGCTGCGAAGATGAAGAGAAGATTGGATCGTACCACTTGGTTATCGGAGATAACGAGAGGGTCGGATCGTTAATCTTTAGAAATCGAAGACAAAGAAAAGATCGGATCGTTACTCTTGGCTAGCGAAGATGACGAGAGGGTCGGACTGTTACCCTTGGCTAACGAAAATGAAGAGAGGTTCGGATAAGAACACTTGGTTTGCGAATATGACGAGAGGTTCGGACCGTTAATCTTTTGAAATCGAAGATGAAGAAAAGATAGGATGGTTACTTCTGGCTAGCGGAGATGAGGAGAGGGTCAGATCGTAACCCTTGGCTAGCGAAGATGAAGAGAGGGTCGGATCTTAACCCTTGGATAGCGAAGATAAAGAGAGTTTGGATCGTTACCCTTGGATAGGGTAGATGACGAAAGGATCGGATCGTAATCATTGGTTTTTAGAAGATGAAGAGAGGTTCGGATCGTAACATTTGGCTTTCGAAGATGAAGAGAGGATCGGATCGTAACATTTGGCTTTCGAAGATGAAGATAGGGTCGGATCGTAACATTTGGCTTTCGAAGAAGAAGATAGGGTCGGATCGTAAATCGTGGCTTTCGAAGATGAAGAGGATCGTAAACCTGTGGCTTTCAAATTTAAAGATAACGAAAGGATTGGATCGTAATCATTGGTTTTCGAAGATGAAGAGAGGATCGAATCATAACAATTGACTAGCGAAGATGAAGAGAGGTTCGGATCGTAACCATTGGCTCTCGAAGATGAAGTTATGATCGCATTGTAACCCTTGGCTATCGAAGATGATACATCATTGACTTTCAATACTTTTGTTTTGAGCGTTCCTGTTGAAGTTATACTCAGAAAAAAACACCTTTGGACGCACCTTATTTATAAAAGGTTATCTTTTAAACTAGATTACTAAATATAATATGTTGCGAAACGAGTAATAATTCATTGCTAGTATATGGTTCAAGCAAGAACAGTTTACAATAGTAAAAGTGTTTAAGAAGTAATAAAATGACTACCAAATCACCAGGCTTGGGATATATAATTAATTAATCTCTGCATATTTAAATGATTCATATTGACTAAGGATCGACGTCTAAAGAGATCAGATTTTTTTCAATGAATTTTCTTGATTGTTTACTCATAAAATAACAATAAAGAGACACGTGTACATTCAGCAAAAGTTTTATGTTTTCTTTCAATTTTTTAAATTTATTTTTTAAAGTAAGTTGCAAACATAATATTACTAAACAGATAATTCGATTTTTTTTCTCATGATATTACGCAACTGCTTTCTTCTGGTAATCCTTGAAGTTTTCGTTGCAACTGTCGACCTTCTGATTCTATTCTATGAAAGTCTCGAGACCATGTAGAGAAACTCCATTTTGGGTCTGAAGCAACATCATGGTAAGGGTTAGCTGGATCCATAACATACGGTGACTGTCTGAAAAAAGTTTTTTTTTAATCATATAACATCATCTATCAAATCAAAGTAAGTGACATAAACTTTAATGATTTGGATAAACCATAAGAGCAAAAATTTAAAGACATTCAAGATTTTTCTGTTGTCAAATGGAAATGTGTTAGTCTATATGTTACATATGTGTGTGTGTGTGTGGAGACTTTTTCTTACGAATGCCTAGAGGTGTACTGTTAACCTTTTATACTTGTCCAAAATTATTTTATGTATGCTAAGTACTGCATTTATTATAGATAACAGCGTTTGGCTACAATCTCTTCGTAAAGCAACATTAAGGGGGCTATTATTTTTCATAGTTGATGGAAAGATATAATATGGAGCTCGAATTCATGAGTCAAAAGAACATTTCAATCTATTATAGTTCATTTCAGTTTTTATATCTAGCCGGAGGAGTGGTTGGCTAAATCTGCAGTTACATGTATTGCGATCTGAATTGAAAAATAATCTTTCAGCTTTTTATCAAATTTACTTTCCAACTGGTTTGTTTTGAGCTTCATTGACGAGTTTTATGTTTCAGCCGTCTGACGTACACTATTACAAACTTGGCATATATGATGATAATTTCAGAAGTATTCTAAATCGCATTGCTTGATAATTCAAAAGAATTACTTTTTGAGCTGCTTTATGTAGTAAGATGGAGTAAAATGATCGTTAAACGTAATTCGAACGTTGTTGAAAGATGCAAGTAGACCAACAACTTTAGTCATCATCTGCTTCATAGTGAAGTTATTTTGTTTTCCATCTTCTCTCCAGACATATATAACCATTAATTCAATGCAGTATGAAGTTAAATCCACCTGAAACGATATATTAATTTCAATTTATAATACTGATTATAATACTTCTTAATTAACTTTCTTATATTTAATTATACTTTTAAACAGTTTATATAAGATCGTTAACTTTAACATTCTTTGTGAAAAATGGCCATTGATTGTTATATTATAGTTCGTTTCTGTGTGTGTTACATTTAGTGTTGTGTTTCTGTTGTGTCGTAGTTCTCCTCTTATATTTGTTGTGTTTCTGTCAGTTTTAGTTTGTAACACGGATTTGTTTTACTGTTGGCTTTATTTATATGCTCTTCTCAAGTCAGGGGCCAGAATTTTAGTTTATTGAAGGACCTTTTGTCTTATTTTAAAATATGCTTTAAATTGTTAAAAGAAATCAAATTAGCTCTCGCCGCGATATAGCCTTTTTGTGCTAATGCGACGTAAGGCAACCAACAATCAATCAATCATGTCAGGGGCCTGCAATTAAGTGGTTCTTAATAGTCTGTTTGCACCTTTCAGATTTTCCCTTCACATCGTGTTGTTTTTACAAAGGGACATATTAACACCACTACTAACCGTGTATTGAACTATAGATGGTCTCCACGCAGTTGCTTTTCACCAATTATACTAGAAATGTATAGGAGGTAGGATAACGGTATTAACAATAATTCTATCCAGTACGGTGTTCTAATCGAATATAATTATCCATGAACACGAATATTATCTATTATACATTTAGATCGTGCACTACTCCACTGTGCATCTTCTTATATCCTTTCAACTTCTTGTATATTAACGAAAACTCTTAAGATTGTCTTCTAGATTGCTTTTACTTATCACGTCGAGGTGATGTTGCATTGGCCTATATCCAAAATCACCTTTAGTTAAGCAAACAGAAAACATACCGACTAGCTATGTTTAAGCGCTTTCTTGAGTAAATTTGTCAAGAATGTTCAGAACTAACATAACCGCCAAAGACTTGAACAGTTCTATTTTAATGATGGAACAACGAAAAATTAAAGATTGGTATTTTCAAAAACACAGTATAATTATGAAACAATACAGAGAGAAAAGGTTTACCTGTTCAGTGTATTTCCAATATTTCAGCAAACGTATCAAATCTTTGACTCTAGCCGGCATTGGTTTCACAAATTCCACTTGCAGTTTAGCTAAAGATTTGGCATAGTATTTCCTTAAATGAGGTTTACTTTCCATTGTAGAATAAGTAGATCCGACACCACCAGCTAGACCAAGCAACCCTGAATTACAAGAATAATAATGAAAAGAAATATAAAAATTGAGGATGAAAATAAAACTTACCGACCTGCTCATTGATTCTCAGCCGTTGGAGAATGTAGATACAAGTATCTTATCTCTTAGGGAGGGATAAATGGTACTTTGTAAAAATAATTCCGATTCAAACAAAATTTTTATATGAAACTGACATTTATAAAATACTTGATTTTCACGATTGACAACATATTTTGGACCGTATTTTTTTAACAAACAATTGGCATTCCCATGGGAACCAATTGTGTTTCTTGCCGATTTGTTCTCTCTTTATTCATATGAGGTTGACTTCATACAGGAGCTTCTTGGCAAGAATGAAAAGAAAATAGCATACCTATGATATAAGTTTCATAAAAATCTGGCTAGAATTGTACATGTGAAAGCAAAAGCAACAACGAACAGACGAACGAACGTTACGCGAGGGACAATAATACCAGAGTTAGCTACTTAGTATGAGTCTCGATGCCAGAGTGGTCTAAGTAGTTACTACTGTAATCGCTATCCAGCCAATACTGTGTTGATGCACTTGACTCCAATCTTTATTGAATAGGATTGTCAGTTTTCCTATCAAAGGTATGTGGTTTTCTCTGGATACTCTGGCTTCCTCCACCAATAACCAGATGATCCGCAGGGCGCAGTTTTATACGACCGCAGAGGTCGAACCCTGCACATTTGGGGCAAGTATGGACACAACATTTAAGCTTGATACAGCTCTGAATTTGGATTGCGATTAAATAGTTGACACAACATAAGTTTCTGACACAGAATGAATGTGGTCTAAGAACTTAAACTTAAAAACTTAAATTTTTTAAATTGGACATTTACCTATTATAGTCCAATATCCAAAATCTAAATACATGGTTAGATTCAGCATATCATAGAACCCCAAGAATTCAATTTTTGATGAAATCAAATAATGTTCAATTTTAGACCCTTTAGACCTCAATGTGGACCAATTTGATAACCGGTCCCAAATATTAACAAGAGGCTGTCACAACGACAGCAAACCGGATTTATTAACATTTTTTTGTGTCCTGGCAATATCACAAGAACCACAACTGATGAACGGTGAAAGTGAAAATCGTCAATATCAAATTTGACCTCCATTTTGTCATCAGTATCAACATATTAAAATTTGAAAAGCTTAAGTTGAATTGTTCTTGAGTAAATGCAACAACATGAATGGATATGCCATTTTTCTATCTCTCAAGAACCATAACTCCTGAACGGTAAAAGTCAAAATCGTCATTATTGAACTTGACCTCCATTTTGTCATCAGTAACAACGTATTAAAATTTGAAAAGCTTTGGTTAAACAGTTCATTAGTAAATGCACAGACACGACTGGAAACGCCATTTTTCAATATTTCAAGAACCCTAACTCCTGAACGGTAAAAGTCAAAATCGTCATTATTGAACTTGACCTCCATTTTGTCATCAGTAAGGGAGCTACCATTTGATTTTTATGGGGGGGCTAGGATGAAATTTGAAAAAAATAGGCAGGACAGGAGTTTTGAGTAAAAAAAAAGGCAGGATGAGACACTTGCAAAAAAAAAGAAGTCAGGATGACAATTTAAGTAAAAAAAAGTCAGGATAAACTAAAAAAAAAAGGCAGGACCGAATAGAGTGAAAAATAAAAAGGCAGGACAGAGATTACAACTAAAAAAAAATGCAGGACAAAATTTTTCATCCTAGCCTCCCCATAAAAATCAAATGGTAGCTCCCTAACAACATATTAAAATTTGGGAAGCTGGCCACAGACCACAATTAATTCCACTATCAGTTCTTTATAACGTTTTGTATCATTAAAAAAATTGCACCATGCACTTTTGTCAAATTTTTTGTGTGTGTAATGTATAGCCCTAGTCCAAATATATATCCAAAATTCAGAAAGATTGAAACAATCACTTTTACAAATTTAGCCAATACACACCCATACCCCTATTGACAAGTCAAGAGATGTTCCGAAAACTGTAAATATGACCTTTTTGCACTTGGCCTAATCACTCATTCCATATCAAAATCAGTTTAAATACAACATCCAAAAATTTATTTCACCTCTCTTCTTTCATTTCCACCCAAAAAAATCTAAGAAATTAGTGAGGAAGGGAAAGAAAAAAAAAATAAGGAAAAATACACTCTAATTAAAAGGAACTATATTCGTAAATGCACGGACACGACTGGAAACACCATTTTTCAAACTTTCAAGAAACATAACTCCTGAACAGTAAAAGTCAAAATCGTCATCATTAAACTTGACCTTCATTTTGTTGTCAGTAACAACATGTTAAAATTTTAAAAGCTTTGGTTGAACGGTTCATGAGTAAATGCACGAACAACATTTGGTTGCCGCCCGCCCGACCGGCCGCCCGGCCGCCCGACAGCCCGCCGTACATCCCCAAATCAATAACCGACATTTTTGTCACAAAAATCCGGTTAAAAATCTAAATATATGGTTAGATTCAGCATATTGAAGAACCCCATATATTCAATTTTTGTTTAATTTTGGACCCTGACCTTAATGTAGACCAATTTGAAAACGGGACAATACTGTGCAATTGAATATTTCTTGCTATTGTGCAAAACTGTGCAATTAAAAAAATTTTGCTATTGCGCAATATTGTGCAATTAGATATTTCTTGCTATTGCGCAATACTGTGCCATTGAAGATTTCTTGCTATTGCACAATACTGTGCAATTGAAAATTTCTTGCTATTGCACAATACTGTGCAATTGAAGATTTCTTGCTGTTGCGGAATACTGTGCAATTGAAAATTTCTTGCTATTGCACAATACTTAATATAATAATTTTGGACCCCGATTTGGACCAACTTGAAAACTGGGCCAACAATCAAAAATCTAAATACATGTTTAGATTCAGCATATCAAAGAACCCCAAGAATTCAATTTTTGTTAAAATCAGGCCAAGTTTAATTTTGGACCCTTTGGACCTTAATGTAGACCAATTTGAAAACAGGACCAAAAATTAAGAATCTGAATACACGGTTAGATTTGGCATACCAAAGAACCCCAATAATTCATTTTTTGACATGTTTGATGAAATCATACAAAGTTTAATTTTGTACCCTTTTGACTCCTAATTCGTTGGGACCAAAACTCCCAAAATCAATCCAAACATTCCTTTTGTGGTCATAAAGCTTGTGTTAAAATTTAATAGATTTCTATTAACTTATACTAAAGTTATTGTGCAAAAAACCCACGAAAAATGCTTATTTGGGACCTGCTTTTGGCCCCCAATTCCTAAACTGTTCGAACTAAAACTCACAAAATCAATCCCAACCTTCCTTTTATGGTCATAAACCTTGTGTTTAAACATAGATTTCTATTTACTTTTACTAAAGTTATAGTGCGAAAACTGAATGTCTTCGGACGACGACGACGACGACGACGACGACGACGACGACGACACCAACGTGATACCAATATACGACCAAAAAATTTTCAATTTTTGAGGTCGTGTAAAAACTAGCGACCACGAAATATCCCAAAAGCGGTGCTTAAAAGTGGCGTTAAAACACAGAAAATCAAAATCAAATCAAATTGAAATTAGATATTTCACACAGGAATGCCATTACCGGTTTTTTCGTACAAACACGTAACCGTAAGCATCTACTCAAGTGCGATTTGAATAAACTATGAAAAGATGGCGGTTTAAGTGTACTTTTTTAAGAAATTAATTTATTCCTATACCTTTTTATACATACTAGTAGTATATGATTCAATAATGAATATATTTACATGTACTCCATACATCAACTATAGGCAGTAAATCCACATCAAACCAATCATCACCACAGCGTAGGTCAAACTGTAAGGTGAATGGTGTCTGACCTTTCATTTTTATTTTAATATTTTTGGTCTTTCCGACAGCTGATTTTAAATATTCTCGGAAGTTATAAAGAACCTCTTCCATGTTTTCTGCCAAATGTTCGACATCCCTAAAATTATTCAATACCACTAAAAGGTCTACATCTGAATGGTCACGTACAGCTGTTCCTTTCCCTAAAGATCCACCCTGAAATCATAGTCACATGGTATGCAATAAAAACACTAATCATTTACACACAGTTAAACCATAAATCATCAACAGAAGTTTACATAAATAGTTCTTAAAACTCTTTAAAGCAAAAAAGGAAATATGAAAATAGGAGGCGAAAGATACCAAAGGGATATTAAAACTCATTAGCCGAAAACTAACTGACAATGCCAAATGCAAAAGTGAAAAAACAATGAACAGAATACAACAGCACACAAAACACCACATAGAAAACTAAAGACCGAGTAACACGAATCATACCATAAAACTGAAACCGAAACTGAAAAATGCACTACACATTTGTCCAAAAGAGACTCCCTCTCCCTTCTGTGATCTTTAAAATTGTCTGATTCCAAAATTTATGAGAGATATTTCAAGACAATGCTTTTGCTTGGAATGAAATGTTAAAGATTTTTTTCTCTCTTAGGGGAAGATTCAGTAACTTTACAGATTAGGAGACACCGTTGGCCTCAAGTTACTAAATCCATTAAGTGAAATATCTAAAACATCCACTGGTCAGTTCTATTGTCTGTTTTTCGCATAGCTAAATTAATACCCTTCCGTTATTGTAACTTCCTTATCTAAAGTGGGTTGATAAAAAGAAAGCAGCCTATAACAAAATTCACCAAGTAAAATTAACATATAACCACAATTTTCCTTGTAAAGATTGTGTTCGGTCTGTAATATATGCAGGGTCGATAGAGTTTGTAACTAAAACAAAATGTACCCCCTCCTCACTAAAAAAAAAACCTCCCAAAACTACCATTATTCGTTCCGACGTCTATATATAGACTTCTCTGAGAACATTACATATTTTTGAAGTTATTGACTGCATCATTAGACTTTAAAGATCATAAGATAAAATAATGACTTCTTTTAAATAAACAAAAAAGTGTAAAATTACTCATTTCGGTAATTGAAATTTCACCGACAGTTTACTATTCAAAGTGATTTAATACTCCCGTACTAATAAAATCCGATTATACACTTTACTACAAACTATGCATACGTTAATTTTTTTCGTGGGCGGGGGGTCACTTTAGTAACCCTGACTATCACCTAATATGACGAACATCAACAATTATATTCGCTAAAAGACACTATTGAAATCTAAATACTGCACGCAGTACTTACTTTGATAACTTGATTGACTTTGTATTTTGGATTACGATGTATTAACCGCACAACCGTGTCAATAACTTGGCTACAGTCACTTAAGAACTTTGTATCTGGCCGAACTTCTCGGTCCAAAAATTTCTCTAATGTCTCTCCAGGAAGCATGCCATTAAAAAATGTCATCGTACAAACAAAACTAATTGTTGAAGATTAGTCTTATATTTTCTGAAAAAAAGGAAAGACCCCATATATAATCTTCCATTTGCACTGCAAACAACTTAAATTCACAGTTTTGTTTTAATATCAACATTTATCGTTGTTGCTTCGAAATATATGTTTTTCATATAGCATATATCAGGGGAATCCCTATGTTAACAACATTACAAGTCAGAAATTGTTTCAAACCAAAGCTTTAAATCATTTAATTAAAACTAATTTGTGAATATCTTATTTACATATTTTCTTTGGTTAGTCAAACATAATCTAAATTTATCTAAAAATATATTAAGTTATAACAAATTAACCCGTTAGTGTCAATTTTCTGTGAGCATGAATAATAGACTTTTGTATGTGTGTCTCAGTATCATTATTTGAAGTTATTTCTTATTGTGTAAACATAATCCTTAAAATTCATACTGGTAGAGTTTAGTAAAATGACGGTTCATCGTGCGACAGAAACCACTTCGGTGATGACCAATTCAATTCAATTCAAATATTTATTGCCATATAAACTTTTAAGTTTGTGACATACAAAATAAGTAAACGATATAACTATAATTCACATATTTAATATATATATACATAATCATTCATTTACAGTAAATATTCCAGTGTCCCCTGTCCTCAGTTCTAATGACCTTTTGATGTAGGACCCCAATTTATTTACGTGTAATGGTGTTGATGAATTGAGTATAAAAATCAACTTTTCTTCATCAGATAAATCTGGAACAGAAAAATTAAAATCCAAAATGTTAAAAAAGTTGTTTCTTAGTTGAACTTCCCTATTTAATTTACAACCTAATATAACATGTTTTTCGTTTTCTAATGTTTTACATATAAGGCATAATCTCTGCTCTCTAGGAATATTACAATGTCTGCCATTTTCTACATTTAAATTATGGTCACTAATTCTTAGTTTTGTTATTAATTTTCTATAAGTAAAGTTTGATGTTCTTAAACAGGCTTCAAAACATAAATTCTGTTTCAGGTTCTTGTATGAATAAAGTTTACTTTTTTCATCGATGTTTTGCATCTTATTTTGTATCAAATTTTCAAAGTAGTTTTTAGAGCTTGTTTTTATATAAACTTTTAATGAATTATTCATTGTTTTGTCTGAACTAGTATTTAGTTGAATTTGTGCTATATCTAAATTAAGTTCACTTAAAATATTTTTAACATAGGTAAACCAGGAGTATACTCCTTCTGGTATACTCCTGTGTCTAAGTTTTTACTGAGCGTGTAAGCTTCTTTCAAAAGAGGATTTAACTTGCAGCTTTCAAATCTCTTTTTAAAAATATAATAAAGTTTGTGTTTTAACTTTAAATTCTATAGGGAGTCTCCCCATTCAGCTCTAGTTGCAAGATTAGATGCATTCTTTCTAGTTCCTAGTAAAAATTTACAAAATTTAAAGTGTAATTTTTCTGCAAAACTTAAAAAATCTACTTCTTTTCCAGAATTTAAAGCTCTGTCTTTTTGCTCTGAAAAGATATATATATATATATATGTGTCTAAATATGTTGCTTCAGAGTTACATATCATTATTGGTTTTATGAGGGAATCAAAGAGGTGGCATGCCACTTTGACTGGTAAATTATTCAAAGACTTTGTGTAAGCTTTCAACCCAAATAAAGCTTTTAGGGTTTTTTGAACTATGAGACATGTTGCCATTGCATTTAATTAATAAGTCTAAAAATGAGTATTCTGATACATTATCAATGTTACTGTTTTTAAATTAAAATTTTTGTTTTCTAGTTTAGAGCATGTCCTATTAAATATAGATTTTGTCTATTTAATATTCAATTCTATCTGCCATTTATCACAGTATAAACCTAAATCATTTAGACTATTCTGTAGCCCTGTTTTAGTTTCTGAAAGACAATTAATCATAGAGACTCTTCTGTGGTTATTGGGATCATTTTTATCTCCAGATTTATGTAATGGGACTAAAAATGAGTTTCTCCATGTTTTAGGGTATTTCCCTGTTTGTAAGATAAGATTAAATATTTTTACATAATTTTTAATCATAAATTAGTTAGATTATTTTATAACTTCATTAATTTTATAATTCTATCAGGGCCAGCAACTTCCCCTAATTTTAGTCCATAATAACTTTTTATTTTTGAGAAACTGAATGGTTTATCTGTTTCTAAATTTTCTATAATATTATTTTCTATATTCTTAAGTTTATTTTCTATTTCCCTTTGGAAGGTAGTATTAATTTTAGTTGGATTTCCTTGATCTATAAAGTGTTTGATCAGTTTGTCTTTTTCTTTCAATATCTCCGTTTCATCTGTTCTCTTTTTTTATAAATGATTTTAGAATGACGTCGAAGTAGGCAATGTTGATAGCAGACGTCAACATGGTCAAGTGTTTGATCTCCCGCAAACTTGAACCAAACAATTCAAAATTCATATTTGCTGCTGTTCTAATAATTAGACACACGTTTTTGGAGAGAGCAGGAAGATTGTGAACTGTTAAATGTTTGCTAGTTCTTTCATTCATTATTCTGTACATCAAACATTCTGCATTTTGTACAAACTAAGAAGTTTTTCTACGGACAAGATTTTCACTGCAAAGTTTTTCAGAATCTTTAATGAAATATAAATACGAATAAGAGGATTGAGTAGTGCTCCCTAATTAAAACACTTAGCCTAAATCAATAGGCATCATGGTGGGCGTACATGGGGTAGCTTTATTACTGAGCAGCAAGTCTCGACCTAGTGCATTGTTTGGATATATTTGAAGCAAAGGCGAAAATAAAAGATGCCCCATCCGCACTACATTTATGTTCAGTGGACCGTAAAAATGGGGGAAAATCTCTAATTTGGCATTAAAATAAAAAAGATTATATCATAGGGAACATGTATTCTAAGTTTGTCTGTTTCAAGTTGATTGGACTCCCAACTTCATCAAATACTAACGCGATCAAAAACTTTAACCTGAAGCGGGACAGACGTACAAACGGCCAAACGAACGGACGGTTGTAGAGACCATAAAACATAATGCTCATAAATGGGGTCTAAAAAGAAGTTTTAAACCAAAAATGAAAAAAAACCACATTCATTTCTTGATACTATACATCACTGATTTATATATCATCTAAAATGATAATTTGTTTATCATTCATTGTATAGTTTGTTTGTTGATAGAGTGTACATCTAAAGATTAATACAGTTGACAGATAGCCTAGTATTTATACTACTCAAACATTCACATTGAAAAATATATGTAATGTCTCAAACCAAAGTTTGTTCTTATGTATAGCTTCGAATGTATAATTGTCTTAAGCGTAGTAAGAATATTTGCATATATTCTTTTAGTTAGAAGTCAATGATCTTTTCCGGATTAAAATTACTTTTTTAGATAATTTTCTCGGGGATATCTTATCGAAAGTCCTGGTGGCAGAAAAACCTACTTTGGATTCATTTATTTTGATATGTAACGATTTTCATGGATTGAGGAACATTTGTATTTTATGGAATTTCAAATTTACATATATACAAGCCTTTGATACTTAAAAACCACTATTAAATTCATTATTCATTTGCGCCCATGGAACGACACCTAGTAATCCACGAATAAAAATGAATCCACAGTAACTGGACAGTATCATAGAAATAATGCTGTATGCTACAATGCTCGGAGATAATCCTTTATTGTGGCATCCGTCGGTGTTGATTGATGTCGTTTACTATAAAATTATCAGAAATGCTTACTTTGCAAAATTCCTAATATGAAAACTACTTCCCCCCTCCTTCCACAAAAAAACCCACCCCACCCACCCTACTACAAATGAAATACAGCTTACCTCGTAATACTTTTCCTTTACTGTCAGTACGGTGTTCAAGTCCGTCAAGTTTCAGAATCAATGACCCCATAAACTTTATTTCTTGTTATATATTGTGTGATAGTCTCAGTGAACATCCATAGGATGATGCAGAGACAGCTAAGTATGACGAAAAAAAACAATGTCTCTTTTGGAAGATGGTCTAGAATCTTAACAATCAATATTTGTTCAATATCATGTGTTATATTGAAATAATGCATCACGTTCTATTTTAAGTAATAACACGATTTTCAGGAAATCAAACTATAAACTATTGTATTAACAGTGATAAAGACGAATGAACTTTTATTACTGATAATACACAGTGTATATAAAGTGCGAATCCAGCTAGTTCATTTTCACTGTCATATGCGGGTATGTCTATTGTAGAATAAAGGATCATGGGAAAACTGTATTTGTTTACGTTTTGAAAATACCAAATTAATTGATTTGAAGGAAAGTTTTTACATATTTTCACTGTGATATGTCTTTAGTATGTACAAACATAGCATTAAAGTTCAAATAAGTGTTATAAAAGCAACATAATATAGCATATCGATTTTTGAAAGCGATCCATTTTAACTATAGATGCGATGAATTATCACTGTTAGTGCAGTCATTTCTGATGTGGAATTTTCGAAGATGCGAGGAATTTTTATTGTAGAATTATGTGATAAATGCACTTGAAACAAATGAAAAAACTTAGTTGATGACTTTATGATAAATGTATTTTCAAATTGAAATACAAACTCCTCATTCAATCTTTATCAAATATATAGCTTTTCAAACTTGTAACAAAAACGCTTCTCAAAATGTCATATTGTATTCTTCAAATTACGTTTTTCCTTGATTTAAAAAAAAAATTAAAAGATATTTCTGTATTTTTTTCAAGTCAAAGATTGATATTGCGGAGTTTAAGTGCAGTCTGTGTAAAATAGAGACGAGTACATTTGAGGACGTTATCTTCCACGCAATAAATACACTTGCGAACAGAGAAATATGCATCTTGAAACGCAATGGTGACAGAAAAGCTTATAAAAGATTAACTTTCCCCAGTTGTACCCTCAACTGCTTCAATTTCCATATTCTGAAAAAGACAGTTTTAGTAGAACAAATGTTCTTGACTCAATTGTTGCTTGCATGATTTTAACTGTATAAGGTGAAACGGTATGTGACATAAATTATCCACAGTCATTAAAACATGAAATTTAAGGTGTGGGCGAACTTTTTTGTTTGCATTGGTACGTGAAGTAGAGCACCCTTGATACAAAAAAAAATATCCGTAATGAACAGCTCGATACCAGAGGTTGCCCCTTTTTGGGAAAACATTTGGTTACTTTTATATGGAATCACTGGAGCGGGCTTCCTCTTAGGTAGTCATTGGACCCCTAAAATTTCTAGATCCGAGAGTGGATACTACCACAGAGGTCAAACAATGCACATTTGGGTAATTGTACACAACATGCATGCTACAATTCATGTTTGATGATCTTAGACCCTTTGGACCTCTATGTGGGCTATTTCGGTAACTTGGTAAAAATCCCCAAACTGGATACAAGGTTAGATTCAGCATGTCAAAGAACCCCAAATATCCATAAGGTCTTTTGTCTATAAAAATGCATGCATGGGATACATTTGTTATTGAAGGCATGACTGTAACAATAGGATGAAGATAAAAAAATATCTTATTCTGGGGTCTCATTGGGGGGGGGGGGTCTGATCCCTGATCCCGCTTACTGCTTTATCAGATTCCCGTATCCCGCTTATACTATGCAGTTCTCATTTTTTTTAATTTTAAATTTTCCGTGTCCCGCTATACTTTATTTCTCGTTTTCACGACACAATCATTTGACTATCACGTGTCATGCTTACAAAAAAATCGGCAATTCCGCGTCACGCTTATACCCCAACGCGACCCACTATTCTACTCTTTTCTGACTCATATTAAGCCCATTATAAATATATTAAAAAAGTGTGTTTTTTATCCCTTTTTATCCCGTCTCGTTTCGGGTTGAGCCACAGATACAGACCTTCTAAAATTCAAACTGACCATTATTCCGTGCGTTCATCGTGTATCGTGCGTGTTGCGTGCGTGCATCGTGCGTGTATCGTGCGTGTACCAATCGTGCGTTCATCATTCATCGTTCCGTGTATTTTCCGTGTAACGTGCGTGCATCGTGTATTCTTAATCGTGTATCGTGCGTGTATCGTGCACTCATCAATCATTCATTCTTAACCGTGTATCGTGCGTGTATCGTGCGTTCATCAATCATTCATTCTTATAACCGTGTATCGTGCGTTCGTCAATCGTGTATAATTGTGTAGATCAGATAACGGGCATTTGTGAAACGTTCATCTCTAATTGTGTAACGTTCATACATTGCGGTTTTTATATGATAGTCGGTTATAGAGCTCACCAAAGCTTATATTTTTTCTCACGGTTAAAGTATATGTATATAAATAATTTAAATAAAATGTACAGTCATACTTATTTTCTTGTAGACACTTAATTAACTTCATCGTACATAACGTTCATACAGATTCATGACTTTTTGTGTAAATATTTTATCATCTGTAAATATTTTGTGGTTATTCGGTGAATCTTGGCTGGGACTGACACATTTTTACATAACGATACATGTTGTACGTACAAACAATAACATGATATTGACATTTCTACGACAGAAGAGCTAAAATTGGAATTTCTATTCAACTGAGCGAAAATGGACTTAAAAATATACTGTTGGCCAACTGTTATTTGTTAAAAATATTCTGTCAATTAAAAACAAATGTGTTTTTGCAAAATTTAAATGTGGGGTAGCTCCACTTAAACAATAGAAACTGGAAACTATGAAACAAAAGTAGTCCACGAGATGACATGTGTTGTAGCTCTACTATTGAAGATGAACTTCATGTCATTCTTAAATGCCCATTATATGTAGTTTTAAGACAAATATTATACATTTTAATGAACATTTTAACCCGCGGCTATAATTATCAGATAGCGAAAATTTTATATGTTTATTTAATAACGACAATGTTTCTGCTATAGTCGCCAAAAACACCAACAATATTTTATTGAAAAGAAACTATACCAATCCTTGGTTGTAAATCCTAGGTAGACTATAATTCTTCGCTTGTTTGGCAAATTCCTATGCTACTAAGATATTTTCAAAGATTTCAGTTTTGATAAATTCCATTATAAATATCATTTTTGTCTTAGTTTCTGATGGTCACATGCACGTTATGTTATTTCATTGAGAAAATACAATATACAAGATTGTCGGGTAAATGTGGATTGCGGATTAAAATGCTAAATGTCAAATATGAATTAACAAATTAAACTGAGGCGAATTAACACGAATATGTATGTTCTCTTCAACAGTGTTTGAATTCTCTTTTTTGAATTTCATTTAAACTAAGCTAAAATGTTTTGTGGAAAATTGAATAAAAATAAACATTATATGTATTTGAAGGCATTATTTTAATTAAACAAATATAAGATCACGCAAACACATCATGTATTATCTTAAATTGAGGAACTTTTAAAACTTGAAATTGGATTTACAAGTTTAAGATATAATCTTGGTTTTTTTTGGGTTTTTTTAGAAATTAGTTAAATATATGGTATTATCATAACAAGTCTTTACTTGAATGGAATAAACATGGAACACTTTCACGGATTCATTTTTTATTATAGTACGTTGTTACTGACTAGGTTGGTCCCCTCCGTAAAACATTCAGTATGCATTCGGAACATACATATATTAAGGTATTGTCATGAATTTCAATAACGGCCGGGAAACAGACTAGTTGTTAACCTTCTATGATTATTAAAGAATGACGGATGTTGTTTTTTTATCGGTACGTCTAAACACTGTTAAGGAATGCTTAGTGCACTAAGACTTTGACTATACAATGCCGCTAAGGACTAGAAGGAGTGCTATTATATGTATTATTTTTATATATCATGTTAGAGATTGATATTTAATGCATAAATTTCAAATTTTACAGAAAAATAATCATAAATAAACGAAATATTCAACATTATTTAGACACGTGCCGGTTTTTCTTTGATATGCCGAAAATCAATGAACCGTTTGACACGTGCCAAATAACATACATGTATATATATATATAGAGCAACTGATTAAACAATGACGATCTAGTTTATTTTAAGTGATTTAAAACAATTGTATCGAAAAGATTTATGCTTCAAATATTTATAATTAAATGTGTTGTTATTATTTAAAATGATGAAGAGGACAAATAATTTTGCTGTTGTTTTATTTCTTTTGCAACAAAATTGTTTGCCATAGGAGCACGACTTTGATGCATGTGCGTCAACTTATAAATAAGAGTGTGGTCAACTTGTTAAAATGTCTATGTAAGATATACGGAGACAAAAGGAATATATATATTTATAAGTGTTTTGTTTTTATTTTAATTCCGACAAAGATGCGTGTAAATACAAATGGTTTCACTAAAAATATGAGTAAATTCCGAAAACCATCATAAGAAACAACTATGTTAAGTTTCATGAAATAGATAAGCGGTTCTCAAGTTACAGTGCGACATGCGGACGGACGGACGCCGGACATTTGTATACCATAAAACGTCCCGTCAAAATGTTGACGGGCGTATAAAACGTAGTGCGCCCGTATTCAAAAGAAATCTGATTTGTATGTTTTTTGTCGAGTCTTCGACTTTAGTCGAAAAAGCGATCCTAAGCGATCCTACATTCCGTCGGCGTCTTTGAAATTTTAATGACCGTTTCTTAAACTATCCTGGATTTCTATAAAACTTGGACAGAAGCTTGTTAATAATCATAAGATAGTATCAGGAAGTTTTAAAACATTTATTAGATTAATAAACTGTCCTGGGTTTTTACCAAACTTGGACAGAAGCTTTTTTCAATCAAAAGATAGTATCAACAGGAATATTTTATTGATTTATTTCCTCATTGTTGTTGAGCATGCGATTAACAGAAAGAATAGGCGAGACACTGGGTTCCGCGGAACCTTTACGAATTTTTTTTAACAAATTGTCTGTTTAACATATTGTGTGAGATAATTTATGAAATAATTACTGTGGTGTGTTCATTACTCACTGTTGAAGGCCGTGGGGTGACTTATGGTGAAAACTTCTGTGTCATTTTATTTCTTGCGATGAGTTGTCTCATCCCAAATCATACCACATCTTTTTCTTGTTATCAAAACTTCAACATGTATTTTCAAAAACTTTAAGAACGATTGTACGAATATGTATTGAAACCTCGTAACCAGCTTCAACATGTTCATGTGTGGACAAGTATCATTTGCAAATCTATAAAACACGTATTCAAAATGGCGATTAACTGGAAACAACAAAGTATACCACAATTTGTGAAAACGCTCCACGAAGAAGTCAAACTGACGACGGACGACGACAAAGTGATACCAATATACGAACGCAAAATTTGTATGCGGTCTTTTAAAAACCGACATTAGATCTATTACTCTGTTGACAAATTGATCATTTACTTGAAATGATTTCAAAATACACTTGAGAAAATACTTCTTCGTTCTGATTTTTTTTTCAAGAATTATTCATTTATAAGTATCCAACTTTACCGATCTTGTCGATTTTAAAACGTTAAGACATCAGATAGGAGGATTCCCGTGTAATCAGTTATGTAATTTGACACGTGTAAGACGGTTCATTGATTTTCGGCATATCAAAGAAAAACAGGCGCGTGTCTTGATAATGTTGAATAACTGTTTATTTATTATTACTTTTCTATAAAATTTGAAATTTATGCATTAAATATCGATATATACCATAATATGAAAAGAAATTACATGTAACAGAATCCCATCTAGTCCTTAGTGGCATGTTATAAGTTCTTAGTGCACTAAGGACTCCTTTAGACGCACCCGTGTTTTTTTTTTACCATGGGGTGTTTTTTGTTCTGTTACTGAGGAGATTTTTTGTCCTTTATGAATCCATATGACAAAGACTCCAATAAGGATAAATTTTGTTTCATAGAAAGATCGGTAGTTTTTATCCAATTTTTGTTCATTTTTATCGGATATAATAAAATACAAACAATCAATTGAAGTTTCGTATGCATCTATCAAGACCAAGCAATTTTTGACTAGTATAAAGGGTTGCCTTTGTTTTATAGCTCAAAACGGTATTATTCGTTTTGCGTTACATTGGGTTGAATAATAAAATAATAGCTTAGCACACTTCGGCGCAGACCAGCAGACTTTGGCGCAATGGAGTGCGATGTTTTATAACACGTGGGATATCTTAATTAAAGTCTACATATGTGCAATTATTATGAGCAGTATATTTGTTTCAATGTCAGTATATAAAGCATTTACTATAGTGTTATTGCCTATGGATGTTATAGTTCAAGTTGCTGCGTTCTTATTGAGAGATCGTCCTATTTGATGTTTTGCAAAAGGAAATTATTCTTGCTTCTACATGTATCGTTACTTAATTTGTTCCTCTAATGAGATCCTCATTTACCATTATATAATCATAAGAATAGTTTGTGGACCCGTATGTATGTAGGGAATGATACTCAATCGTACGTATAAGAACAAATCTTTCGTGTATTTCCCGTTTCATAGTCCTACATGTATATTGAATTTTACTCACAACTCAGTAAGTTGATACCAGCGCGGGGTACATGTATGCTTAAACCTCTTATTCTTGGATTGCTGTCTGATTTACGAATACCCGTCATTTTATATATTTAGATTTTTTTTTAATTTGTTTTTGAGGGATGCACCCAGTTGCACCTTTTCATTTAAGATATATTTCCGTGACGTAACCTCGAAAGATTAGTCACATCACTAAAAACAATAAGGGAAATGAAACTTCTTCTCGCATGTTGCACTTTGGGTAATAGTTCTCTTCGACAAAATACTGCCTTGAACTCAATTTTGGTATATAATATAAAGAAGCCACAATTTGGTTCTGAAATGTATATTTTTGTAAACACCAAAAGCTAGGTAGCATATCCCTTAATTGATACAGGCTCTTAAATTCGACAATGTTTAGAGACAGTGCTAGGGCTGTTAGCAAGTCAAGGTCACTAAACTCTCATTATCCGTTTAGAGATTTTCTGAAAATACAATGGCTTTTGCCTTATTCGAAACTAAAACATTAGCAAACATAACTGGTGGCCTTCGGCTGTCAATTGTTCTTTTCGGGTTGTTGTCTCTTTGACACATCTTAGTTTTTAAATAACTAAAAATACTATTTACAATTGTCAGTTCAAAATACATTTAAGAAGTCAGTGCGATGATACATGTTATAATCTACTGAATTTACTATATCCGTTATTATTACGTAATATATATATTATATAAGGCCTGTGTCCAGGTGGAAATAACGGGCCGTAATAACAATATGTGATTTGTATGTCAGGTGAAAGTGACAACGGGTGGTATGTATACTAAAATGTTTATCGTCTTTCATTATACATGAGGGTGTGAATGGGGGTTTATAGAAGGAAACTATAGACAAAAGTAAAGAATACAAAAAATAACTAGATAAATAGAAAAGAAAATGATGAGGTACTAGAATATATGGAATAAAGATTGATCGGCAAAAGGTAAAACGAATTATAAAACAAATTGCCTAAAAATATAGAACACAGAAATACTGAATCCCCATTCAGACCCTCATGATCTAACATTTAAAGCTTTAGGACATTTATGGGTATGCGATACAGTTTTAGACCACCGACAGAGATTTTTTTTACAAAATCAATTTGTACATGTGTATATGTGCTTAAAATTATATCTTCATGTGCTAAATTTAAAAGACAACTGGGTTTGAATTATTCGACATTTACTTAATATTTCGGTTTCTTGGACATTTCTGTCCTTTGAGCAGACACCCTTAACATTTTATGTTTCAAAATATAAAGATATGCAGATTTCGGTAAAGAGAAAAGGAATATCTTCGTTACAAAATTGGGTTCTTACTACATTTGTGTAACAATTCTTAGTTAATAATTGATTTTTGTTAAAAGAAATTGATTTAAGAAAAAACGGTATTTTTGTTGAATATTTATCTAGTTAAAAAAAGTCGTTAATTTCTTCATAATAGTTGGAACAAAAATCTCCATACGGTATAATCACAACTAATTGAATAAAATGGAGGATTGAAATGAAGAATGTGTCAAAGAGACAACAATTCAACCAAAGAGCAGAAAATGGTGCGTCTAAACACGGCTAAGGACTCCTAAGTGCACTAATATGTTATAATATGCTATTAAGGACTAAAAGAGTGATGTGCAATGTAAACAAATTTCTTATCTAGATAGAAATTGATATTTAATGCATACATTCAAATTTAATCAATAAAAGATCACTGATAATAATTGAACAATGCCTGTGCCGGTTTTCGTTAATTTTTTTCGAAAATCACTGAACTATAAGACACGTGTCAAATTACATAACTGATAACACTATTACCTTAAAAAATTAACAAAATAATTATTTAGAGAGGAAAATTACCCAGACATTTAGATATATTTACCATAAAAATATGTTTTTAAATTTTTAAAAAATCATTTAATATGCATCGGTTTATGATTTAATGAAAAAATATAGAAAATTGTTAAGCTGGTTTTTTTTCAGGAAGGAAAATAATGTTTGCATCGAGAAAAATAGCCCCTCCCCTATAAAGGATCATTAATTTACCTAAGTGGGAGCTTAAATTTTGGACACCGATCGCGAGGCCTGATTGCCATAAACAACAGATTACGAACAGCAAACAGTGGATACACCAATTCATTGATATGTATGAAAGACAACGACGGACACAAAATGATTGCACTGAATAATTTCAACTACCATTGAGATAGATTTTTCAAATCTCCTTATCAAATTAAACATGCATTTAAAAAAAAAACCTTGTTTCAAATTGGAATTAAAAATTGCATTTTCCCAAAGAGTTTTAGGTAAAACCCCGTGAATCTCACCTCCTAGAAATTTGTTTCTTACATACTGAAATTGTGTAAGGAATATAAACACATTCAGTATGTTTACTGCACAAACAAACAACAGACACCAATTGTGTCTTATATTGTTTAAGTCATTTTTACTGAGAGCAAAATTTGATATATTGATTATTCAGTGGTTGTTTAAACGTCCAGTGGCAAAAATTTCATGCATATTCAGAACGAAAAGTCGTTTCAGAAGTATATAATGAAGTATTTGGTATTACAAATGTTTAAATTTTCTAATTATTTAGTAAATGTCATTTTCTTAGGTAGTTCTAATTAATTTGTACGAATCAATTTTTTTTGACAAAATAATATCTTTTGCTCTCAATTAACACATACGATTCTGATATCAATGGATAATATAAGGAACTTTGTAACTTACATTAAAAAAGAAATTATGATTGTTTAATCAGGTGTTATGTCAGTTCGCTCGTGTCAGTCGGATCACTGATTTTCGGCAATATCAAGGAAAAACCGACACGTTCTAAAGATTGTTCAACTACTCATTTATTGGTGAAATTATAACCTAATATGTCCTATATATGTACAGAACTACAAAAAATTGCAGTGAATGTTAACATAAAAGAATCAAATAATTTCTGCTATGCTTGTAGTGAATACGAAAACAGCTTATAATGTTTTTTTAGATATATGCATATATAATCGTTTATAAAATGTATGCGTCAAAGTGAAAAAATATATAACATGAAAATAAAAATACATAGATCATTCATTTATTGCAATCAATTATATCAACATGTTAGTTGAAATAATTTCTAGAACCAGTCACTCTCTGTAGATATAATGCGTCGGACATTGCATGCATAAAAATAAAATTTAGATTTTTAACTGTATGAAATAAAATTAGTAAGGGTTTCGCGGAACACAATGTCTCGCCTTCGTTTGCCGTAAACTTGAACTCTCAGGGTGAGGCTGAACAAAATCAAGACACTATATTTTGATTGTTATGAGCTTCTGTCCAAGTTCACAAATATTTCCGGTGCCTATAAAATAGCCGACTTTAATTACGTTATTTGAATCTGAGCTGGCAAAATAGCATATTATCTATTATGCTGGTATCGGCAAAACAGCTACAAGTATTGCCTTTAATGAAAATGCAAATCAATTTTAAATACTATTCTAAATAAAATAGCTTTGAGAATCGTGTAAAAAGCGTTCGTTGTTCAGTCGTCAATGAATCATTCAACGTGCGTGTATCGTGTGTGCGTGTATCGTGCGTGTATCGTGCGTGTATCGTGTATTTATCATTCATCGTGCATCGTGCGTGTATCGTGCGTTCATCATTCATCATTCATTTTGCGTTAATCCGCCGTGTAACGCTCATCGCTCATCGTGTGTGTATCGTGTATCGTGCGTGTACCGTGCGTGTATCGTGCATTCACCGTGCGTGTATCGTGCGTGCGTGTATCGTGCGTGTGGTCAGTTTGAATTTTAGAAGGTCTGTAGATAAGATATCATATGTGACAATGAGACAACTCTCAAAACGAGTCACAATTTATAAAAGTATACCTTTATACGTCAACATACGGTCTTCAACATGGAGTCTTGGCTCACACCGAACAGCAAGCTATAAAGGGCCCCAAGTGTAAAACCTTTTAAACGGGAAAACCAACGATTCAATCTTTATCAAGATGTACGTAATTAGTGGTGAAGTGTCATGGAAATGGATAAAAAAAACAAGGATATGGAAATGGATAAAAAAAAAAACAAGGATAAAGATCCCTATACGATTCATAAGAAATTTTAAAAATGGAATACATTTGAAATAAATGTTATTTCTATTGAATTTATTAAGAGTGTTTTAAAACCAAACTTTCCACCGTAAGTTAAATGTTATCTAATCCGTCTCTTAATTTATCTATTGTTTGAGCAAGTCGGCTAAATTAAGGCTTTACAGCTAATTTCCTAATGCATGTAAAGCAAAACTTTGGTTGACTTGACTGCTTAGTTTGTATAATTGTTTATACAAACTTTGTAAATAAGATTGACATCTTTAAACAATATGTATCGGCATAGTTTAACCTGTATTTATATAATTATTATATTTGAATTAAATTGGGTGTTATCATAATAATTGTACAAAAAAAAAAAAAAAAGGAAGCACGCTAACTAAAGTCTTGCTTTACATGCTTAAAAAAATACACTGTAATAGATAAAAAAATAAATATATCATACAGTGAAAATGCGCCGCATATACAATACTAATGAATCGCACTACAGTGAAAATGAAAGAATAGTATCATTATTCGACAGTAAACATGACTCGCATAAAGAAAGCATCACAGTGGAATTCAGTTCAATATGAAGAAACTGAATGAAAAACCTATTCTACGTTATACAACTTTAATAATTGTGTTGAAATGAATATTTTTCTGCAACAACATCTTACCTGTTAGTTATAAAACACCTGCACGATCTGTTTGTGAAATGTCCTAAATATTCACCTATTTTGGTATATATTTCACAGCTATTTGGATTTAGGCGCGAAAAAAACCCGTTCGCATCTCTTACTTTGTTTTATTAGTATTATGTGTTTCTTAACATATACTTTTTAACTAATTTTCTTCATTTTCTTCAAAAATAAAAAAAAGTGGTCTGTTTATTTATCATTCTACATTAAAAATTTCTGGCATATACAGTGAAAATGATATTTTAGGATCCGCACTTTACATACACTGATACAGATATAACAATTTTATAACGGCAATTTAAATAGAAACAGATATTTAAACGAAATGAAACGTTTCCTATTTCCGTTTTTGACAGCAACAGGTTATAACAAGTGGATATATCAACTTTAAAGAATTGAAAACATTATGTATTGTTTTGGTATACCCAAATTCATCTTTTTTTAAATCGTTATTTTACATTTACTAATTTTAGCCCTAAATCCATGTTGTTTGGTCGGCAATACATAGAGTAAAGACTGAATACTAGACTCACTGAACTAGTACATAATTTAATTTAAGGGCCAGCTGAGGACCATCTCCGAGTGAGGGATATTCTCACTGCGCTGAAGAACTATTGGTGGCCTTCGGCTGTTGTCTGCTCTTTCGTAGGGTTGTTGTCTCTGACATATTCCCCATTTCCATTCGCAATTTTATCTTTAAGAATGAGGTGGATCAATTTAGGTTAAAATTGAAATATGGTTTCAAACGAGAAGAATTGTGACAAAAACAAAACGACGCTTGTCAAGAGATGACGAAAATTAAAAATGGCCCTTAAATAAATTCAAAATATAAGAATAATCACCAACAAATCCTCCTAATCAACACAATCTTTAATGTTACTTATTTTAAGTTAGCTACATGTATGTTTAAAAAGTTGATGTTTTAATCTGAGTCTGATTCATCCTCTTTTGTAGTAATTTTGTGAATAGCAAACGCGGCTAATAAACCTCCAGTAATTGCAGCTCCAACACCCAGGGCAGTCCATAATCCCGATCTTCCAGGTGTTGCTTCTGGTATAATAGAGATACTGTCATCCTTACGATGTCTACTGCTACAAATTTCGTCTCTGTCGTGGAGTTTTGAATTTAGCCTTGTTGTCGTTGGTTCTCGTATTGTTACTGCTTGTACTAACTCCTTTGAACCTGGTCTGAAATAAACGAATTTATAAATGAATACTTGATTGGAAAAATGTATGAATGACTTAATTATATCATATTCAAATTAAAACTAGATGCTCTTAAGAGCCTTTGTCGCTCGACTTGGTATATATGCATATTCAACAAAGGACACTCTCCAATATTGTAGACGAGAATAAAAGAATGAAATTTTTTTTTTTTTTTTTTTTTATCTTATATAGCTGATCATTGAAGTTTGTTTAGTTTCTCTTATTTTCATGATCTTATTTAGCTTTTGCCCCAAACACAAAAAAGGATGAGAAAAACTCATCTTATCAGAAACAGTCTATTAATTATATCACCAAAATTTGACTTGTTAGTACGTCTTGACTTGCTTATCATTTTTTATTAATTAAGTTTCTTTCTATCTAGTATCTATTATTATTTATATCATATAATGAAAAGCGCAAAACTGACGGCCCTATAAAGATGGTCTATAGGCATATAAAACCAAGAACACTCTCCAACATTCTAGACGGGAATAGATTTCATGACAAAAATCTTTATTTTGTTGATTATGTATTAATGATCTTTTAGTCTGTTTAGTTTCTTTGACTTATTGATAGATTTTGCCTTGCTGATACTTTTTTGTGCTTCAAAGTGTTTATGTATCTATTATAAATTAAATCCTACATGTTTAAGGCATAACAGAAAACAAATGCTTTATCTCTAAATATCACAGTTAAAATGATGATAGGCAAAAATAAAAAAAGATAAAATTTATCCTTTATGCGCAATAATTCCTATAAGAATTTGTCTAACAGTTTTGACATATATGGACAATTGGTAGAGCTCATTATTATTTAATTGCTCCTTTCAGATTTTCTCTGTTTATAACGGTTAAAAAATAGAATACAAAACTTGCATTTTACCACTATATTCTATTTTAAGGCATGTCAGTCATGTAGGCGTGGCCATTTGACCTATTTAACAAAAAATTAGATACCCTAATGTATGATGATTGTGGCAAGTTTGGTGAAAACTGTTCAAATAAAATAACATTAACTACCATTTATATAAATTTTGTCTATACCATTGTGATGTGTAGCCGTTTAACTGTAAGCGAAAGAGCAACAACTTTAAAATGAAGTTGTAAATCGTGGCTACTGGACCATCCTCGGTTCGTCTACAATAACGTCGTTTGTCTTACCCTTCCGGAGCACCTGATATCACTTCCAGTAGTTGGTGGAATTCGTGTTGCTTGGTCTTTTCTATGTTGTGTATTTTGTTCTATTATTTGTCTGTTTGTCTTTCTTTTTTAGCCATGTCGTTGTCAGTTTATTTTTGATCTATGAGTTTGTCCCTTTGGTATTTTTCGCCCCTCCTTTAGACTGAAAAATCGCATATTTGTAAGGATATATCAAGTCTAGTTTGATTTAAGATGATTCAGTCATTTAAGTGTTAAAAGGACGAAAGTCACTTGTGATACATGTAGCAAAAACTAAATTGGCCCTTAACTAAAAATCAAATCTTAATCTTTGATTCGGAGAGTGCAATGTGAACAGCAGAAAAATCCACAACACTTCATTTTCATCCGTAAATGCATATTCTTCTACAAAGTATTATATTTCACAAAACGAAGTATTATATTTCACAAAGTTTTGCTAGAGAATATAATACGACACTATTTGTTTTTTTATCGGACAGTCGTGACATTAAGACTGACGACACTCATATTTGATAAGTTAACGATGACCAGGCAAGCATTTCAAAATAAATTGCCTAGATATATATGAACTTTTACTGCTTTTATAATGACTAAATGAAAACTGATTAAACAGTCAATATATCACACAATGAAAACATCTCACAATGTATGTTTGAGTAATTATTTGAAGGAATACTAATTAACTTTCAAAAATGGATTCCTCATCCAAACTTTGTCTTTATGGGAAATTAAAAAATAATTGTCAGTCTGAGGAATATTTAAATTGCAATAATTTTATACATAGGCAGTTACTCTCAAAATTTAGACTAAGTGATCATTCCCTAGGCATTGAATTAGGAAGGTACAGAAACATTCCAAGAGCACAAAGATTATGTAAAAAATGTGAAGTCCTAGATGATGAATATCATTTCTTTTTGTATTGTGACATTAACATATCTTTGCGTTCTAATCTTTTTGCTTATCTAAAAGACTATGTACCATTATTTCAGCATCTTGATGCATTCAATAAACTTAAACAAATTCTAAACCCCATCCCTGAACTTGTTTGTCATATTGGAGTCTTCATTAAACAGTCTTTAGAACTGAGGGAGTCAGACCCGTGTCAGGCAAGGTTATGATGGTGTTTTTTACATACATTTATAATTGAACTCTAATGTTCTTTTATTCCATATATTGTATTGTATTATTTTGTATTTATACATTGTATTTCATTGTATTACATTGTATTTCATTGTATTGCATTGTATAGTATAAAATTATTGTTTCATTGTATTGCTTGACCCTCATGTGTGTAATTTTGCAATAAAGATATTTATAATAAACTAATATAATCATTAACAAAAAAGTGAAAACTGTCAATATTTCTAGCCAAAAATCAAGTACATAATAAAATACTCTTTGGACACAACATTCAAGCTTGATACATCTCTGAATTTCGATTGTAACTAAATATTTGACATATCATAAGTTTCTGAAATAGAACGAATGTGGTATAAGAACTATAAAATAATTTGAAATAGGACATTTACTTATTTTGGTCCAAAATCTAAATCTGATAAATTTAGATTCAGCAAATCAGAAAACCTAAAGATTCATTTTTATTTTATGAAATCATACAAAGTTTTATGCTAAACTCTTTGGACTTCAACGCGGACCAATTTGATAAGGGGGCTAAAATCCTAAATCTATTACATGGGTAATTTCAGCATATTACATGATCAAAGAACCATATAAAAGAATCTTAAGAATTCAATTTTTAGTGTAAATTACCCTTGAATGTGGAATAAAGTATTCAGTGTTCATTGAGTTTCTAACCTTAAATTATCCAACAACTTTTGTCCTCTCTCTTGAATTCGACTATAGTCACCTTTGACGCTCCTGTGAGGTGCTGCGTCATTAAATGGATTCGCCGGATCCAAAATATAAGGAGGTGTCCTAAAATAAAATATTAACGGAACAACCATTTTTATTTTCTATACGAAATATAATTTTTTCTTTAATTTTTAACAAACAAAAAATACAAATTCAGATAAACCATTGGTTCAAACAATGGATAACAGTTCGCGTACAACATTATTTAAAGTGTTGTTAAAACAAACCCATTTGGCGTTTGCTTAGGGTGGTAGTAACACTTATTCGTCTATATTCTTCTTGTAAGAAGCACTTTTTTTTGACTGGAAATCGATTTGAAATATACCATTTTATTTTTTTTCTAGAACACATTCATTCATTCATTTATTCATTTCAAGTTATCATAAGGTTATTGAAACTGTTGTTAATGTAACAACTATATATTTATTGGGACTGTTGTCATGATATGTCAAAAGATCAAATTTTGTCAATATTTATTTCTAAATTTTTGGGATTTTGTTATACCCAAAAACCAAATAAAAAACAAACAAAATGGTGACCTTACAGTTATTTTAAAAATAAAAATTGCAAACTATCGTGCAACAACATACCATTTTATGTTGTTAAAGTCATTTGACAGATGTGTCCTATTGGGATATACACGTAAAGAAGTTGACAACATGCATTACGAAGGATTTGAATTAACAAGTGTACCTACTGGCTGTAATGTAACCTTGCTTGAAGTTCCACTTATATGAGACAAGCATGGAGGTTTTACTGCTGTAGATTGAAATTTTCATCTAATCATTGAAAGGGTCAGAATATTTATTTGCAAAAACATCAGACCAAAACCTACCTATGAAACATCAGGTTTTTTTTTATTTGTCTGAAAGCTAAATATACTAACTCAATGTTATATTTCAATGCACAAAAACTCATAAGAAATCGTTCAAAATTCAATCTTCAATATTTACATATACCATATATATACCTATTCATTCAATTCATGAATCACAAAAACAAGAATAGGAAACTGTGATATTTTCAAGTAATTGTTATGTTTAGGGACCACAACTCTTTTGAAAAAAAACTAATGGAAGAAGTAAAAATCGATCTCAGCTTCTTATGCTTTGACCCTCAATCAAATAAAAAAAAACAATGCATATGGCCAATATGAGTAGGGACATTGCTTTGGTAAATTAACTCTTTATGTTATAAACTCACAGTGCAACTTCTGCAAACATAAAGCTAGCCAAACTGATGCATAACAACTTTTTATATACTGAATGAATACCAAATTGCTAATCAATTAGTTTTTAAAAAGAAACTTGTGCTTTCAAGAAAAAATGTATATGTCAAAGGACCATATCTTCTGCAAAATGTAATAAACAAAAACGAGATTAACGCTCAATTTGAAACTTCTTATAACATGGCTTCATTTAGTTATCTAAATACTTGATGTTTTTACTACAGAAATAGCTCGGAAAGCAGAGTCCAAGCATCTCAACTCCTTCACAAATTTTACATATCTTCAATTGTATATATTGTGCATATATAACAATATCCACCAATTTGATAGAAACATTCGAGAATAAAGTCCGGAAAACTTACCACACAAATTAACCTACGGACGGAGTGCCAAACTTTAGTTAATAAAGGTGACTTACAAAATGCTTGCACCAAGTCAGGAATAATACTGTTCTTGTCCATTCGTTTTAGATGTGTTTTGTCATTTGATTTTGCTATGTGATTAGGGACTTTTCGTTTCGATTTTCCTCTGAGTTCAGTATTTTTGTGATTTTAATTTTTTTTATACACATTGAAAAAAATAATAGCTGGTAGCTGAGTTTCATTATTAGTTATCCTCGTGGTTTTTTTTTTAGGTCTACAAAATGTCTATACAGTTACTAGTATAATAAGTGAAAAGTATCTTTCATTTCATTTGATTGATCGACAGTTGTTTATTTAACTTCCTGCAGTGACATAATTTTATTTCAATATGATTGCAAACTAATATACACTTACAATTTTGTAGTAAAGTGGTCAGGTTTATAGTAATCATTGAATGTGATTGTTGTTTCTTTGAAAAAAGAAATCAAATACACAATGTCATAAATCATAGGTTGTAAATCAAAATTGTCCGGACTGTCTTTCTTTTGCCAAACGTGAATTGACCATTAATTCAATACAAAACGATGATAGACCAATCTAAAATATATTGGAAAGTCAAGAATAAGCAAAACTGTATGAATAGCTTGTTGAATTTATAAAAAAAAATAAGTGCAGACGCTTTTGTTTAAACCTGTAATATTTTGTGTATTAAAGTCAATTAAAAATATAAGATTTACTAAGCGAAACGAATATTAAACAACTACTATAAGACGTTTTGACCTTCACATTAAATTTCATAGTGAATAAAAGTCCTTCTGGGTTAGTACTCATAATTTTAAGTAATATAATTAAAGTTGATTCTAAAATATTTTAAAATTGTTACCTTAACATCTTTGTAACCTTCATTTGCAAAACATGAAATAACCCCCATCCCTAAATAAGGCATTACATGATACAATATATAAATGTACTACCAACATATTTCTAGCAATTTAAGTACTTTTACACGTCGCAAATTTATATATTTACGATTATGTAGCCTTTTAATTTCAAAGCAATAACATAAATACCTAAACACATGAAGTTCAATGTAAAAAATAAACTACCAACATTTTCGTTGTTATTCCAGTACTTTAACAGGCGAATTACATCTTTTGCTCTAGATGATACACGTTTCACAAAGTCAACTTGTTGTTTCGCCAAACATTTAGAATAATAATCTTTGTTATAACTCTCTTTATTCATCATATCATATACCATCTGTAAACTTCTACAAACATTTGATGGATCTGGAAATAAATTTAATCTGATATGCAACTTAATTATTTGAGAATATCCTGCATTATTTACCAAATAATTATAACGATTTGAATACTTCTTTCATTAGATGATACTGTAACACCCAGCTGCTGATAAGTCTTACGAGAGGTGCAATTAAGACTTAAACATGCACAACGGTGTTAAGTAAAAACTAGAGGCTCTCAAGAGCCCGTGTCGCTCACCTTGGTCTATGTGCATATTAACAATGGATACAAATACATTCATAACAAAATGGTGTTTTGGTGATGGAAATGTGTTTGTAGATCTTTCTTTACTGAACATTCTTGTTGCTACAATTATCTCTATCTAATAATGAACTTGGCCCAAGTAATTACAGTGGAAAATATTTCCTAAAAAATTTACAAAAATTAACAAAAAATTATGAAAATTGTTAACAATTGACTATAAATAATATACTCCTTAAGGGGTCAATTGACAATTTTGGTCATGTAGACTTATTTGTAGATCTTATTTGTAGGATCTTATTTTTCTGAACATTATTGCTGTTTACAGTTATCTCTATCTATAATAGTATTCAAGATAATAACCAAAATCTGCAAAATTTCCTTAAAATTATTAATTCGGGGGCAGCAACCCAACAACAGTTGTCGATTGTCTGAAAAATTTCAGGGCAGATTGATCTTGACCTGATAAACAATCAAACCCCATGTCAGATTTGCTCTACATGCTTTGGTTTCAGAGATATAAGCCAAAATCGACATTTCACCCCTATGTTCTATTTTTAGCCATGGCGGCCATCTTGGTTGGTTGGCCGGATTCACGCCACACATTTTTTAAACTAGATACCCCAATAATGATTGTGGCCAAGTTTGGTTAAATTTGCCCAGTAGTTCAGAGGAGAAGATTTTTGTAAAAGATTACACAAATTTACGAAAAATTTGGTCAAAATTGACTATAAAGGGCAATAACTCCTTAAGGGGTCAATTGACAATTTTGGTCATGTAGCCTTATTTGTAGATCTTATTTTGCTGAACATTATTGCTGTTTACAGTTGACAGTTATCTCTATCTATAATAATATCAAGATATAACCAAAATCTGCAAAATTTCCTTAAAATTACTAATTCGGGGGCAGCAACCCAACAACAGGTTGTTCGATTTGTCTGAAAATTTCAGGGCAGATAGATATTGACAAGATAAACAATAAACTTCTGTCAGATTTGATCTACATGCTTTGGTTTCAGAGATATAAGCCAAAATCTACATTTCACCCCTATGTTCTATTTTTTAGCCATGGTGGTCATCTTGGTTGGTTGGCCGGGTCATGCCACACATTTTTTAAACTAGATACCCCAATAATGATTGTGGCAAAGTTTGGATTAATTTGGCCCAGTAGTTTCAGAGAAGAAGATTTTTGTAATAGATTACTAAGATTTACGAAAAATGGTTAAAAAATGACTATAAAGGGCAATAACTCCTAAAGGGGTCAACTGACCATTTCGGTCATGTAGATTATTTGTAAATCTTACTTTGCTGAACATTATTGCTGTTTATAGTTTATCTCTATCTACAATAATATTCAAGATAATAGCCCAAAAACGGTTATAATTTCCTTAAAATTGCCAATTCCAGGGCAGCAACCCCAAAAACGGATTGTCCGATTCGTCTGAAAATTTCAGGGCAGATAGATCTTGACCTGATAAACAATTTTATCCGTCAGATTTGCCCTTAATGCTTTGGTTTCAGAGTTATAAGCCAAAAACTACATTTTACCCCTATGTTCTATTTTTAGCCATGGCGACCATCTTGGTTGGTTGGCCGGGTCACACTACACATTTTTTAAACTAGATACCCCAATAATGATTGTGGCCAAGTTTGGTCAAATTTGGCCAGTAGTTTCAGAGAGAAGATTTTTGTAAAAGCTAACGACGACGACGACGACGGACGACGGAAGACGTCGACGACGACGACGAGACGACGACGACGGACGCCGGACGCAAAGTGATGAAAAAAGCTCACTTGGCCCTTTGGGCCAGGTGAGCTAAAAATCAAATAAAGAAACAAAATCTGAAAGTAACTTACCTATGACTTGTATATGTATACCTGTAACTCATTAAACTTATCAATAGTACTGCTTTCAATACACCCGACTCCAAATTAATACAGAGTAAGTTATGTGCCAATTACTTTTTGGTATGAAATGCACCAAAACGACACTATAGCAGCATAAACAAGGAAATATCTGAACATGAAATAATCTATATTTATAATCAAGAAGTCATGGACAATAGCTAATCCTATTTGAAAGTTCCTAATAAATTAGCATAGAACCTACCTATGACGTTAATGACTGGAAGTAAATCTACATCAAACCAGCGATCTCTGTCAGCACAACATAATCTAAATTGGAGTGTAAAGGGAGTCTTATCTATTATCGCTATTTTAATGCTTTCATTTTTAACCGAGGCAAGCAGGTAACGATTGAAACTAGAGATTATTCCTTCCATATTTTCACGTAAATCATTGACATTTCGATAATTATTGACCACTACCAGTAGATCAACATCTGAATGACCCCTTACTGCTGTGCCTTTTCCAAGAGATCCTCCCTAAAGCGAATAGAAAGTTTTCTAATGTATTATGGAATTCAGATCATAGACAAATATGATAAGATTTGTATTAATTTTACTTTATTATATATCAGCTTTGCTACTGATCTGTATTCATGAATAGACTCGATCCAAATATTGATAAACAAAAACGATGATGAATCGCCTGTTGGTGAATGCTCTGTTTATTGAAAATATCGCATGATTTGAGGTTATTATTTTTACCCTGTTGATGTACACGGATCCACCCTTTTAAGCTTATTTGATTTCTGCAGCATTTTCAGACTTAGGTTTTTTTTAAACTTGATTTGTCTTCTTAACTTATTTAAAATATATATCATCGATAAACAACTGTTCCCGAATGTTACATACCAAATGATACTTATTACCGAGTTTGTACTGACATGGGCAAAACGGCGGGTGTCACTTGTAGCTTGTAGAGCAGGATGTGCTTTCCTTTCCAGAGAACCCGACATCACCCTCAGTTTTTACTAAGTTCATCTTCGGTTTTCCATGTTGTGATTTTTGTACTTTTTTTTTGTTGGTCTTTTTATTTTATAGGCATGGTGCTGTCGGTTTTTTATTTATTAATGTGACTCGATTAACATTTTCATATTATCATTATTAGTATTCAACTGCACATTTTATAAAATCAGCAGTCAATATTTCATACATAATTATTTTGTTCAGTGGTCACAACTAACAACAAAACTGTAAAAATGTTAACCCCACGTTCCGTTTATATCACTATATATTTGATTACTATTCATGAATCTGCATGTGCTTCATTTTTTTTTAATTGACACTGTATTTGTATAATTGACAAATTATTAACTCTGTTTTACAATTTAGCGTAAATGGAATAGATGTGATAATTCAAAGTAAAAAAAATGATTTTAATCTAAAACAGTACATGATCCTATATAAAAAGCGAGTCTTTGAGTTTTTTGTTTTAAAAACTAAGCACTTTTTTTAGCATTGCAATTCCATGTCTATTACCCTTTTATTTAATTCATACGGAGAATTACATACAGTTTGTATAGTTGTATTAACGAACGAATCCATGATGTTTCATTGTCATCAAGTGGCTTTTTTTGTAAAAATCTTCCCCCTACATAATAACTGTAACGGCGCCACTTTGACTACGTAGATAATTAATCCACTGTATTTAAGTTAAGTATACAAAAAGGAATCATATGGATATATTCACAGCTGTGGATTAGAGATAGGCATATATTTATTTATTATTCCACCTTAATAACTTCTTTGATGCTAAAATCTGGGTGTTGATGTATAAGATGAACAACTGTATTGATGACCTCTCTGCAACTGTTTAAAAAGCTTGTATCAGGTCGAACTTTCCGGTCTAAAAACTTCTCTAACGTTTCTCCAATATACATTCCAGGAAAATGTTCTGCCATTGCATGCCTTGAAATCAATAATAATAAAGTAATGTCAATGTATTATGAAGCCATTTAAATCACCTTTCATTTGAGGATGATAAAAGCTGTGAATATTTTTCATGACATATGCTTCTCAGTTGAAATGCCATTTTTTGCATTCAATCAAGCGTCTGCTTTAAAGTCATATGAAACGAGTGACCGGTGAAAAATAATGTTAATCCAATTCTTGAACCAATGCATACATATATCATAAACTTCTGTGCACAATTTTATCATTTTATTTGGTTTAAATTTCGTATAATGGTCAAAAAATATTTCAATCGGTCAGTGTTGTTGTGACAATATGGCTGCTAATTAATGGTCGTGTTATGAAGCCGAAGTTTAACGATTGTCATCCGTTTGTAAACAATCATTAAAGATGCATGGATATTCAGGTAAGCACGTGTATAACAGGTACAATAAGATATAGTATATCTTGATGACGGAGCGAGGTTTATGTTTGGTTTTCCATTCGCACTTGCGTATTGCGATCACCAGATTTTTACGAGAAAGGTCACGCCGCATACGGAAAACATATCGGCGAATTGTTTGCTGGAAGCAAGCAATTAAAAAAAAGTAAACTTCTTCTAAATTTGGACAATTTTTAAGTTGAAGTGTCATGTGACTTTAAAGGGGCAGTACCTACGGTATATAAAAAAAATATGATTTTTTTTTGTTTGTTTAATCATTAATGAAAGTGAAGTAGTGAAAAAATAATTCCCTTTATGCTGCCAGTCTGGTTCAATTTTGTAAAAATGAGCTTAGAAATATCGCTGATGAATCAGTTGCACGTGAATAATTCGATCTCATTGAATCCGTTTTCATGTGACCATGAAGATTCTTACCCCAAATTGTCCAATAGCATACGGCCTCTCTCTTGAACTTGACTATAGTCTCCATTGACACCCATCTCAGGTGCAGCGTTATAAAATGGGTTTGCTGGATCCAAAACGTAAGGAGGTGATCTGAAATCGAAATGTGAAGGAAAAAAAATTTGATAGTTATGGACAAGAAGTTTCAAATAATAGGTACCAGCCCTAACTCATCACAAAAACAAACAACCCCAAAAATAGCCCGATTATTGTGGAAAATAGTAAAAAAGATGCGAAATATACCAAAGGGATATTCATACTTATAAGTCGAAAACATACTCCAAATATCATGGACAAAACCTAAAACTAAGAAAAGACAAAACACTATGTAGAAAACTAAGAGTCTGAGTAATACGAACCCGACCAGAAACTGGGTTCGATATCGTGTGATCAGGAAGGGTAAGACAATCATGGTCAAAGTGCGACACCCTTTGTGCTGCTCATATTAGTATAATCCCTGTGAGAAGTCCTATTTGGAAAGTAACAATAGAGGAAGAGATTACATGTAAAATCTCAATAATGTTTATTATGAGAGTTTTGTCATTTAAAAAAAGTAAAAGTTTAAATAAAAACCACACAATTGAGTATGTGCAAAAATATAGAAGTCAAATGAATAACTGATATATGTATAAACAATCGGTAAAGATTAAAATGTAATAATCTGGTTTATGGAAATATCCTCTAGGTTTAAACAAGAGAAATTTCAGAAATATAAATAATAACATGTAGTTTTTAACTTCTATATTACTGGCGGAGGGCTGTCTCATTGCAATCATATCGTGTCTTCTTATTTTCTTAAGTAAAACATACTATACTGTGTCTTTTACGGACGTTTACAATTAAGAGTGCAAACTCCTTTTCAATGTTCAACGTCTAATCATATTATGAACAACGTTATATAACTCTTTTTGTAACTCAACATTCTGTTTTTCATTATAATGCATTTTATATTAGCAGCTCTTTACCACTCATATTTTTGGGTCATAAGCTATTGGTTCTGCTTAAATTATGATTCAAACCTTAACGCATCAAATGTCTTCTGCAGATAACTACTCCAAAAATGTTAGTTGTGTCTTTCTAAAATTGATTTTTCATCATATGACTATGTTTAAAGTCAAAATGAAAAGGGCAAAATCAGTTATTATAAAAAAATATCGTGGTTTGGTCAAAAGAAAAATATTAATTGTTCACGTATGTATTTTATTATTTCTTTGAAAGAATATTAGTTATTTTTATTATTATTATTATTAGAGCTTCTTAACTAAAGAAAAACAGACAACACAATTAAATTGTAAGCGTTTTCGGTATTTTTAACTTGAAAGTTCTAACCACAAAGGCAAAATTGGGCAATTTGAAATATCTATAGTAACTCTTGAGGAAAGTCAAACGGTATCATTTATCGGTAAAAAAAATCACCAAAAAAACTGAACTCCGAGGAAAACTCAAAACGGAAAGTCAGTAATGAAATGCAAAATCAAAAGCTCAAACACATCAAACGAGTTGACAACAACTAACTGACTTATTACTGGCATTTTCTTATGTAGAAAATGGTAGATTAAACCTGGTTTCATAGCAAGCTAAACCTTCCACTTGTATGACAGTCGTGCGAAATTCCATTAAATTGACAAAACAGACATAATAGGTAAAAATATCAAAAGAGGGGTACAACAGTCAACGTAGTGTTATTATCTTAATCACTATAAAAACAAACAGATATATAGATTAGACCGTTGGCTTTCCCGTTTGAATGGTTTCACACTAGTAATTGTGGGGCCCTTTATAACTTATTGTTCGGCGTGAGCCAAGGCTCCTTGTTGAAGGCAGTGCATTGACGTATAATGGTTTACTTTTATTAACTGTTATTTGGATGGATAGTTGTCTCATTGGCACTTACACCATATCTTCCTATATCTATATAAACAAACATTTACAATTGACGCAATAACAAAATGACGGGATGTATAAAAACCCTGATATTCAAGAAAGGAAACTGACATTCATCGTTATTGGTAATGACAATCAGGAGAAACGGTTTTAAAACAGAAAAGTTTTGTCAAAAATATAAACTATTCATGTTAACCAGAGGAAAACTTCTTCGCCTGATTCATATTATCTCAGATTACTATCTCTTTAATATATTTTACTCATGTTAATCTTAAACAAACAAAAAAGAAACGGAAAAAATCATGTATTTATCTATTTTTAATGGATTTTTGGAGAAAATTTGGGAAATCATTTCTTAAATCATAATTTCTCAGAAACATAAACTAGTTTTTGTTTCGTTAAAACTTGGTTTATCGTAGTTTCTTATTGTGCAAAGTGGCTTCAACAGTTCCGCACTGGAAATGGTTGTATCAGAATAACATAAAAACATATAAACAACTAAATAGAACTTTTAGGTAAACTTGATAAGAAGATTAATTCATCTATATAAGTTCTCCAGTAAAGGCAAACTTGAGCCACAAAATATATTCTAGCACCGAAAAGGTATGTCAAGACAAATCAGATTATACATATACAATTAGGTCGATCTTCAAAGTGAATACTCAGGTTCAATCTATATGTAATGCACCACACAAGGAAACCAAAATAATAGTCTGCTTAAATAATCAAAAAATTTCATACAAAAGGTCTCTTATGCAGGTTTGATTGTATTTCGTTTTACCAGGCCCGCAATGAGCTCTTATGTGTTACAACATGTATGCAATCCTTTTTTGTTCATACTAGTTTACAACTATTTAAATGCTTAGGATTTTTGTACTCTTATTCATAGATTTGGCACAATTATTTTGTAATTTTTGGTTTTCAAACTAGGTCTGATGTTAACAATATCAAGCCTGGTATATGTGATGAGATTATTTTAATTATAATTTTTAATTTCAAATTTAGTCAGATACTCAACGCCACACATATCCAAATACATCTAGATATGTCAAGTTTTCATAATTAGGCAGGTTTTTTTTACAATATGTTAATTAATACGGGCAACAGTAATATACCGCTGTTCGAAATTCATAAACCGATTGAGAAGAAAACAAATCCGGGTTTCCAACTAAAAATTCGGGAAACACATCAAATATAAGAGGAGAACCACGAAAGACCAGGAACACACACAGAAAAAAGTGACAGAAAATAATACGTTTTTATATATCTATTGAGTGTATAAAATGTAGTGAATGTTAAATTTATTTTTGACATAGGATATATAAGGTACACATCTTTTTTTTTAAATTTTATTTCAACTTACCTCTCTAATTTTGTAATAAAGTTGCCAGAACTATAAAAATCATCAAATGCAATAGTTGTTTCCTTAAAAAAACGAAATCTGATAGGCAACGTCATAAATCATAGGTGCCATCTCAAAGTTGTTTGGGCTACCTTTTTTTTGCCATATGTGTATCACCAATAACTCAATACAAAACGATGACAAGTCATCCTGAAAAGTATAGATAATTCAGATAGTTTATTTAAAAAACATACACCCTTATGAAAAGAGAAACATTGCTGCAACCTTGCGGTAAGGTTGCAGCAACCTTGTGGCAATCTTTTTAGTTCGCCAGAAGACCTGAAAGTTGTTCACCAGTGTTCGCCGCTAGCAGCGACCTTTTGGCAAACATATGTAAAAGTTTGCCGCAAGGTTGCCGCAAACTCTTAACTTTCTTAAATTTGAAAGAACTTTGTAAACAAACTTTAAAGGAGTCCTAAAGTTTGCTGGAACTTCGCCGCAAACTTTATAGCATACTGAGCATGCTCCCTGCACTAAAATCAGACTTCCTGCTTCTTTGAATTTGAAATAGGAGGGAGTTTTTAATGTTAGTGTTTTCATGTTAAAAGTAAATGGATGTTTTATATATGATAGATGTCTGAGTTATATATGATTCAATTAGTTCCTGGAACAGGCCATGCATCATTGATCATCTCTTTGTAAGTAAATTTAAACAGTTTTTGCATGTTAATTTGCTTTTATTGGTACAAAAATTATGTCAAAGAACCCCCATTTTGAAATAACGATTGTGTTACACTCTTATTGCCCTTAGAGAAATATCATTACAGTTGTAATCTTAAACTTTGTGGATATTAATGATGTTTTGCAGGAAAGGTCTTCAAAACAATTTGCAATTCTATATTGTTTAATCACATTTGTCAGATTTATATTTTAGATATGATATTTTATGCTTAATGTTGTAATGCCTTAATCATGTTAATCCCAGTTTCTTTATAATTGGCCTGATAAAGACAGATATGTTCTTGATTTTTTCATGCATATGAATCTGTTAAGAAATTAATCAGCTCATTCTGAATTATGCACTGAGTAAATTAATAAATATACATGTACATGTACCTACATTGTTTTTATTGTGGTCACAACTTTTATTTCTCTCTTCACATTTCTTTAAAAATGTTATTTGATCAGAAGGTGAGCAGGTAAATATCAGTTATTGGTCATAATAATTAATTTTGATCCACATGCATGACATGTGCATCATTTTGAATAAGACGTACAGTTTTGAAAACAAATTAAATGTAAAGGTAGTCATAGGGCATCATTATCACTTGATTTGCCAGAAGATCACCGCAAACTATATAAGGCTTTCAAAGTTTGCCGGAAGTTCACCGCAAAAATTACCAGAAGTTCGCCACAAACTATATAAGGCTATCAGAGTTCGCCAGAGGTTCACCACAAATATTCGCCAGAAGTTCACCACAAACTATATAAGGCTATCAAACTTTGCGGCAAGTCTGCCGCAACCTTCATTTGCATGGTAAAAAGTCACGGTGAAGTTGCCGCAAACTATTTGCAGCAACCTTACCGCAGTGTTTGCGGCAGATCTGCCGCAACAGTTCGCCAGAAGGCTGATTTTTCAGTAAGGGCAGCGAATAAAAGGCTAGACCGTAAGAGTAGTTGTCAAATCTTTTAGATTTATTGTTCAAAATAAGTTGTTTGTGTCTAAAAATTTAAAAATACGCAAAACTGATAGGCTATCAAATCATATATTTAAAGTCATAAGAAACCTCAAATTAAAAAAAATAATGCATATGTTTTTTATAACTCAATGGATAGTTTTCATTATAAAACTTATGTACATATACTTTTTTTCTGAAGAAAATTCTTTAATTTGTTCATATTTAGAAGAAGTTTACTTTATTTCAATTGCTTCCTTCCAGCAATTTCCCCTATATATTTTCCGTATGCAAAGTGACCTCAGTGTGACCCATCTCGTAAAAATCCGGTGATCGCAATACGCATGGTTGTCCTTAAAATAAACTATTATCTGATTGTACATGTTAAACACGTGCTCAATTTCCATATTTCTTTGTTGATTGTTGACAAACAGGTGACAATCGTTAAACTTCGGCTTCAAAACACGAACTTTAATTACCTGTCATATTTTCACAACACTGACCGATTGAAAAAAAAATGACGATTATACGAAATTTATTCGAAAAAAAATGATAAAATCGTGCACAGAAGACTAAGTTTATAATGTTTGTATGCATTGGTTCAAGAATTGGAATAACATTATTTTTCACCGGTCACTCGTTTCTTATGACTTTAAGCTAACCTGACATAAAACAAAAACACACTTTTGATAAGCCTTAAATGTGTCTTTTTATAATGGCTTGCATAAATAACATTACATTTTTTTCATTATGAGAGTTTTCATTACTTTGCACACAACTAAACTTTTATATTTTGCATTTACTTGACATAATACTAAATGCCAATATCCAGTATTTATTTTCATCATTACAGTCAATATATACATGTAGCTATGGAACGCCGTAGCTGCCTTATGGTACTTCGTTCTTTATCATGATGAGGTTTTTCTTTATTATGATGAGGTTTTTCTCTATTATGATGAGGTTTTTCTCTATTATGATGAGCTTTTTCTTTATTATGATGAGCTTTTTCTCTATTATGATGACCTTTTTCTTTATTATGATGAGATTTTTCTTTATTATGATGAGCTTTTTCTGTATTATGATGAGGTTTTACTTTATGATGAGGTTTTTCTCTATTATGTTGAGCTGTTAGAAGGGAATGATGGGAAATTAAGAGAATGAAGATCAAACAAAAAGAAAAATGGCAGAATCAGAAATGTTGAAAGTTCTTCGGAAAGTTTGCTTGATCCATGTGCCGGAAAATTTTTGATAAAGATAAAATAACACCAAATTTTGTCAGCATGCTTTCAAAACATGCACTGGAATATCTAGGAGTTACCATTCTAGCGAATGTAATGCATCAAGTATGGAAACATGAAACCTGTGAAAACTGATAGTTTGGATGGCCATCCAAAATACCATGTCGACAAAATTGTATTAGAATCGTTGTTGGATTGTGACACCAAGATATCGGACATTGGAAATCTCTTATAACTCTAAGAGAGAACAATATATTAACGGAAGGCTCATTTTAGACTACAGAATAGAGATTTTTCTGACATTGAAGATGACAACCTTGACAGTATACTTTCCGGCATTGTCGTGGACTTTCCTCGTTGTTGCGAACGCATGTTGCGTGAAATACTGAAAGGAAAAGGAAGTACAAAGATTGAGGTTAAGATATGTCATTCTTAGAATATACTTTGCTGGTACCCAAGAGAGAAAGACCGGTCGACTGCACAGATGTGTATTAGCTATATATAGTATGGCGTTCATTATCACTGAACTAGTATATATTTGTTTAGGGGCCAGATGAAGGACCCCTCCGGGTGCGGGAATTTCTCGCTACATTGAAGACCTGTTGGTGACCTTCTGCTGTTGTTTTTTTCTATGGTCGGGTTGTTGTCTCTTTGGCACATTCCCCATTTCCATTCTCAATTTTATTTTTATACAAAGTTACGGCACCGAATCACTAATGGCACATAGACACTTATCATAAATTAGTAAGATGGAGATTCGTTATACTGGTTGGAGCTCGAGTTGATGGGTTCAGTGGGCTTAATATGTTTCTACATTGTCGTGACAACAACACTTCCGCCATCGCATTGATTAGCGTCCTCTCTGTTTTTTTTGTATAGGTTTTGTCAGCAGTTGCGGATCAAGAAATTTTCATAAGTGGGTCCCATTGACTGCCTAAGAGGGGGCCAGCTCCGGTCATGCTTCAGTGATTCCCTATATAATCAACAACATTATTCCCCCAAAAAAAGAGGGGCGGAACCTGGCCCCCTCTAAATCCGCCTCTGGTCAGATAAGGGACTAGAAAATGTATCTGTGGCGGATTTCATGTTGACAAAACATGGTGACGGCAGAATGATTACAGGCCCAGGCACGCACAATCTGAGAACAGAGAGATTGTGGAGGGACCGTAACGATGGTGTTTTGTGCTATTTCTACAACTTATTATATCCTTAGGAAGACCAGGGAATTCCCGATCCACTAAATGAACTGCATCTAATAGCCCTGCCCTGTACTACATTTACATGGATGAAATTAACAGAAGACTTGAAATTTGGACTCAAGCCTGGGCAAGCCATAGAATGAGAACAACAAAATTATCTCCTGTCAATATTTGGATCGCCGGTCAAATACAGAATCCGGTTGGTTGGTACACAACTCAGCGAACGAGATTTAGTTGATTATGGATTAGAAGGAAACAGTGATGCGCCTAATCTTATTGACAATGGAAGGCCAATTTTGAGCCAATGAACATTGCAATTAATGACCAACGAATAATGAGAGCAGATTTCAATAGGACAGGTACCAACTTTGGCATTGATGACTTTGTGAATTGTGTCGAAATCCTTTCTGCACAAGCCTGATTGAACTTTCAGTATTTTTTTGCGTACAGATTTGCTCTAAATGCTTTGGTTTTTGAGTTATAAGCCAAAAACTGCATTTTACCCCCATGTTCTATTTTAAGCCATGGCGGCCATCTTGGTTTGTTGGTCGAGTTACCGGACACATTTTTTTAACTAGATACCCCAATGATGATTATGGCCAAGTTTGGTTAAATTTGGCCCAGTAGTTTCAGAGGAGAAGATTTTTCTAAAAGATTACTAAGATTTACGAAAAATGGTTAAAAATTTACTATAAAGGGCAATAACTCCTAAAGTTGTCAACTGACCATTTTGGTCATGTTGACTTATTTGTAGATCTTACTTTGCTGAACATTATTGCTGTTTACAGTTGATCTCTATCTATAATAATATTCAAGATAATAACCAAAAACAGCAAAAATTCCTTAAAATTACCATTTCAGGGGCAGCAATCCAACAACCGATTATCCGATTCATCTGAAAATTCCAGGGCAGATAGATCGTAACCTGATCAACAATTTTACCGCCTGTCAGATTTGCTCTAAATGCTTTGGTTTTTGAGTTATAAGCCAAAAACTGCATTTTACCCCTATGTTCTATTTTTAGCCATAGCGGCCATCTTGGTTGGTTGGGCTGGGCACCGGACACATTTTTTAAACAAGATACCCCAATGATGATTGTGGCCAAGTTTGGTTAAATTTGGCCCAGTAGTTTCAGAGGAGAAGATTTTTGTAAAAGTTAACGCAGGACGACGACGACGACGGACGACGACGACGGACGACGACGGACGCCGGACGCCAAGTGATGAGAAAAGCTCACTTGGCCTTTCGGCCAGGTGAGCTAAAAATCAGTTGAAAAGGCTTAACTCATCAGATGGATAAACATACAAATACTAAAAATACAAGCGGACTTGGCCAGATATTTGTACATCCTTACAATAAAAAGACAAAAAAACTAATAAATAAAATCCTGCATCAAAGACTAAATTGTCAATCAGTAAACATCATACATTCAATGGGTTTAGTGCAAAGACGTCAATAAAATAGGTTCATGAATGTGTATACATGTATATAAAATAATATTTAGTTTCCTGATCACAAAATCAATACCAATACCAATACCAATAAAACAATATTCCATGATCTAATTACAGTGCTGAATTGGTAACCTTTTAGAATGAGTTTATTTAAATGATTAATAAATTTACCAGGATAGTTTCAAAATTTCCGGGCACGATAAACAACATTGCTGTAAAAATGAGGATGTGCTACATGTATCCCGTTTGAAAAAAGTTTTAAGGTACAACCAAACTTTAAAACATAATCTTTATATCTATATATGGAAGATTTAAGAAAAGGTTTTAAGTATTTGTTGTAACGAAATCCCTAACTTATGCATAGTCGTGAGGAGCATAGTTGGTGGCAGAAGTGAGAAGCAGTGTCATCATATGCGCTGGAATAGTAACTCCTAGACATTCCAGTTCATGTTTTGAAAGTATGCTGACAATATTTTGTGTTATTTTTTCTTTATCAAACATTTCCCGGACATGGAGCAGGCCAACATTCCGAAGAACTTTCAACGTATCAGATTCTGCCATATTTCTTTTTGTTTGATCTTATTTCTCTTAATATCCAATGATTCCCTTCTAACAGCTCATCATAATAGAGAAAAAAATACTCATCATAAAGAAAAACCTCATCATAATAGAGAAAAAGCTCATCATAATAAAGAAAAAGGTCATCATAATAAAGAAAAAGCTCATCATAATAAAGAAAAACCTCATCATAATAAAAAAAAAAGCTCATCGTAATAAAGAAAAAGCTCATAATAGAGAAAAAGCTCATCATAAGAAAGAAAAAGCTCATCATAATAAAGAAAAAGCTCATCATAATAGAGTAAAAGCTCATCATAATAGAGAAAAAGCTCATCATAATAAAGAAAAAGCTCATCATAATAGAGAAAAAGCTCATCATTATAAAGAAAAAGCTCATCGTAATAAAGAAAAAGCTCATCATAATAGAGAAAAACCTCATCATTATAAAGAAAAAGCTCATCATAATAGAGTAAAAGCTCATCATAATAGAGAAAAAGCTCATCATAATAAAGAAAAAGCTCATCATAATAGAGAAAAAGCTCATCATAATAAAGAACTAGAGGCTCTAAAGAGCCTGTGTCGCTCACCTTGGTCTATGTGAATATTAAACAATGGACACAAATGGATTCATGACAAAATTGTGTTTTAGTGATGGTGATGTGTTTGTAGCTCTTACTTTACTAAACATTGTTGCTGCTTACAATTATCTCTATCTATAACAGTACTTTCTGTGGAAAATGTTATTGAAAATCTTCAAATTTTAAGAAAATTGTTAAAAATTGACTATGAAGGGCAATAACTCCTTAGGGGGTCAATTGATTATTTTGGTCATACTGACTTATTTTTAGTTCTTACTTTGCTGTAAATTATTGCTGTTTACAGTTTATCTCTATCTATAATAAAATTCAAGATAACAACAAATTTCCTCAAAATTACCAATTCAGGGGCAGCAACCTAACAACCGATTATCCAATTCATCTGAAAATTCCAGGGCAGATAGATCGTGACCTGATCAACAATTTTACTTCCTGTCAGATTTGCTCTTAATGCTTTGGTTTTTGAGTTATAAGCCAAAAACTGCATTTTACCCCATGTTCTATTTTTAGCCATGGCGGCCATCTTGGTTTGTTGGTCCAGTTACCGGACATATTTTTTTAACTAGATACCCCAATGATGATTATGGCTAAGTTTGGTTAAATTTGGCCCAGTAGTTTCAGAGGAGAAGATTTTTCTAAAAGATTACTAAGATTTATGAAAAATGGTTAAAAATTGACTATAAAGGGCAATAACTCCTAAAGTGGTCAACTGACCATTTTGGTCATGTTGACTTATTTGTACATCTTACTTTGCTGAACATTATTGCTGTTTAAAGTGTATCTCTATCTATAATAATATTCAAGATAATAACCAAAAACAGCAAAATTTCCTTAAAATTACAATTTCAGGGGCAGCAACCCAACAACGGAATGTCCGATTCATCTGAAAATTTCAGGGCAGATAGATCTTGACCTGATGAACAATATTACCCGATGTCAGATTTGCTCTAAATGCTTTGGTTTTTGAGTTATAAGCCAAAAACTGCATTTTACCCCTATGTTCTATTTTTAGCCATGGCGGCCATCTTGGTTGGTTGGCCGGGTCACCGGACACATTTTTTAAACTAGATACCCCAATGATGATTATGGCTAAGTTTGGTTAAATTTGGCCCAGTAGTTTCAGAGGAGAAGATTTTTGTAAAAGTTAACGACGCCGGACGACGGACGACGACAGACGACGGACGCCGGACGCCGGACGCCTAGTGATGAGAAAAGCTCACTTGGCCCTTTGGGCCAGGTGAGCTAAAAAGCTCATCGTAATAAAGAAAAAGCTCATCATAATAGAGAACAAGCTCATCATAATAAAGAAAAAGCTCATCATGATAAAGAAAAAGCTTATCATAATAAAGAAAAACCTCATAATGATAAAGAATGTAGAACCATAAGGCAGTTACGGCGTTCCATATGTAGCTATATTTCATCTAATTTATTTTAGATCATGTATAAGATAAAGCCCAGCATACATAAGTTTATAAGTATTTCAATTTATCTTACCTCCTATACATTTCCAGGAATATGATTGGTTAAAAGCGTTTGGTGCAAACCGTGTATATTTGATATTAGGTTAGTAGGGAGGCGGGGCTTATCTCATACACGGTTAGTAGTGGAGTTACGTCCCTTTATATTCCTTATTAGGTAAAAAGGGGGTGGGGCTTATTTCATACATGGTTAGTAATGGTGTTATGTCCCTTTATAAAAAACAAAACGGTACTGAGAAAAGATCTTAAAAGTTCCAACAGACGAAGAAATTGATGATTAAGATTGAAATATATTCATAAAACACATTTAAACCTTACAAGTCGTTATTGTTGGCATCTGTTTTTGTAGGATCAATGGAAGTATTTTCTTAGTGCTAACAGTATTGAAGACTTACTCATTTTGAGAATCACTAGTCTTAATTTCACACGTTAAGATAGTCGGTAAGATAAATTCGTTACATAGTGTGCTAGTGACGTAATACGGTATATATGGGGTCAGTAAATTCCATATGGGGATTCGAGCTTCGCTCTCACCCCATATAGGATTTACTGACCCCATATATACCGTATTAGGTCACTAGCACACTATGTAACTAATAGTATTAACCGATATTACTTACATAGTCGGTGTAGTTCCAGTACTTAAACAAACGTATTAAATCTTTTGCTCTAGAAGGTACACGTTTCACGAAATCAACTTGTTGCCTTGCCACACATTTAGCATAATAGTTTCTGTTATGGTATTCTTCTTCCATCTTATTGTATACTATCTCTAAACTTCTACGAACATCTAATGGATCTAGAAATATATGAAACTACAGTTCAATGTATTCACTTTCAAATTGTGACCCAGATACTTATTTCATTCTTTTACTCACACATGACGACGGATATATGCATCAAATGTTTTAACCCATTCTGGACTTGTTTTCTCAAAATATTTATCACCGAGATTTGTCTTTCATAAGCAATACGACGTTTGCCGCATGTGAAGCATGGTCTGCCTACGCTTCTAGAGCACATGAGATCATCCCTAGTTTTTCGTAAGGTTCGTGTTGCTTAGTCTTTAGTTTTCTATGTTGTGTTGTGTATCATGGTAATTGTTTATCCAAACATTCATCTATTTAGTTATGATGTTGTATTTGTAATTCTGATCGGATATTGTTAAATGTCCTATCGTTTGTAGCTGTTATTAGGTCTTTCCACTTTTCTGTGGAAAGACCTATTGTTTTTCTTCTGATTATTTTTTTTTCTTCCGCCAAATTTTGTTCTTGCGATAAACATTTGTTTCGCAATATGTCCCTTAGATATTTGGTATATGATATCGAACAGTTTATGCGCTTTTGAAATTTACCCTGCGTAACCGAATACTTTTCTTTGTAGAATTTATCTCCCCAAACACTGTTTTCCTTGTGATCACAACTCCTTCGCAACCGTAAAAGATTACGACAAATTTATTTTATAAAATTGCTCGTTATATCCTTTGCATGATTTGTCCAATTTTGACGGAAGCAATATGAACGCTCCATATGAGAGTTATTTCCCTTTTTGTATTTGAAATTTTGAAATGTATTTTAAACTGGAACACCATAAGTGATAGAGACCTAGGATCTTTTGATTTGAGGTCCTTGGTCCAAAAAAATGAAAATTAGGTCAAGGTCAAAGGTCCAGGTCATATTCTAATTTTTGAATTTTTCTTATTTTCACTCATTTTCATTAACCTTATTAGATATCTACAAATTATTTTGTATAAATTGTTAGTTGCGACATGTGGTAACTAAATAATTTTAGTTGAGAGGGTGCGTAAACAATGAATGGGAGTTTTAGCCCCTATCATATCTTAAATTATGTTTAAAGTGATATCACTTATTAACCATACATATTAGAGACTAGGGTCTTTTGATTTGAAATCCTCAGTTTGTGACCTTGAAATTGAGGTCAAGGTCATAGGTTAATTTGACGTTCTAGATTTTGACCTTTGCTTTAAATTCATATCTATACATCATAAACCCATATGAACTGACATTTTAGACTGATTTTTTATATTTTAATATCAAAATAGATATAAATTTGTGGAAAGGCCTTCAATTGTTCTCTGAACAATTGAGAACAATTGGTTTTTAATTATTTTATTTTTTTTTTTTCTTCCGCCAAATTTTGTTCTTGCGATAAATGTTTGTTTCGCAATATGTAGCTTAGGTATTTCTCATATGGTATCGTATAGTTTATGCGCTTTTAAATTTCACCCTGCTAAGGCGAACCATTTTCTTTGTAAGAGTTATCTCCCCTTTCACTGTTTATCATCAGAGTGCATCTCCTCCCTAACCTTAGAAAAATGCGACAAATTTATTTTATAAAATTGCTCGTTATATCCTTTGCATGATTTGTCCTATTTTAACCGAAGCAATATGAACACTCCATATGAGAGTTATTCCCCCTTTTGCATTTGATATTAGTAATATGCATTTCTAACTGGTAAACAATAAGTAATAGAGACCTAGGGTCTTTTGATTTAAGGTCCTTGGTCCAAAAAAAAATGAAAATTAGGTCAAGGTCATATTATAAATTTTGATTTTGGCTTATTTTCATTTTTCTTCAAAAACCGTATAACATATCGACATGTTATTTTTACTAAATTGTTAGTTACGACATGTCGTAACTTATAAATTTTGGTTGAAAGGGTGCGTAAACAATAAATGGGAGTTTTCGCCCATCTAATATTTAGAATTATGCATAAAGTGATATAACTCATTATCCATACATATTATAAGACCTTGCATCTTTTGATTTGAGGTCCTTGGTTTGTGACCTTGAAAATGAGCTCAAGGTCATTGGTTAATAGGACGTTCTAGATTTTGACCTTTGCTTTAAATTCATATTATTCATCATAAAGCCATAGGAAGTGACATTTTAGACTGATTTTTAATATTTTTATATCAAAATAGATCTTTACCGGTGGAAAGACCTTCAATTGTTCTCTGAACAATTGGCTTTTAATTCTATATTTTTTTTCTTTCTATTCTTTATAAAGTACAATATATATACTTATGACGTCAATTATAGGCAGAAAGTCTACATCAAACCAATCTCCGTCTTCAACACAACAGACTTCAAATTGAAGGGTATGTAGAGCCTGTTTCGTAATCTTAATTCTTATGGTTTCCCCTCTCACTGCAGCAAGTAAATACTCTGCAAAGCTAGAAATTATGTTTGGTAACTGTTCACGTAAATCATCTATTTTTCGAAAATTGTTGATTACTACCAAAAGGTCGACATCTGAGTGGTCCTTTACTGCCGTGCCTTTTCCAAGTGAACCTCCCTATGATTAAAGAAAACATTCTACTGTTACATGGATATTCAATTCATTGTCAATCTGGTTTACCGTAAGATAAAAACTGTAATAGTTACTGGAAAAAATAATGTATCCAAGACAAAATATCAATCAGTACATTTCCAATAGATTGAATAATTAATATAAGTATCGGATTAGTTCTTTTGACTTTTATAATCAGTTTAAGAAATAGTAATTCCCCGTTTTTGTGATGTGTATATAGATTACCTTAGCCGTATTTGGCACAACTTTTTGGAATTTTGGATGCTCAATGCTCTTCAACTTTTTACTTGTTTGGCTTAGTAAATATTTTGATATGAGCGTCACTGATGAGTCTTATGTAGACGAAACGCGCGTCGGGCGTGCTAAATTATAATCCTGGTACCTTTGATAACTATTTACGGTTGTTCGTAACCAAAGAAGTTTTATTTCTAATGTAAAATAACTAGATTTTATTTTTCATTTGGATTTTATCAAATTTAAATTCTTTCTCAAATGTACATGTATGTGACTGTGCTAGCTGTAGATTTGTTTATGATCCCAACACATGCAACGTTACAAGTGTATGCCGTTTTACAAAATGCATGTATCATTTAATGGTATGACATCCTGTATGTATTGAGGAAATTGCGTTTTTATTTTTGTTTTATTGATAATTTTAGTATTGCATAATGATAGCAATAACATCTTGGAAATTCAACATGACCTACTCTCTATCTATTAGAAAAATGTTATTTTTAGAAAATTGTTGCAAAGAGTGAGTAGTGTCGCAGAATCATAACAATTAGTATTTGTGTGTATAATCAAATATGTAGTGTTCATAACTCTAATTAATAACTGGATGATATCAGTTTTTGTTCTTGTTGAGTACCGACATTTGTAATTGAGCTAGTACCTACAGATGTTAACAGTTTGTTCTTATATTGTGCTGTTATCCCACTGTTCCAGGTAAGAGAGAATTGGGTGGCTACCGACAAACATGTTCAACCACACCACATTCTTTCTATGCCCATCCCTAGACAGTATAATGTAACTCAGTGATCGTCGATGGTTCATGTCTGTCATATTTATTTTTTCGTAAATAGTACTGTTTAAAATTTAGCCATTATTTTTTTCGTTTGGATTGTTTCACATTTTTCATGTCTTTTGTATGAGTTTGTCATTAGTTGAAGGTCGTACGGTGACCTAATACTTGCTTATATCCACTTCATTTGAACTCTGGTGAACAGCTATCTGGTTGGCAATCATGCTTTTTATCCTTATATGTATATTGAGATTATAAAATTAACTTTTTTAATACAAAACATTAATAGTCTTCAACCACGGGAGTTCTGATATTTTTCCTTAATTTTCGGTTAAACACAATGGTCTCAAGGTTTGAATGCGATTAAAGTTTGCTGAAGCGTATCGACGGTAATCACGGAGGAACACTTATAAGCAGTGGTAAAAAAAACAATTACTTTTTATTGATACCTTAATAACTTCTTTGATGCTATAAATTGGGTGTTGATGTATCAGACGAACAACTGTGTTTATAACTTCACCACAACTATTTAAAAACAAGTATCAGGTCGAACTTTCCGGTCTAAAAACTTCTCTAATGTTTCTCCAAATTGAAGTCCAGGAAAATACTCTGCCATTTCAACCGTTCAATCTAATAAATAAAAAAAATTGCAATTGCAAAAAACAAGGCATGAGAAGAATAATTGAATTGAGAAATTGTGCTATTTTTTGTTTATTTATGTCAAACAGCAAAAAATTGCACGCATATTAGAACGAAACAAGTCTTACTAATGCGATATGAATTGGAATATCTATGTTTGTTAGACCAACTTGTCCACGAGATTATAGAGGCGTTAAGCAGGATTGCTTTTCCAATTGAAAATAGAATAAACTAATGAAATAACAACCCTTCTTTTCCACTGATTTATATACATGTAGTGTGTTCTTATTTGTTCTATTACACCACTCTCTCCCAGGTAAGGGGAGATTAGTGCGCATTCAAACTAGTTGCCGCATATAAATGTGCGTATCCCAAGTCAGGAGCCTGTGTATCGTTGTCGTTTGTTGCTTTATATCATAATTGTTGTTTGTTCATTATTTTGTACATACAGTCCAGGTCGTTAATTTTTCGTTTGAATCATTTTACATTTATCATTTCGGGCCTTTAATGTGATACCAACGCCTTCACTAAAATTAATTTAGCTTGTTTAATTTTCTTAAAATTTTGACAAAGTATTTATCTTTGACCCTTTGACAAAAATATATATTTTTTTTTTAAATATTTGAACCAACCATTTTATCAGAAAAATTACACTGGTTATATTGCAGTTTGACAAACACTAATTTTCATCTTCGAAAAGCTTAATATTGCCTACACACCGCAACCTAATTAAAACGTTTAGCTGATTTTACAGAGTTATATCCCTATAGTGTTAGGTACCACCTTAAGGGCATACGATACAGTTTTGATCCCGTATTTACATTTTGATAAAAATTTCCATATAGACTATTTTTTATCTGATTAAATCAAATATGAAATAAAATATACACCTTTATGTGCAACTTTTTGAGTAAAATTAGTTCGAAATTTTGTATATTTCCTCAAAATTCGGATTTATGGCCGTATTTCCCTTTCGAGAGAAAGAAAAAGAAGGACAGTTAATAGCTGATACAAAGCAAAAGGTAGACATCCTCAACACACAATTCCAATCAGTGTTTACAACTGAATCAAAAAACATTATTCCAGACAAAGGTCCTAGCTCGAAATTTCTTTACCTGGTGTCAAGCAACTCCTACACAATATAAACCCACATAAGGCAACCGGCCCAGACAACATCAGCGGCAGAATACTTAAAGAACTCAAAGACCAAACAGCTTCAATTCTTACACCTATCTTCAAAACATCACTTGAAATTGGCATTACACCATCAGACTGGAAACACGCCAATGTAGCACCAGTATTTAAAAAAGGGGGAAAATATAAACCAGAAAATTACCGTCCTAATATCATTGACATGTATTTCCTGTAAACTTATGGAGCATATCATCACTAAGCACATTATCAACCATCTTGAAAAGAACAATATACTGTATGACCTCCAGCATGGCTTCCGTCAGTCCAGATCTTGCGAAACTCAACTCATTTCATTCATCCAAGAACTTGCAGCAGATAATAACAACAACACTCAAATAAACTTAATTATAATGGACTCTGCCAAAGCCTTTGACAAAGTCTCTCATAAAAGATTACTCTATAAATTACACTATTACGGTATCCAAAATGAAACTTTAAACAGGGTCTCTGCCTTCTTAAAGGACAGAACACAAACCGTTGTCCTGGATGGAAAGTCATCTGACCTAGCCCCAGTCACCTCAGGTGTCCCTCAAGGCACAGTTCTGGGCCCAGTATTATTCTTGGTATACATTAATGACCTACCAGAATACCTATCATCCAGTAAGCTCAGACTGTTTGCCGATGACAGTATCATCTACAAAACCATCAAATCTCAAAGTGACTGTGATGCACTACAGTTAGATTTAGATGCAGCTGCCAGGTGGGAGCAAGACTGGTTGATGGCTTTCCATCCAGACAAATGCACAGTCCTTACAGTCTCACAGAAGAAAAACCCATTCAAACATGACTATATCCTCCACAATCACAAACTGGAACTTGTCTCTTCGGCTAAATATCTGGGCATTACACTTCAAGCAAACCTAAAATGGTCAAAACATACAGACAACATCATAGCTAATGGCAACAAATTTCTGGGCTTCTTAAAAAGGAACTTAAAAACATCATGTCAGAACATCAAAACTCAGGCATATCTGGCACTAGTCCGTCTTAAACTGAAATATTCATGTTCAGTATGGGACCCTCACACAGTTGAACTAACCTCCAAAATCGAGATGGTCCAAAGGCGACCTGCCAGATAAGTCTGTAACAGATACCATAACATCAGTAGCCCAACAGATATGATAAATACCCTAAACTGGCCAACTCTACAGGAAAGAAGAACACGCACAAGATTAATAATGTTCTACAAAATAGTACATCGAATCGTAGCTATACCATCTGCTCTTCTCATACCATCAGACAGTAGAACCCGCAAAACCACAACTATACTTTTAGACACATTTCAACCAAAAAAGATACATATCAATATTCATTTTTTCCATATACATGTACCATAATTCAGTGGAACTTATTGCCAATGCAAACAGTCGCTGTCGCCACAGTCGACACTTTCAGAGAACAGCTCACACCAGCTGTTCTCCACAAATTCATCTAACTCATTATTAGCCTATGTACATAGTTTTTATCACAATTTTATAAATTAAATTACGCACCTCAAATTTATTTCCAAATTTTTTTGTTTTTGTTTTTTGTAAATATATATAGGCCACGCTGCGCGCGCAAACAGTAAATAATCTTCAGATCATTGAAGGACTACTGAAAACCTAAAGAAGAAGAAGAAAACATAACTTTTTGTTTTAAAAGACAAACACTAATTGTTTTTTGTTAAATAATTTGTAATTTCTGTTTTTTATAAGTATCCTAAAAATTTATACATTTTTTCAGAAATAATTCGTATTTATCAAATGTTCATGAATGTAGAAAAAAACATCGTTTTTTGCTGTATATTTATCAAATTAAAAAAAACAAGCACTATTTACGTTTTCATGAAAATTGGCACACATTATTATCTTCGCTCGTAATCAAATCAAATGGCATTTTAAAAAAGAGGGTTCCATGAACTCGTGTTTAAGTTAAATAAGTTTGAATGATAAAAATCAGTCGAAAACTGAATCTTTTCCCGATAAGTCATAGTTTGACGCTAACGTCATTACCTCCCCTGTAACTGTATCGCAAGCCCTTAATACTTAGTCTAGTAGCTGATTATGCAGTATTAGTTTTACTTATTGTTGAAGGCCGTGCGGTGACTTATATGTGTCGATTTCTCTGAATTTTTTCTCTTGTGGATAATTGTTTCTTTACAAAATCTTCTTACGATTATATATACTAGCCGCTTTTTTGTGGTATTTTTCTGCATGTAGATTTATTGAAATTTAGAATAGAAAGTATACGAAATAAATATTCTAGTTAGTTACAGCCTTTAAAAATCAGGTATAAATACAAGTTGCACTTTTTATAAAAACAGCTGTTTCGCAAACCACGCCTGTTTTGGGGAGAACTTTAATGTTCATAGATATTTTGTTTTGTTAACCTACTGGCATGACTGGTTCCGTGATATGATCTACATGATTTATGTCATAGAGCCACAAATTGAAAACGTTATCAGTATAAATACATATGGATCGCGGTCAAACTGAGTTATAATGAAGAAAGTGACGGGAGGCTGGTGCAGAATTTGGGTATTAGTTTTAACTCTTAGAGGTTTATAAGAAGGATATATATGCCGCTCAGCCCAATGTTTTGTCCTTTGAAAAACATAAAAGTGCATATAAACTTTCTATTCTTGGATATAATTTTTAAAAGGAGTTTAAATGGGAAATTGTATTGTTCATATTTACAGAAATGCAACCTTTATATTGACTTCTAAAGTTCATTGTGAAAGTTGATTTTGTGTTTTATGGATCGAAGAAGGCATCGCATCAAACATACTTTTTTCATTTTGTCCCGTTCAAATAGTGCATTTTGATGATATTGCACATACATACATACATACAATTCCCTCTTAATTTTTTTCTCTTTCAAATATGTAGAAATTTGTGGACTGAGTGTATTCCTATCCATTAAAGTTTTTCAAAAGGTAAATAATAAAAAGTTGTTTAAAACGGTCGGGAAACAACTCTTGTAGTTCGACATTGCTTATCAGATTGATCAATTTGTAGATCTAGGTATCATTATTTTCTTTTTCTTTATTTTATCTTTTATTTACGATTACAATCAGTATTAAGTGTAATAACTTCTGTAAGGGTCGATTGAAGACTAGTCAGAATAATGTATTTTGTGTGGATTTTATTTTACTGTTTTACTAGTACAAAAACATCGAAGGGGCTATAATGGCTACCGATTTCAGCCATGTTGACTGATTAGTAAACTTGTTAATTTGTTCTTTTTAAAGTTTCCCTTTAGCTTTAAAATAGTTTTTTTCAAGATCATTGCCGAAAATACAAACAATTGTAAAATACTGAGATTGAAGGAAAACTACTCCACTGAATAGACCAGTAGATTGGTCATTTTGGTCACATTTACTCTTACGTGGATCTTTTATTTCTGTTGCTGACCTCTCTGGCTATTTATCTTTTCTCTGTATCAATTGTGCATATAATCTTTAAACAATTAAAGTTTAAAACAACAAATATGATGAAAGTCATTACTAAAGGATAATGATTAAATTACTTCACAAAACGCGCCAACCGCTGATTTCTGTCATTAAACTTTACGCAAAAATAGGTCAATTACTTCTAGAAGAATTTGACAGGCGGTTTAACGGGGCGCCGAATGGGACTCTTTGTGGTTTGTACTCGAAATTCAATTTTGTACGGACAAAAAACAAAAATAAGTTCAGTTTAACAAAATTTGTAGCATACTACAAATTTAAATTTTGTCATACAAAATTATCTTTCAGTGGACAAAAGTTAGTTTTGTCATGACAAAATTCATTTTTGTAACACAGACTTTTAGTTTGGATTCTGTGAACTAATTTGCATACAAATTGAGATTTTAAATTCAATTTTGTGTTTATTTTTGTGTAGACAAAATTGAATTTTGTTGAACAGAAGTGAAAATTTAACACAAAAGTCAATTTTGGCTACACAAAAATAAACACAAAATTGAATGACAAAATTGACTTTTGTGTTTATTTTGTGTTGACAAAATTGACTTTTGTGTTAAATTTTCACTTCTGTTCAACAAAATTCATTTTTGTCCTGACAAAGTTCAATTTTGTGTTTATTTTTGTGTAGACAAAATTGAGTTTCAGAAGTGAAAATTTAACACAAAATTTTTTAAAGTCAATTTTGTGTCACAAATTTCTTTTTTGTCACAAAAGTCAATTTTGTTTGCAAATAAGTCTATATCTGCACACCTATTTGATTTGACAAAATTGAATTTTGTAATGAAAAAAATGAATTTTGTCTTATCAAAAATGAATTTCGTCTACAAAAATGAATTTCGTCTACAAAAATGAATTTCGTCTACAAAAATAAATTTTGTCATCACAAAATTGAAGTTCTCATAAAACAAGTCTGTATCACATAGTTTTGTAAGACAAAAATGATTTTGTTATGACAGAATTGAATTTTGTACAAAACCACAAGAGTCCCATTCGGTGCCTCTTATATTTTGGTCCCCGGTAAGAATACTTAGTTGAAGATTTTATTCTTGCTGCTGACAGTTCTGTGTTATTCCAATAGTGGTAAAAACGTGCATAACATTCTATATGGATTGAACTGACGATTTTGACCATGTTGACGTATTTGTACTTCTTATTTAGACAATAATCATTTAAACTGTTTACATTATTATATACACAACAAGCATTCTGTGAGTTTTGCATTGCAATACATAGTCTCCTACCAGTTAAAAATGCATTGTATTGGAACAAAATTCTTGCCATGGTGTGAACCAAATCACAAATATCAAGTCAATATCTTTAAGTATGTCGAAAAAAAATGCGGCAAACTGAATATTAAAATGAATTTTCTAAGTCCAAGGACCATGACTGTGAGACAGACAGACGGTCAGACAGACCGGACGGACAGACAGACAGACAGACAGACAGACAGACAGACAGACAGACAGACAGACAGACAGACAGACAGACAGACAGACAGACAGACAGACAGACAGACAGACAGACAGACAGAGACAGACAGACAGACAGACAGACAGACAGACAGACAGACAGACAGACAGACAGACAGACAGACAGACAGACAGACAGACGAAAATGTCAAAAGTCCTATGTTTCAAGAATTCGGCAGAATCAAGAAAATCCTTTTCCTTGAGTAATAACATATCATTTTCAACTAAATTTCCACAATAAATGATGAATACGTATCAAAATAAAACATCAAGATACGTTTGCAATATTTCAATAAAAACACACAATCACATTTCGTGATACATATGAAATACATTTTCAGATTTACATGTAAAGATATTGAACAAAACTTACATAAACGTGTTCACCTTAATCGTGTTAATGTGAGACATAGATAATGGCCAGTGATATCTTATCCAGAGATTTTATATTTACAAACTTATGTACAAGAAATTTATTTAAAAGATGAATGCATATCGTAAAATGTCGTTAAATCACACACAAGTATTTGAAGTTTTTCGTCGCAAAAACACTTGAAAAATTACATCATACAATGACAAAAACGTTTATATATAATATGAAAATGAACTTAATAAGACAATTTTGGAGACCCATACAAACTATTATACTGATTTATCCAGTTCTCGTTTACTATTAATCAACCACTATTTCGTCTTTAACTTACCTTTCAAATAAGCTGAAGACATTCCATTCCACTATACCGTTGTTGTTTGTGGATGTGCCAATAATTCAATACCTGTAATTATCAGAAAGAATGAAATCCATTGGTTGGTAGCATGTGTACAGACAGCAACGAATCGATAGATATTTTCCCAACGAGGCCTCCCTTATCGAATTTTACAAACCTGCTCGTGCATTTTTCATTGTTATTCAACGCAAAATAATCATCTAAGAAACCTGGGACGATCTCATTTCACAAAGGATTTCTATTGTCTACTTATTGTACCTCAAACTTATTTACCCGATGTAGGTCTTTAAGTTGAGGTTTAATTTACTTAAAGTTAATCGGGCATGACTAATTAGATACGCCCTCTTAAAATCAGGGGTCCGAAATAGGATCGGGAAAAAACACCCAGTAAAATACCTTAATTTACAATTTAAGAATTTGTTTGATTCAAAGTGCTTTTGGTTGCTTAAATATCTCCGATCAATAATCAGGCGGTATTTTGTGGAAATAATAACCTGTCCCGAACCGGGAGATGTTGGCTGCAATAGGAATTTATTTATAAAAAAGTCCATATCTCAATTTCTTATAGTGGCCGTTATTGATCGTAAATTCATGACGTTTTGTTTATGGCTTTCGTCTACCGTGGAGAAAAAATTGGTAAGGAAGGCTAATAGCTTAACTTACTAGTTCTATCATTATGGTTCAAATCTATTCTATTACGGCATACGTTTTACCTCTAGCGAACGCTCTGCCTTATTGTAAAAAGTGCCACTCTAAATTTGTAAGCATTTGATTCAGATTGATCCACTTTGAATTTAGTCGTGAATATGCATGACATATTTGCCACTGGACACAAAGGAGCAATAAATTAATCAGCTTCATTAAATTATGTATAATCATTTGTCCTCAGTTGATTATAGTCTCAAACAGTTTTCCATTTTTTATATATTTCATTATTATTTACATTTGAATTGTTATGCGTAAATCTTAGCATTTCTTCCATCATTTATCTCTTTGCATTTAATCTTTTTTTTAACATTAAATAAACGTTATGGTAGTACACATCAGGGGTTACATTGTATAATTTCCAGCAAAACTAATAGGGGAGGGACTAGAACAGAAAAATAATCTTCATTGAGTGGCAATAAGTCATATATTGAAGCGTACAATGACGACTGTCTCGTCTAGGTGACAACATTTGCTGTTTCAAGTTTATTTATAACTTAGACTGGTATAATAGTTATCATAAAAGCAACAAAAAAAATGATAAAAAAAGGTTGACAACAATTTATAAAAAGATTCAACTTATTTTGGGCGTTTCATTTTTTTTTATTGTCTTGCTGATCGGTTTTGTTATATTTTTTTTCATCTACAATTGTTCTAGCAAAAGTCACAAAAAATGTTGCCAAAATCAGCCATGCGACTTATTTGAAAAGATATAGCTGAACTTTCATGTTGTATACACATTTCCCTCTAATGTTTAATGTAAAGATAGCGTGAAATTCTCACTGCACCAGGCATCGTATATACATTCCTATTATATTTTGATCGGACAAAGCTGCGTATTTATATACCCAATAAGCCTAACGAACGCACCCATTTAGCAAGGGTATACTGTGGGACAGGAGAGGTCCAGAGATGTCAATATTTCTATACCAAGGCGAATCATTTCATTGGCGGATCCAGGGGGGGTCCGGGTTTTGGAACCCCCTTTTTTGGCCGATCAATGCATTTGAGTGGGGACATATAGTTGGAACCTCCCCCCCCCCCCTTTTGTCCTGGGTTGGGAACCCCCCTTTTTAAAATGGCTGGATCCGCCTCTGCATTTGGTTTTGAATAAAAGGAGATAAAGGTATACATTAATGCGACAGCAACCCAAAGGCACAGATAAATAAAAATATTTAGAGTCAACATTCGGTCTTTTTTTATAGAAAGATGCGTATACAGAATAATAAGCTCAAAACCGACCCATGACTAAATAATAGTTATACGGAGTTAATTCAATAATATTTTCCGTCAAATATTATATATATCCGAAAAGGCCAGTTGATTTAATATTATTTACCATCAAAGATATCCCAACAATCACAAGTGTTTGGTTGAAAAATTTCACCTGCCATAATTTAATTTTGATCGGTGAAAATTTAAGAAGTTGTAATATAAACCAGTAAAAGAAAAACACTTCACTGTATAATAAAACGGTAAAATAAATAAATTTTAATGGTAATGGATGACGACCAGCGGCAAATAAAATTAATATTCAGGACGATTAGATGTAAATATAAATAAGAGTATTAGCCCCGTTTTTTACCAGACTGACAAGCTGAGTTTTTTATCGTGTAAGTTCACAAGATATTAGTTCGCAGGAAGAAAAGTCACCCGACCCGGACACATTTCCGACTCTGATCCGGCCAGTTTTTAACGTCTTTGTTTGTCCCGTTCGGGATTCGAAAAATTGACCTCCCGCTCTCGAGGCGAACGCCCCCACACGAGACCAACCAGGAGAGCGGTAGTGATCGGTAGTACAAAATATCATACAATAAACTAAAGTACAATACACAATACAGTTTCACAATATTCTCACAGTTACTAAAGCGAGCTTAAAGTATCTAACCTAAATTGGATGCGTGAAATGATTTTGTAAACTACACATGAACATGGATGATCGACTTCAGGGTAGATTTTATGGATCAACGCTCTTAGCAAATTAAAAACTCTAAATTTCTGTCCTTATTCAATATACCCTCATTTTCCAGTGGTATTTTAAAGTTTCACGTCCAACCTCACTGTCGACCTCCTATTGTACGACCTATTGTTTTTAAAATTTATGTGTTATAGTCATAAACATGCATGAAATATTTACCACTGGACGTAAAGCAAACAACAATCAATCAACTTAATTGATTTCTCTGTACTAGTACTTAGCACACAAAGACAAGATCTTGTAAAATGCTATAATTTACAATTTCCATTTAAATTTTTATGTTGGTTTTTTTCGGAAAAGGGGGGGGGTGTTCTCTTCAGTTTATCGCATAACTGACTGCTTATTAAAAAGTTTTAAATATATTTTTTTACTATGATTCTTATCTTCTGTTTTAATACGATTTATAACATATGATTATTTTTTGTCAGGCAAGGATAAAACTAAGAAAGACAAAAGTTTTTTCAGGCGTTTTTGCTTCATTTAGACATGAAAAGGTAATAACGTACGACTAGATTAAAGAGTTTGTTTTCAAATAATGCATTGAACTTGCGAATAGACATTAGACATTAGACATTATTTTATTTTTCCAATCATGGGCCCTTGTCAGGCAAGATACAAAAACATCATAATACAATGATTATATAAACATTAGTGAAATACACAATAAGTAATACACAAATAATAAATTGATAATATGAGTAATGTAGGATATAATTATAGTAAGAGACATTGAGTGCAATGAGGCCGATTTAATATTAAAAGGATATGATATTAAGTTTATTTTAAAATACGGAAACTAAAAAATAGCAAAAATAGAACCGGGAATATAGTATCTCAATCTGCAGTAGTTCTCCTCATGACCAGTGCACAGTAGTGAGGGACTTCATCACAACAATGCAAAGGTCATCAAGGGGGGATCCTTCAGAACTAGCTACAGATACATGAGATTACTCCAATAGTGATTCTCCTCATGACTAATGCACAATAGCAAGGGTTAACATTGCTACTGGACAATATTCATCAAGGGACGGTGCTCTAGAACTCACTATGGAGAAAATATATCTCACCTCACACGTTTTGATCGGACCAGTGAAACCTAGTTTAATACGGTTTTATTTATTGAAGTTTGCATGCATAGTTTTTATTTTAAAAAAACACAAATAAAGTTAGAACTATTTAATAATTAATTGGACTGAATAGACAAAAGTCTTTATTTTGTATTCGCATGTAACGTAATGTAGGAAAATTACCAAATCAGAAACAAAAGGAACATTTACCGGATGAATATTGTGAAGGACCTTATGCATCTAGGTCAGTCCGATTAGATGTTCTGAAACAAGCTGTTTAAAAAGCTAATTGTTGGAAGAGTTTACTTACTGTTTTCTAAAAAAGGTCTGATCTTTACGAATCTATTTCATGATTACTGACAGATCAAAAACATCAAGTATATATAGCATGAAGTTGTTGGGCATAATATTCATTGGTCAGTTATAAATGAGGTCTGTATGGGGTTTTGATTTCCTGATTTATTAGATAAGAAATCGTTATTTTGAAAAGTTGGCTGAAAAAATATAAATGTATCCCCTAATTTTGTAAAACTATCATTTTGTGTTATTTAAATGCTATTTTTTTTTATCATAAATAAATAATTATATGATGTAATGCCATTAAATCGGTCCGTTTGCATTTCAATTTGGTAACTGTTAATTGTATATTTCAGTCTGAGTACTGTTTAACTATCATTTAAGTTGAACCACGTGAGTTGAACATACTTAGACCAGTTCAGGGTAATTAGGTTTCAGCAAGTGCTTTTTATGTACTTTTCTTATTTTTTTGACGGTTTGTAAGTCAGTAAAAGTTCAATGATTAAGTTAATATTGACATTAAAAGACCTCCTCACAAAAAGGGGTGTTCAAATCCATTCGCCCTTCGGGCTCGGGGATCTGAACACCCCTTTTTGTTCGGAGGTCTTTTAATATCAATATCAACTTATCATTGAACTTTTACTATTACGTATTATTTAAAGAAAAATAAATGATCACCATAAATGCCCTCAAAATATTTTTTTGAAAAAATGTGTTTTTATATGAATAGATAGCAAAAAAATGAATGTGACGAATACTTTTGGCCTGTACATGTAGTAAGCATAATATACAATTACAAATCGACCAATTTTTTTATCCCGTCGGTGCAAAGTGACAGCTGTTGTAAGTACTTGGCACATAGTTTAAGGGATTGATAAAAACAGCAACATTTAAAAAATCAGGGCCACTAGATTTCTAACGTCAGAATACATTTTGCATGGTCATTTCCTTAATACAAGATGTAAAAATGCCCTGAGAAATTTGTCAATCGACTCAACAAACCACAATTTAAAACTAGAGACTCTAAAGAGCCTGTGTCGCTCACCTTTGTCTATGTGAATATTAAACAAAGGAAGCTTATGGATTCATGACAAAATTGTGTTTTGGTGATGGTGATGTGTTTGTACATCTTACTTTACTAAACAGTCTTGCTGCTTGCAATTATCTCTATCTATAATGAACTTGGCCCAGTAGTTTCAGTGGAAAATGTTAATAAAAATTTACAAATTTTATGAAAATTGTTAAAAATTGACTATAAAGGACAATAACTCCTAAGGGGGTCAATTGACCATTTCGGTCTTGTTGACTTATTTGTAAATCTTACTTTGCTGAACATTATTGCTGTTTACAGTTTATCTCTATCTATGATAATATTCAAGATAACCAAAAACAGCAAAATTTCCTTAAAATTACCGATTCAGGGGCAGCAACCCAACAATGAGTTGTCCGATTCATCTGAAAATTTTAGGGCAGATAGATCTTGACCTGATAAACAATTTAACCCATTGTCAGATTTGCTCTAAATGCTTTGGTTTTTGAGTTATAAGCCAAACTGCATTTTACCCCTATGTTGTATTTTTAGCCGTGGTGGCCATCTTGATTTGATGGCCAGGTCACCGGACACATTTTTTAAACTAGATACCCCAAATATGATTGTGGCCAAGTTTGGATTAATTTGGCCAAGCAGTTTCAGAGGAGAAGATTTTTGTAAACGATAACTAAGATTTACGAAAAATGGTTAAAAAATGACTATAAAGGACAAGAACTCCTAAAGGGGTCAACTGACCATTTGGGTCACGTTGACTTATTTGTAAATCTCACAATGCCGAACATTATTGCTGTTTACAGTTTATCTCTATCTATAACATGTATAGTGATATTTAAGATAATAACCAAAAACAGCAAAATTTCCTTAAAATTACAAATTCAGGGGCAGCAACCCAACAACGGGTTGTCCGATTCATCTGAAAATTTCAGGGCAGATAGATCTTGACCTGAAAAACAATTTTACTACATGTCAGATTTGCCCTAAATGCTTTGGTTTTTGAGTTATTAGCCAAAACCTGCATTTCACCCCTATGTTCTATTTTTAGCCGTGGCGGCCATCTTGATTTGGTGGCCAGGTCACCGGACATATTTTGTAAACTAGATACCCAAAAGATGATTGTGGCCAAGTTTGGATTAATTTGGCCCAGTAGTTTCAGAGGAGAAGATTTTTGTAAAAGATAACTAAGATTTACGAAAAATGGTTAAAAATTGACTATAAAGGGCAATAACTCCTAAAGGAGTCAACTGACCATTTCGGTCACGTTGACTTATTAGTAAATCTTACTTTGCTGAACATTATTGCAGTTTACAGTTTATCTCTATCTATAATAATATTCAAGATAATAACAAAAAACAGCAAAATGTCCTTAAAATTACCAATTCAGGGGCAGCAACCCAACAATGGGTTGCCCAATTCATCTGAAAATTTCAGGACAGATAGATTTTGACTTAATAAACAATTTGACTCATCTCAGAATTGCTCTCAATGCTTTGGTTTTTGAGTTATAAGCCAAAAACTGTATTTTACCCCTATGTTCTATTTTTAGCCATGGCGGCCATCTTAATTGGTTGGCCGGGTCACCGGACACATTTTTTAAACTAGATACCCCAATGATGATTGTGGCCAAGTTTGGTAAAATTTGGCCCAGTAGTTTCAGAGGAGAAGATTTTTGTAAAAGTTAAGGACGGACGACGGACGACGACGACGACGACGACGGACGACGGACGCCAAGTGATGGGAAAAGCTCACTTGGCCCTTTAGGCCAGGTGAGCTAAAAAGGGTAAGACGTGGTTTGATTGCCAGTGAGACCAACTCTTCCAAAGAGACCAAATGACACAGAAATTGATAACTTTATGTCACCGTATGGCCTCCAACAATGAGCAACCCCACACCACAAAGTCCGCTATAAAAAAAAACTCAGAATGAAAAAATCAAAACAATTCGAACGAGAAAACTAACGGCCTAATTTATGTACAAAAAAATGAACGAAATACAAAAATTAAGTAACATAGCAACAATAGACAACAACTGACTGACAGGCTTATTCATACAGAATAATGCGGGGTTAAACGTATCAGCGGGATGCCAGTCCTCCATCTAATCTGGGATATTGGTGTAACAGTACAACAGTAAGAACGAACAGTACAGATTTGAGAGTATTCGCAGTTTCTGACAGCTAGTTCAAAGACAATAACACTATTAAAAAAACATGCATCTAACACTTAATCATCAATGCGTTGGGGCTACTTCGAATTTACAATTACTTAGTAACACGTGGAGTTTGGTAGTAATTTTGTACTGTTTCTCGGAATCTCATATTTGTATTTATCCTCTGCAGGGGCGGGGATCCAGCCATTTTAAAAGGGGGTTCCTAACCCAGGACAAAAGGGTATCCAACTACATGACTCCATTCAAATGCATTGATCGTCAAAAAAGGGGTGTTTCAACCCCCGGAACCCCCCCCCCCCCCCCCCCCCCCCAACTGGATTCACCACTGCTCTGTAATACATGTAATTAACAGAGCTTTCTTACATTTTGACGAAAGGTACGAACGAACGTAAAGGGAGCATGAGCATGAGAGCCTTGTTTTATCCGGTAAAACAGAAATTTTCTTAATCAAACGTATCTTTAAAAAATTAAGCATATTGCAACTAAAGCACGCCTTTAATTTATGAAAATAAAGAAAAATACGTTGCTTACGTACGCGTTAACCTAGATTACACACATTTGCGTGGGAAATGTCCAGCATGCTTTTCACCATTATTGTAGTATGATACTCTAAATTAACAACAATATTCACAATGATTTTAATTTTTAATGAGTATGCGATCATCAAATTGACAACGTGGATAATTTATATAATCGAAAAGGATGTTGCACGTTTTGAAAAAGTAAAATAAATCCTGGGGAAAAAAAGTAATGTGATCTTAATATGATCGCAGAAAACGAGTATGAAATGGAACAATTACTGTTTCCCCTTTTCTTCGAAGGTTAATGGTCGTTGCCTCAGTAAGTCACAGATGAATTTCATGGTCTGTTTTTCGACTATAAATATCTTCAGGTAATACTATATATACGCAACTGATTTGGGATCATTCTTTGACACGTCGTTAATTTGTTATAATCAAATATTAATTGTGAATTCATTAGTGGCGTATTTAGTATTTACAAAATATGATTATATAAGAGAACATTTGAAATCCAATATCAATTCCATGGGGAGGGAGACAGTTAACATACACGCACCCTAACAAAAAAATTTGATTTTACTATTTTTATTTAGATATAGTATTAATATCCACGAGACAACAGCCAACCAACAAAAAGATGATCTTGTCGATAAACATCAACGCAAATAAAATTCAATTTGAACGCTAAATATATAATTAACATCGTATAGCAAACATCAAATAGTAAAAAAAACCAGAAGATAAAGGAACAAGTAACACTCGAAGAAAAAACAGTGATTTGGGGGTTTGAAAATTAAACCATCTCTTAGCTTTGTATAATAGACAAAGGCGAAGCTTAAGGAAGGAGGCTAGGATTGTGTCCTCTTGGGTAGAGACGTTCGAGTGCGCCTCACTGCTATGTCCGCCATTGATCCCTTATATATTATAGATCAACTAAATATATGTGATAATTTGTCGGTTTAAGTCCAGGCAGTGGCAAGTATTTCATTATTAAAGTATACGCTGAAACAACCCTTCCATACGTGAGCTTAAGGTTCATGTGGACCCTATGGCTAAAATGGCCGTATTTTCATCTCAAAATTTTCTCTGAGTACAGGCAAACCTGTGCATCTGGAAAAGTTTTAAGGCATAGCATGCCCTAGATAAACAGAATTCAAATGCATTGTATGATTTAGAAAATTCATAACTTAACTGGATTTTGCCGTACACTTTTTTTCGTCTCTGCAGAAGATGATAAAATTAACAATCAGTTGAGTTTACTTTGATATGGTCCACTCAGGTACACAGTTTAAATTACCAATTATTGTCAGGTATCTATTGTCCATCTAATGTCCATGTCAATTAAAAATACTCACTTTAATTTTTACCTGTGGGGAAGTTCTCAAACCTGTTTCCCAACTTAGTTTATTTTGGCACCTTCTGGAGGAATGAAAAAAAGTGCACAGCAAAATCCTGGTAAGTTTTTATTTTTCTAAAACATAAAACATACTTGAAAGTCATTTATCTAGGGCATGCTATGCCTGAATTTTTTTTACAGATGCGCAGGTTTGTCTGTACTCTGAGTAAATTTTGAGGTGAAAATACGGCCATTTTAGCCATAGGGTCCACATGAACCTTAACACGGATGTATTGGTCGACCTATCACAAGGCAACAATGGGAAGAGAAGAGGAATAACCGCAAGTTATTAAAGTGCGTCGGATATTATATGTTTTGGAGGTGTGATTTTTTTTTAATTTTCTAATTTTTGGGGTTGCAATTTTTTGAATTTAGGAAGTATCTAATTCTTATTTTGTCTTATTTTTGTGTGAGGGGGAGCCAATGTATTTGCCTTTGTATTTTCTTCGGTTGAATAATGCAAAATATAAATTTAGAGGAGGGACGAGGGGATTAGTGCATGTTTTTTTTCTCAGGACGAGCCTAATTTATTTATCGGAAATCTTGCGGAGTTAACCCCCCCCTTTTGTGGGTGGTTTCAGTCTCGTTGAAATCTTATTCTGGAATTATTTCCAAAACATTGTGATACAAGTGGAATTAATGAATTTAAAGAGTGTTATAATCAAACTGAACGGTGTGAAAACAACTATCAGTAGTTTTTGAATGATATTTTTTTCAAATTTAACCACCAATCAAGTCAGTCGAGTAAGCCAAAGTTTTGGGAAAATGGGTAAGGGGTACAAGAAATAATTTTACCAGAAACATGTACATCACATACCTTTTATTTAGATATGTATTTTTTCAATCATTTATAACAAAGAAGTTGAAATGATATATGCATTTTGTTCTTAAAACAGAGAAATATCACAAATTTACAAAATTGACAGCATAGTAAATTTGACACAAAAAATCATCAAAATATTATAAAACTTTCTTAAATTAACACCTACAGTTTTTTTAAGTTAAATTTATTCAGATTGGTCCATTTCAACTTTAATGAAAGTATGAAAAAAAGTTTAATTGTGGAACTGTTTTTTTCACGATAATAGCCCAAAATTGGGTAAAAATTGAAGAAAAATGTATACTGAATTATCAAAATTGGGTACTTTCTTTGGGATGTGCAGCAAAAAAAGAAGTGCACTACAATATAATTTTTTCTTCCCCCATTATTTGTTTACAGTCATATAAACCCAAAAAAATCAGGTTAAAAAAGATTAATTCTAGATATGTTTGCCTTCTTAGAGGTGGAAATGTACAATATTAAATTGCATGCATGATCTGTAATAGGCAAATGTTCAAAAATGAAAGGGTAACGCCATCAAAGTTCCATAACGCTTCGATTAAGATTATATCAATATGTCAGAATAAAGGATTCCTTAAACGGGTCTTATGTGTGATTCATCAAGCGTACGTACATTTCGTCAAATCCAAAGAAAGCTCTAATATACACATATGTTTCATGCTCGGATATTGTTCACAAGCTCCAGTATTCGACTTTGGTTTTCGACTTGTCAAAGAAAGAAATAATACGTTTTGTCTATTGTTATGCAATTTATTCTAAGTCAAATGAATGCCCATTGAACATAATTGCCTTTGTCTCTTTAAAAAATTCAAGAAAGCAACGGAACAGAAAAAAACGAATAAAACGAAATGAAATAAAAATAATAATGAAATATATCATAATAATGAAACTAAATGCATTTTATATCTCCCTATGCTTATCGGTCGTTCAACTATCCCTGATCTTTTTTGCTCTTAATACAATTGCATATCACGGCTTTGTGACATTAAATACGCTGAACTACTAGTTGGCAAAATACAATCGTAACTTCTCGGCCAATTCTGTACACAGACTAAATTCAGTACAATAACTTAGTGCAGCCAGAAATGCCGAGTACAGTGGAGAGAACTTGTAATCTCTCATCAAATCTGAGTCAGAATCTGTATTTTTAAGTTTACAAATATCTGCAGGCAAAAATTTCAGCCGTTCAGCATTAAAGAAAGTACAATCATCTCATCACCTACGACATTTATGTTACATGAATCACATATTATTTCTGATCTATCAATGCTATAAATTCTACCACATTCAATAGGTAACCTATGACTACTGCTACTATATTTACACAAATTAATTCTTAGATCAAAAGGCAATGTAGTTAAATAATCTTCAAAACCAAACTCAGACTTGTACATTCTATAATTTAAACATTTAAATTGTTGACGTATTAAATAGCTGAGCCTTCCATTCATTTACAAACAAATTGTGGCAATAGCCCCACAGGACGCAATTACAAGTGGACACAATTACGAACGATTTCCAATGTTTGAGATCATATTTATTTATATTTATCAATAAATGTTTTTATAAATAAAAACCCTATTAAAATTCCCTTGTTTTCATGATAATACAATGTATGTGCACTTGGTGAATGTTGATGACGATGACAAAATCATTCTGAAAATATTATAAGAACGGCAATCTGGCCTGCAAGTTATATAAAAAAAAATTAAGGTAAGTGCATATTGCCTTCTATTGTTAATATATAGAAAGAAAAATATCTCATGATTCTGTTCATATGCGTGATGCCTTTTATCTTGCCCTAATAACCCCACAATTGACGTTTTTTAGACTATTTTGACCATATAAATTTTATGGTCAAATGAAAATATGTTAATTTTATTGAAAAGTGCAGAGAACTCCGAAAGAAATGTTGACCTATATAAAAAAAATCATAGATGAATGATAAGTACACCACCGAAATGGATAAACTTGAATTTAGTGCTCCTTTAAAGGAGGAACTTACATAAAAACCAAAAAAATCAGAAATCTTTCCTTTACACATGACTGACATTTCGTCTGCAACCACTGCTGAAGAAATTGAAGTAAAAACAAACTTGTGCATCTTATTTTCCTATGAAAATGTGTTTGAGATAAAGATTAATGTATGCTTTATCAATCTAGACTGATGTCATTGATTTCTTTTGCAAGATATATCAATAAAGTGCTGTTCGGCCATATGTGGCTCTCTTGACCCGTAAAACGAGGTCACGCAAATCTTACTAAAGTATCCTAATGTGAATAAAAATTTATGTGGGATATGATGCAAAATGGAAAGCCTACATACATCTTAAATTCTATGGTATAAACAATTCAAGAAAAGTAGTCTACATAAAAAAAATATTAATCTTAGTTCAAAAATCGTTCGTATTTGTGTCCGGTGAGGCCGTAAATTTTTTTTATCGAGGGTATAGTTTGCCGGCTTCGATGGTCGACAGACCCGCGGTAGCCCGCGCGGGTCTATTGTGCGGCTTCCCGATGAAAATTTCACCCACGTAAAAAAAATTTGCTACTGTTTCACATTTTTTGACAACTGACAGTTTGTATCTATATATATATATATATTGATTATTCCAGGCATTAATAAAACCACATTCAGATAATATATCTTTTACACAATTCAACCACTTAGAGTCGTATACATTACCAGAATCAAGTTTATATAGCATTTCATACAATGTACGAGAAATAAAAAGGTTACTATTTCCTGAAGAAGATGTTGTCTCCCTTATCAAATATTCTAAAATTGGAAACAAAGCCGGTGGTGAAAGCAGTATAGATCTTTACATAAGAATTAGTTATAAGAGAGAACTGGAATACGATTGCATTTTCGCAAAATCAAAACAATCGATTTGGTAAAATCGTGTATGGCGAAATATTGCAAGTGAGTTTTTAGTTATTTACAAAGTGTTTTATTTTTTTATTTTTAGAAATTTTGGTCTAGTCTATAGATGATTTCTTTTATATCTGGATGGATTTTTGTCAGGGGCGGCTTCAGCTTTTCTTAAAAGTTCCAACTTTATGTTCCCATTCAACGGAGTAGGACAGAAGATGGCAGGAAAATAAAAAAAAACACCAACATATTACAGAAATTCCTATCAGGAATATAATAATGATGTCAAAATTTATCAAATCCTCATGTTGTAAGAGTTTCATTATATATATACGAGATAAGCACATGCATATATTTTAAATTGAACAACATTCTAGCCAATGTCATTTGATTTCGCTCTACCTGCCAATGTGTTGCAGTATTGACCTTCAAATTAAGTCACGTGTGTTTGTCGCATTGGTAAATAAATCTATAATAGTAAATGGAGGATATATTTGCCTTTGGTATATATTTGCTCATTGATAACAGCAAAAGAGATCTGTTGAAATAAGGTAGGTCTCTCAATTGCTGAAAATAGCACTTACTTATCTGTATTACGGTTGCCTAAGAGTTTATTTAAAAATTTCACTGTCTTTTGGTTGCATTTTGTGAGTTATAGTTCAAAGTTTAAAAAGTTTATTTATAGACGTCATAGACGAATATCATTATACAGATAACACAAATCGAATAGCAAAAATATGGTTTGACTGATTGATTGATTGATTGATTGATTACTGTTACCAAATATCAAGTGACAAATTACACTGTTACATGCATATTCAAGTTAAACAGAATGACTCAATAATATGTATATAGTTAAAACCTTCAATTTACCAATGTCACCTTCTTCATTTAACTTTTCACATGTCAGAGAAAATCAGGATACTATTTCAAAAAGGCTTCCAATAGAATTTATTTTCTTTTATAGACCAAAAGACAATATCCACCTGGCATAATGTTAAAACATTTTTTTTTAACGTTTTTTACGTATTTTACGGGAAAATGTATTTTTGTTTACAGTTAATTAACACAAATCAGTCAGGATTCTACTTCGTCTGAATTATCTCCCCATTACGCCACCAAATTTTTAAATAATAGACAATTTTCATAAAACAGTCGATTGTGGTAGCTCCAAATACAGAATGATTTTTTTGTGTGTGCATAAGCATGAATTCCGCCGAAAAAAATCCCAAATAAAGAAAACAGATTGACCCTCTTAAAGCAGTAATTTGCATCTACCCCCGGCGAAAGTTTTTTTTTAATAAAAATCCCGAAAAAGGGCAGTAATTTCATCAAAAAGAAAGTCGAGTATATCATTTAGCTCACCTGGCCCGAAACTGTTCTCATCACTTGGCATTCGTCGTCCGTCGTCCGTTTTCGTCGTTAACTTTTTACAACTTCTTCTAGAGAACTACTGAATGTTCCTTATGAAGTGCTGACCAAGTGTTGTTACTTTGTAGCTGACCCATCATCCAAGATGGCCGCCAGCAGCCAGGGGACTTAGTTTAACATAGGAGCATATGGGATATACATACAAATGTCTTTTTGTCGAGCCTTCGACTTTAGTTGAAAAAGTGAGTCATAGCGATCCTACATTCCGTCGTCGTCAGTGTCGTCAGCAGCGTCCACAAATATTCACTCTGTGGTTAATGTTTTTGAAATTTTTCTCAAACTATCCTGGATTTCTACCAAACTTGGACAGAAGCTTGTATATGATCATATTAAGATAGTATCCATAAGTAAATTTGGTTAAAAAAAACCATTTTATCCGTAATTTATCTGTAAAAGAACTTAGTTTTCTGCCAGGAAACAATACATTCACTCTGAGGTTAAAGTTTTTAAAATTTCTGTTGAGCCTGCGATTGACAGCAAAAGTAGACGAGAAACTGGGTTCTGCTGAACCCTTACAATTTTTTTCAGAGAACCATCAATGGAATGAAACCAAACATAGCATAAATGTTCCTTGTGAGGTGCTGATGAAGTGTTTCTATTTTGTTGCTAGCCTGATTTACTGTTTAAGATAGCCACCGGGATTAATTATTTAATTACAGGGTCAGTATTAAACCAAATTTGGCCTCAATCATTATTTAACTATCTGTTATGATTTTTATCTTTTTTAAGATTTCAAAAACCCAAGTAGAGTCATGTGAGCGACACAGGCTCTTGAGGGCCTCAGGGGCGTGTTTTATTGGTCTCTTCTGTACATCTCCAGAATGTCTTCTGGTGAAGAGTTCAAAAAAATGAATCTGGACCTCTTCTGGAGATATTCTACGGAAGATCAATAAAATAAAAAAATGTAATTGCCGTCGAATACAGCGGCAGGTTCTTGTTATGTTGGATGAATTAAATTAAGTTTACGATTTTTTTAAGAAAATTAAGATACGTCCAGTAGACATGACTGTAAAATTGTGCTCTGTTCGTTACAATTTTCTTTATGCTTTTCTTCAATTCAATGTTGCTAAACAAATCAGGCTTTATCCCCCACTATTTGATTTTTAAGAACAATCTTATCCTGCACAAGAATTCGTTAATATTTGTCTGGAATATGACTCGGATCAATTTACAAAAAGGACATCTTAGTCTATCTATTTATTTTTTAAAGTAACCGAACTGGATTATTTTTGTATAAAGCAAAGCTTTCAGGAAGTTTCAAAATCATTTTTTTCTGGTGGTCCTTGAAGAAAATCTCCTCAGGTCCTAACTATTATTTCTAATGCAAAATTTCGATGGTCAAAACCTTCGGACTACCACTTTTCAAATGCTTTCATTATATATCGATCCATATGTTAGTATGCAACGTAAACCAGACGTTTCCTATACTTTTCTTTTTAATAAATTTTAACAGTTGGTTGTGTACTGATTGATACTTCAGTCTGGGAGAACAATATTTATTTCAGAACAAGTTGCAACTAGCTTTGAACAAACTTCCAGTAATTGCAAATACTCTTTGTTCGATGTTTTGAGTCTATAGTCTTAATGTTAGTTGGCCGGTTTCTTTTGAGTATCTCGTACCGATCTTTTCAGTTAATCAAATTGCAACTGATTTGCACAGGTTGTTCTTATATTGTACTGCTACACTACTGTTTCAGCTTCGAGGAGGATCGAGCGCTCACTTGTAAACTAGTTGTTGTACTGTTAAATCACTGTCCCTGGATAGGAAATGGTTGGGATCCCGCTACTATGTTTAATCCCGCCACATTCTGTATGTATGTGCCTGTCCCAAGTCAGTAGCCTGTAAGTCAGTGACTTACAGGCTACTGACTTGGGACAGGAACTCGGTGGTTGCCGTTTGTTGCTGTGTTACTTCTTTGTTTTTCGTTCACTTTATTTTATACATTAATTAGGCCGTTAGTTTTCTCCTTTGAATTGTTTTACATTTGTGATTTCGGGGCCTTTTATAGCTCACTATGTGGTATTGGCTTTGCTTATTGTTAAAAGCCGTATGGTCAGGTGACCTATGGCTGTTAATTTTTGTATCATTTGGTCTCTTGTGAAGAGTTGTCTCATTGGCAGTCATACCACATCTTCGTTTTTATATAATCAACTTCTGCCATATTCTTTATGAACCTGTTCCAAGTCAGGAGCATGTAGTTTAGTGTTTGTCGTTGGTTCATGTCTCAACTCATATTTGGTATTTTTCAAATTGTTTTGTTTTGTATAATTAGGCCGTATTAGTTTTATCGTTTGAATTGTTTCACACTTTCATGGCGTTTTATAAACGGCTTTACAGTATCGGGTTTTTTTTTATTGTTGAAGTCCTTACGGTTTCCTATTATTGCTTTCATCCACTACTTCATATTATGATAGTTGCGTCATCAGCAATCAGATCACATCTCTTCGTTTTTATATTATATACCCGACTTTTTCTCTCGTGTTTTCCTGAACATGCATGAAATATTTGTCACTGGGCGTTAAAAATTAGCATCAATTTTGTGTTAAATAAGAAAAAACCATCTGATATTTATTTATTTGTTGGGATGGGGGACATGAGATTTTCGTTTATGAATATGGTTGCCTGGTAAGAGCAAAACAAAAATAGGCATGATTAGCGACAAATTAAAATGAATAATGATGTCCTCTTTCCTTCTTCATTCCTCATCTATTGATTTAAACTGACTACTAGCCCAATCATGAGTATTGAAATTAGCGTTAATCACTAATGAAAATATAATAAAGAAAATGTAAAAAATTAAAAGTTCAATAAAATTGTAAAGTTTAATAAATAAAAGAAAAATTGAAATGAACTAGCAACCTCAATCAGGCATGCGCCGGAAAGTAATCTTCAAAATGTTGATGGTTTTCTGTACCTAAAGAAGAATCAAAATCCCGTCTCTAGAATTTCAAAGAGTTGTCCCTTAACTGTTACTGTCCGTGCAGTTCTTATATTCATCCAGCTTATCGTCCTACAGATATGTCCTACTAAGGCTGTCATACCATAAAAACGTTTATAACAAAGCTCACATTCTAGTATATCTTCATTAATTAATTTATGAATGTCATTTAGACTAAACGACGCCATGTTTGTTTTGTGCCTCTGCTGTCTAAACCACCTATTTAAAAAGAAGAGGTGGAAGAGAGCCAGAAGATCTTCCCAATGCAAAAAAATAGAAATGGACCTCTTCTGGCTCACTACCGAAGAACAAAAAAACACGCCCCTAGTTTTGTTTAGGAGTGTTTGACTTGAAAACGTGTAAAAGACGAATATTTCACACATCACCTCGCTTCAGATTCTATTATTTTTATATTTTTAGGCTTTAGGTTGACACATGCATGATGGTTGATATACGGTAATAACAATAAAGATTTACAGTACTTATATAAATACAAACGAAATATATGGGTCTAGTAAAATACCTTTCTATTGAGTCAGAACAGCAGTAAAGGTGTGTTCGAATAATAAATTTTACTGAAAGTACTTGACGACAGACTTGCATATCTTCAAAAAGACTTCATTTTGAGTGTTTGTTATCTAGGATAATTAGTCTTCAACCACTGAAAACGTTTTATCTGCCCTTCCATGAAATATTTAATTAAACTGTTTTTTAATATTTTTTTTAACTTTCTTAAATTCCACCTGACAACCGTTCAGATAATAATTTAAAGTTGAACATGCAGATGCATAAAAGTGCACTAATTGATGCTAAATAGCTAGTGGACACATTTATCTTTTAGAATACAGCTTGCATATAATGATCGTAATAATGCTATGTATGTGGATATATTTATCAGTTTTCGAGAGCTAACTATATAAATTGACAGCGCGTTATCACTGCAAATATAAACAAGAAGATGTGGTATGATTGCCAAGGAGACAACCCTCCACAAGAGACCAAAATGACACAGAAATTAACAATTATAGGTCACCGTACGGCCTTCAACAATGACCAAAGCCCATACCGCATAGTCAACTATAAAAGGCCCCGAAATGACAATGTAAAACAATTCAAACGAGAAAACTAACGGTCTTATTTATGTACAAAAAATGAACGAAAAACAAAAGTGTAACACATGAACAAACGACAACCGCTGAATTACAGGCTCCTGACTTTGGACAGGCACATACATACATAATGTGGCAGGGTTAAACCTGTTAGCGGGATCCCAACCTTCACCCTAATCTGGGACATTGGTATAACAGTACAACATAAGAACGAACTATAAAAGCAGTTGAAAAAGGCTTAACTCATCAGATGGACAAAAATACAAGTGGACGTGGCCGGGAACTTGAACATTCCAAAAACAAAAAGACACCAGGAACAGATCTGAGAATACTCTCAGTTAACTGACAGCTAGTTCAAAGCCACTAACAACTAATAAAAAAAAACATACATCTAAGACTAAATTATCAATCCGTACACATCCAACATCGAATGGATTTAGTGTAAAGACGTCATAAACAGTCCGAGAAAACATGACCTGGTGCCAAAGGCTTCCATTTTTACGATTATAAAAAAATGGTGGCGTAAAAGGGAGATAATTTTAGATGAAGTAGAATCCTGACTGTTTTGACTGGCTAGTGATTACGTAAAGTCAGAAAAAAAGAGGGGTTCGATATTCACTAAAACCGGCAATTGGACTTCATTTCCTTTCACTTGCTATAAAACTGAAAACATGGTTTGTACAACCACAGTTCAAAGTCCCTAATGCAAATAGATTGTTTTTGTACTGTTCAATATTTAATTTATACCGGAAAGTTGAACTTGGTGCCAACTTAAAATGGAAAGTTAATGGTGATTACTATAACTGGAAAGTTGAAACCTATTGGCTGAACAATAAGTCCGGCAATTGTAGACATTCAGAGTAAAAATTAAATTAAAAAAAAAATGGGTGTTTTTCTTATGGTCAGGTAGGGGCATCATTCGTGTCTTACAGACAGCTCATCGATATATCAAGCTTCACTGCTCCACTGTGTATCATTATGGGCCGGCACTACACGCGTTTCTGCATTTTATTTTTATTTTCTGCGGTATACATACATGTATGAAATTTAAAGATTTTAGGTAATTGAAATGAATATTTTTTTCCCATTAATTTGTATATACATTGTAAGAAGAAGATGCCAAACATTAATAACAATGAATGTTCATTGTTATTATGCACACAATGAATGACCCCTGATTCGGGGATTCCTCAAACCAGGTTATTTTTAGAAGCGAAAACAAGGTACCAAGTTCTTACAACAAATCGTGGACGGTCGGAACATGGGAAATGATTTAAAGTTTGCGTTTCTTTTCCTCAAAATAGTTGATTATTATATATTACATCATTTAGAAAAAAATCATAATGAAGATATCTTTACTTTCATCGTAAACGATTTCGAGAATTTTCATGGGATGACATGTTTCAGAAACTGAAAGTGAATTGGCGAACATGATATGGAGTAACTGTACGTGAGACAAATGAATATTAATTTCAATACGTGTTAAAACCAAATATGGAACTGTTTTTATTGTTGTCCTTCATCTTTAAGTCACCATGAAGCATTCGACAATGATCACTATTTATCACTTGTAGTAAGTTGAAGTTGACCCGTCACAACGGTTTTAAGCAGAATTCATGGTTTAACATCATACAAAGCTACATTCTTCTTTTTATTATCACTGTTTGTTTATAGTTTTAAATTTCACCAAAACCGAATAGTAATGGAACATCATGTCTAGGAGTTCTCAACCTTTACTGAGAGGAATAATTTGACATTTGTTTGCTTTAAGATTTTAATATTTTTTTGTCAAACGAAGTTGGGGAAGGCACAGGTGCTTTGAGGACAGGATCCTTATGAGCCCCATATAGTCCCTCCCCTTATTATCATAAATCTCAGATTTTCGATATATATCACTTTGTGTACATATATATACTATATCATATTTATACTTTAATTTTTTGGCATTCAGTTATGTCTGCTTAAAGGGGGATGGATGTCCTTTCTGAGTGGTTGTAAAATTTATACATTTTAAGGGGTGTATTTGGGTGTTTTTATCTGACAAGTAAAATTTACGCAAAAAACTTCTATGAGTCTTGCAGCAGTTAAACAGTTGTTTCCATGAAAGCCCATTCACACAATATGTACAGAACTATATCTGATAGGTCTTAATTTTATATCTGATAGGTAGTTTTTCATGATGTTTTTTTTGATACATATGAAAAATCTCCCCATTTCCCACTGTCAGAAATTAACTGGATGGCCCATTACTTCGCTCTATAGTCGAGATTCACGTTGATAGTAAACATGCATATTTAGGTATAAATATGTATATTAGTATTATATGGTACAAATAGTATATATCGAAAAATCTGAGTTTATGATAAAAGGGGGACTATATGGGCTCATACAGGATCCTGTCTCAAGCCCTGTGGGGGAAGGATTAGTTTTCATTTTTCGTCACAAAGTTCAAGTGACTTTAGTCCAATATTTAATTTGTGAAGTAAAAGTCATAGTCTTGAGATTTTGTTTCATAGATGCGTCTTGAAAACCAGGGGTCCTGATAAAATGTATGTTTGACCTACATTAAAAATGAGTGAGTGATTAAAAGCTTGGCAATGGACGATTAAAGTCATTCCAATATTATGATTGTTAAAACATACTTTGCACTTTTTAACACCATAAACCTCATATTTCGGCCCAAAAAATTGGTGCTTGCACAATTAATCTCTGTTGTCATTTCTTGATATAGGTACCAAAGCAAATGATAAATGAGAGCAAACAGTACCTATTTTATCCTATTACAGTAACAACAATTCGCTGCTATCGCCGTATAGTTTTATGAATTTATTACATGAATACTCTGTGTGAATAAATAGTTAAATTAAGAAATAATTCATGGAACGTAGATTTGTTTTCATTTAACCAGGTTGGTAACAGCCGGTTTTGTGTTGTATGCGTTGCGCTAAAGTAGATATACTGTGATTATATGGTTGACGAAATATGTGTTCATATTAGAATTCTAAATGCAGTATTGTTTTCGCTGTATTTTACAATGTGAAGGTTTAGTAGTATAAAACCAGGTTCAATCCACCATTTTCTACATTGAAAATGCTGTACCAAGTCAGGAATATGACAGTTCATTGTCCATTTGTTTTTGATGCGTTTTGTTATTTGATTTTGCCATGTGATTGTGGATTTCGAATTGATTTTCCTCTGAGTTCGGTTTTTTGTGATTTTACTATTTATCCTATATTCTTCGAAACGTCAAATGATAGTTGAGGATAGTGTGCGTTTATGAAATTTGAAAGATAAGAAGAACTAAGTCTTGATCTAACGGGCTTCACGTGGTTTTTCCTCGTCTCCGGGCGGTACCTATATATCCGGTGGTAATGTTATACAGTGTGTTTGTCTAATATAAAGTGTGTGGAACTATAACAGAGCAGAGTATTCCATTTCTAATTTTATAAATCTACTGTTTGGTTGTTGCCTCATTGGCATTTACTTCATTGTAAGTACATAGTTATGTTTCGTATTCGTTATAAAGTTATTTTATATAGTATGGATCGATATTCTAAATAAACTTGTTTATTGTATCTTAGTTTTCATTGGAAATGTCAAAGAATTTTGTACCCTACATCTTGAAGAGGATTTATCCATTTCTGCTGAATCATGGTGTATAGAATGCCAAACCTTTCTTTGTCTACAATGTGAAAAGGATCACAAGAGAAACAGAGCGTTCAAAGCGTCACCCGATCATATCCATTGTAGAATACAAGCAACTACCTGTACTCATTTTAGAATCGAGCAATTGGTGTGATTCACATGACAAAAAATATGACTTTTTCTGTCATTTCCATGACACTGCTGGTTGTGTTACATGCATTAAAGATCAGCATAAAGAATGCAGAGATCTAAGTCCTCTTGAAGATGTCACGAAAGGTTTTAAAATCTTCTGCCACAGTTGAAAAGGTTAAAAATGAACTGCAAAACCTTAATGATGATGTTATCAAGATAACTTCTTATTTAGATTCAAGACTGATCTCTCTCCAAAAGCAGAAAGTCCAAATGGTGGAAGAAATTCAGTGTACGAGGAAGTCCGTAAACAATCATCTCGATAAAATTGAAAAAAGAATTTTAGACGATTTGGATACAGAACTTTTTAAAATTAAATCAAAATTGGAAAAAATGTTGAACGAACTTAAAAGTAAAAAGACAAAATTAGACAGTTTGCACAATGACTTTACCAAGATGATGGAGTTTGCGACAGATTTACAAACATACAATGCCTTGAGACAAATTGCTAAGATTACAGGCGAAGAATCCAGTAACATTGACAATCTAAAAGGTAAATACGAATTAAAGGACCTACATGTGAAAGTAGAGATTGTGGAAGCACTCCGGTCGGTTGAAAAAAATATAACGGCTTTTGGTAAGATAATTGTTAAAACTGTACCGTTCAATTTACAACTGAAATCGTTGAAAGAACTCCAGATAAATGTACTTCTTCCACTAAAACCAAAATTAATCAGCACATTGAACATTTCCGGTGTAGGCCAATGCAAGATACATGGCTGTTTGATTTTACCTCAAGAAAACTTCTTATTTGTTGACAGAAGCAACAAACGCATACTGTTATTTTCTCAAGATGGAACATTTAAAAGAACTGTTATCACTTTTGTAGACAGTCCTTCTGATGTTTGTTACATAGAAGATGACATAGTGGCAATCACTTTTCCTGAAGCACGTTTGATTCATTTAGTTGATACTGAAAAAAATAGAATAAAAAATACCATAAATATCAAGGGCTATGGATATGGTATTGAAAGTGACGGGGAAAAATTATTTGTCAGAATTTCAAACCAAGACAGTTTTATTGTTCTTGATTTGGAGGGAAACATTTTAAGACGCATTCAAATTCCAGGAGAATGCATCACTCGATTTACAATAATAGAGAATAACATTATATGTACGAACTGGGATACAAGTGAGATCTTGTCTTATGACATGAACGGGAACCTGCTCTGGAAATATAGGCATGATGAAATTCGGAAACCCATAGGAATAGCTAAAGATACAAGTGGAAACATTTATTTATCTTGTCAAGATTCTGATAAGGTCGTTGTTTTGTCATCAACCGATAGAATCAGCTTCACCTTTCTATCAAATTCAGACGGCTTGAATAAACCATTCTCACTTCATATTGATCAACAACGGTCATTACTTCTCGTTGCAAATGAAAAAGACGGAAAAGCATTTGTTTATCATATTCCAAAATAATTTCAAGTACTCCTGTTTATGTGTCAAAAACGTTACTCTGTTACATTTGGTGCCGGTTCTTATGGTATTGCGATTTTTTTTTAACCAATAAAAACTTGATCAAACCAAACAAGATAGAATCATTATTCATTCCAATTCTGCAAATTATTCGTATATTGAGATGACATCTTTGCCCTTCTCAAGTATGATTTTATTTTCACTTGTGTCTACTAGCAATGACAACAAAAGTAAGCAACATTCGATTTTCAAATCATACCGCTGAGCAGTGACTTTAAAGTAAAAGTGGAGCTTTTTTACAAAATTTCTGTTGAGAAAATTGACAAACATGAATGTTGTCTTAATGTTTTTATGGTATTTGCTTCATCAAACATTTTAAAGGAAAAGACATCACATTCAACGTAAATGGTCAAAGATGTTTTGGAGTGTATCATTCTTCAACTGTACACCTTTTTTATACACATTTTTCATTGATAATCTTTATTGCCATAAAAGCATGAAAACAGCTAGTAACAAACAAAGTGCAAACTCCATAAAACATGATAGAAACATAATCTTGAATGATTAAGTCCCCAAGACTACAACAATACTAATGTCTTTCATTCAAATTGAAACATACACACAAACACACATGCGCTCTCTCTAATATGAACAGAATTTATAACATAATGAACAAAAATAAATCATGTAACACATAAAATAAGATAACAAACAACAATTTACTGAATATTGTACAGTTTCAATGGCACATTGAATTACGGCCGGTATCAGGTATATGTTTCAGTTCACTGCACATACAAGTACACCCTGCTGATATAGGTTCGAATACTTCTCTGTACTCGTCTATGTCTGCCGAATAACGTCGTAGTACTTTTGTGTAATATTTGACCTCTCTGCATTCTTGTTTTTCACAGCCGTTTCTTATGTTTTGTAATCCCGTAGTGGTTGAACCACAAGCATTCGTATTTCTGACACGACACACAGCTTCTGTTATTTCTACTGGAATCCTGTTATTGTCAACGTTTTTCTGAAATCGCCAAGGACAGGTTGACCTCTCCGCCATATGGACGTAACTAGGGTCACACGTGATTGGATAATTTGTTTCTGTAATGTGTTTATAGGAATCTGGAATGAAAGGTAATTGTCCCTGTCTGTAATCCATGTTCTCCGCCATTATTGCCTTTGTTTCATTTGTAAGTGTATTCAATGTTCGTATGATGGAATTCAATCTCACATGTGTTGGATATGGAGAACAAATAGTCACAAATAAAGTTATCAAAGCTACAACCTGTAAAAAAGAGTAAATTGTAAATAGTCTGGATTTAGGCACCGTATGCACCCTGCAATTGTACAAACGAATATCAAACTATTGCCATTAAAAACAGTAATTTTTTTCCCGAACTAAAATTGGCCTTTCGCTAGCTAGCACCTTTACAGATAATATACAAAGGCATGCAACCCTATGCATATTTTCAAATTAATTAAGCAGTGTATATAAAGTGCGAATCCAGCTAGTTCATTTTTACTGTTATATGCGGGTATGTCTATTGTAGAATAAAGGATCATGGGAAAACTGTATTTGTTTACGTTTTGAAAATATCAAGTTAAAGAATTTTAAGTTAAGTTTTAACATATTTTCATTGTGATATGTCTTTATAATATACAAACATAGCATTAAACTTCAAATAAGTGTTATAAAAGCATCATAATATAGCATATCGATTATTGAAAGCGATCCATTTAACTATAGATGCGATGAATTATCACTGTTAGTGCAGTCATTATTAATGTAGAATTTTCAAAGATGCGAGGAATTTTTATTGTAGAATTATGTGATAAATGCACTTGCAACAAATGAAAAAAAACTTAGTTGATGACTTTAGGATTTATGATACATGTATTTTCCAATTGAAATACAAACTCCTCATTCATTCTTCATCAAATATATAGCTTTTCAAACTTGTAACAAAAGCGATTCTCAAAATGTCATATTGTATTCTTCAGATTACGTTTCTCCTTGATTTTAACTTATATAGTGAATCACTGGAGCATGACAGCAGCGGGCCCTCTTAAGCAGTCAGTGGGCCCTTACTTATGAAAAATTCTAGATCCGCGAATGGATACTACCACACAGGTAAAACCATGCACATTTGGGTTATTGTACACGAAATGCATGCTACAATTCATTTTTGTTGATTTTAGACCCTTTGGAACTCTATGTGGGCTATTTCAGCAACTAGGCAAAAAATCCCCAAACTTGATACATGGTCAGATTCAGCATGTCAACGAATTCCAAATATCTATATTAAAGGACTTTTGTCTATAAATTTGGACCCCACAAAATTGAAAAAGGGACCAAAAATATGAAAAAATGCATGCATCGGATACTTTTGTTATTGAAGGCATGACTGTAACAATAGGATGAATATACAAAAATATCTTTTTCTGGGGTCTCATTGGGGGGTTCTGATCCCGGATCCCGCTTACTGTTTTGGCAGATTCCCGTATTCCGCTTATTGTTTTGTCAGATTCCCGTATCCCGCTTATACTATGCAGTTCTAATTTTTTGTAATTATCCGTGTCCCGCTAGACTTCATTTCCCGTTTTTCTCTACACAATCATTTGACTTTCACCTGTCACGCTTGCAAAAAATCGGCAATCCGGCGTGACGCTTATACCCAAATGCGACCCACTATTTTACTCTATTTTGACTCATATAAAGCCCATTATAAATATATTAAAAAAGTAGCGTAGATTTTTTCATCCCTTTTCATCCCGTGTCGTTTCGTTTTTGAGCCATATAGATGTCGTATGTGACAATGAGACAACTCTCCATCCGAGTCACAATTTATAAAAGTAGACCATTATACGTCAAAATACGGTCTTCAACATGGAGTCTTGGCTCACACCGAACAGCAAGTTATAAAGGGCTCCAGTGTAAAACCTTTTAAACGGGAAAACAAAGGTGCAATCTATATCAAGATGTACGTAATTAGTGGTGAAGTGTCATGGAAATGGATAAAAAAAAAAAGGATAAAAATCTCTATACGCTTTATAAGAAACTAAATGGAATACATTTGAAATAAATGTTATTTCTATTGAATTTAGTAGTGTTTTAAAACCAAACTTTTATCCGTAAGTTAAATTTTATCAAATCTTTCTCTTACTTTATCTATTATTTGAGCAAGTCGGCTAAATTAAGGCTTTACAGCTAATTTCCTAATGCATGTAAAGCAAAACTTTGGTTGGCTTGCTTGCTTTGTTTGTATAATTGTTTATACAAACTTTGTAAATAAGATTGACATTTTTAAACAATATGAATCGGCATAGTTTAACCTGTATTTTTAATATTTGAATTAAATTGGGTGTTATCATAATGATTATCCAATAAAAAAGCAAGCAAAATCAACTAAAGTCTTGCTCTACATGCTTAAAGAAATGAGCTGTAATAGATAAAAAAAATAATAATTATACAGTGAAAATGCACCGCATATACAATACTAATGATTCGCTCCACAGTTAAAATGAAAGAATAGTATCATTATTCGACAGTAAACATGACTAGCATTACGAAATCATCATAGTGGAATTTAGTTAAATATGAAGAAACTGAATGACAAAACATATTCTACGTTATACAACTTTAATAATTGTATTAAAATGAATATTTTTTACTGCAACAACATCTGTTAGTTATAAAGCACCTGTACGATCTGTTCGTGAAATGTCCTAAAAATTCACCTATTTTGGTATATATTTCACAGTTGGATGGCTTTAGGCGCGATAAATCCCGCTCGCATCTCTTACTTTGTTTTATTAGTATTATGTATTTCTGAACATATACATTTTAACTATTTTTCTTCATTTTCTTCAAAAATTAAAAAAAGTTCGTCTGTTTATTTATCATTCTACATTAGACATTTATGGCATATACAGTAAAAATGATATTTTAGGATCCGCACTTTTATACATACACTGATTAAGTAACCGTTTGAAATATTTTTAGTAAAATTACAGAAATCACCATGGGTTAAAAGAAAACGACTAAATGAAATGAAAAACAGACTAAAACACAACATAAAAAACCCGTAGATTGAGTAACACAAACCAAACCAAAATCAACTAAGGTGCTCCGGAATGGTCAGTAGTTCATTATAATGGTCATTTATAATAGAACACTATTGGAAGCCAGTTTGCATTAGTTGAGTTTGGGTGAAACTTTGACCTTATACAGAAGATTAAAACAAAAACGACGACAATTTAAGCTGGCTATACCGAATTATGGGTACATCAGCATTGACTTTGTTGCACTGATCACATCGAACAAAGATTATTGGCCATTATCATGATCTGGTATCTTTCAATTTGTCACATAGCTACATAGTTGCACAGTTTCTGCATACTAGTTTCGATGAACAGATGCATTTTTATAGAAATGATGTAAAGCAAAGGAACAATGCAAATATACGAGCCAAGTTGTGAACCCATTAACAATAAAAACCGACAAATACTGTTTACTTTCAAAATAAAGTCATCATTGATACCAGGATTAAATTTTGTATTTACGCCTGACGGGCGTTTCGTCTTCAAAAGACTCACCACTGACGCTCGAATTAAAAAAAAGTTAAAAAGGCCAAATAAAGTACGAAGTTGAAGAGCTTTGGGGACCAAAATTCCTAAACACTTTCTCCATATATCAGTCTTACCTCTAAGCTGTTTCATTACATGTAAAACTTCGGTTTAGATTGATGTAAGAGCTTTCAAATTTGTTTTTGCGCTATCTGTAACGTAGCAAAATATAGTTACAAATATTGAATATAATGGGCCTTTTCCCGCTGATGGTGTGACATAAATATGATGAATTTATACCAAATGAAGAATAAAGTAAATATATTATCTTTTTTCATAAATTACACATTGACTTCATTTTTTTTTACAATTTAAGGGGTGTGAAAATTTCAGTGTAGTTCCATTAAATATTTTATCCATTAAAGTGTATCGAAACTATTCAAAGCACTTAACAACCTTGTAATTTAAATAGAATACCATCATTTACATGAACTCAGTTGTGGTAAAACAACAGTACAATTTTTTTTATAGTTATTCATAATTAAAGGTGTTACATCTTACACTTTAAATCAGTAATGTCTAAATCCACAGAATGTCTACCTTTATAACTGTACTAAAAACGTAAGACACTATTTTGTCTGATACCACCATCACTTGTAAGATAATGCAGAACTGTTGGAAAATACTGGACCCAGACTACTGATCTTTTGGAACTTATAACGTAAAGAAGTAAGGGAAATATCCAGACAAGGAATGTAGAAATAGAAGAAAATCCTTATTACATATATATAATTTTAATGTGTAACAAAATACCATTTTTCATTTTTATTGTCTTTTGATAACCCTTTTCTTATTAACAAAGGGCGAGCAGGATACTTCATTGTACCATATACCCGGATATATCAAACAATTTTGTTTTATAAATTTTATAAACTGACCGTATTCGTACATGTAGATACATTTTAACATGCTGAACCAATCTGTAAGTTTCATCCTGAAGTGGCTATTGTGTCTTGTACTCATTGAAAAATGGTATCCAATATGATAATAAAATCACTATTCTTCCGAAAAGAAACATGGCGTTATGAAGTGTAAGGTTTTTCATAATGGAATATAGGAAGAGGAAGACCCACATTGTCAAGTAGTTTGTCAATCATAATCCCTTTAAACGGGGGACTTGTATTGTATATCTTGATTTTAAATGAACCATTACCATTTTCATAAATATGCGCTTGATGTAATATAGTAGTCTACGTTTCGAATTTTGTCAGGCCATAGTTATTTATTTTTAGTTTTACGAATTCTCCGACCCTAAATTTTGTCGAATTAGAAAAAAAATTATATCGGAAAAATATAGGGTTTTTTTTATTTATTTTTTTTCTTGCCCGCCACTCTGCACAGCGCTTGCAAGAATAGGAATGCATCCTATCCGTGTTCATTGCCAATTTCAACGTTGTTGTCTTGAGCATGATCACAGTGAGCATGATACTCACCTCAAGTCTTTTGAAATTATTCTTCTAGTTATAATGGGGTTTTTTTGCGCGCGCAACTATATATTAGCAAAAAAAAGTTCAGAGTAAAACTAGTTTTATATACAGTCTACGTTCACATTAACTTTATCAATACAGAGACCGCATGTCAAAAGATGGTGAATTATTTTGGTGGCATGTTAAAATAAAATTTGATTGTTTGCTATATCGATACGCGAAGCACGTCTCTGTTGATAGTTTAAGACCTGCGAATCATCCGGCCTTGATCTAGGAAAATTGCGGTCATTATAGAAATAGCTTCCGCTCTCCAAATGAAGTGCAAGTGACGTTTCAAAATTCTATATATTATTTTTTATTATACACGATTATTACTGTATTAAATAAAGGAGTAGTTCTTCTAAAAAATTAATCAATACATGTATCAAATAACTCCTTTTGATCAATTTCTACTAAAACTGAAATCAATTACCGTGAACACATGCGAACCAAGAATTTAAATGTTACAAATATTACAGGCTTTTACGTAAATGGTAAACCACGGATTCAGTTTTCCTCAGTCCACAGGATCTATATATGTAAATATATATATTTGAACTATTCCCTCGTGTACTTTACATATACATGTATGTGCATTTCATTTAGAATTATCATGTACATTTATCCTGTTTTATTCTAGGAAATGTGAGATCTTTTATAATCTAAAGTAAAAGTGTAATTACAATCACGGGAAATTATGTACATAATGACAGAGACCCGGAAAACCAGTTTTGAAGGGTTTTAAGCAAAAAGTGTGGTATTGTTGGACTGACTCGCATCGAAATAGCTATTTTAAGACGCCTTATCTCATGTCGGTAATAAGCCACACAAAATCATTATGCTCAAGATAAGGCGGTACCAAATACTTTTAAGACATATGAAGAGAAATCAACGAGATATGTCAAACACTGCAATCAATCATTGGTATGACTTACTTGTGTCCAATACCTTTTATTTTTTAAGAAAATAAAATGGATTTGAACTAAATCAATAATGAAAGATTGTCTTGATACTGATTTTTTTCTCAGTGAAACACAATTCTGGATTCATTGTATTTGCTACTGGAACAGGTCAGAATTCAAAAGGTTCGTCGATTTTTTTTCATACCAAGGGACAATTAAACAACAACCGTTTATTGAAAACAGACCAATTCATGATCAGAAGAACGAACACATGATTTCATTAAATGGTAGTTATCGAGATACCAAGGGACAATCGAACAACAACAGTCTATGAAAGAAGACCAATCCATGATCAGAAAAAAGAAAACGAAAAGTCATGCACCAACTTACATAAGACTTTTCAGCAATACGTACCTAATCTAAGACTGGGGATGTCTGTGAATATTGAAAAACATAGTTGTTATCTCCTTTACATTCCCCTACTTTGTTTGCTGACTCTTCAGTGGTTCAAAAAGGCTTTGAAAAAAACACAACCTTTCCCTTTTTGTTGTGCTGAAAAATTTTGTTCAATCCCTATGAATTTAATATTTTTATTTGAAATGAAAGAAACCCTCCCGACTATTTTGCTTATAGCTTTATGACATATATCGGAGAGATATCAAAGGACTGATAAAAGACAACACATTATTTGTCTCCAATGAAATTAATTCATTACCTGCATTGTTTTGCTATTGACCGTTACTTTAGATCTTGAAGTGCAGAGGCATCTATATTAATATATATTTTTTTGCATGCATATATATAAAAAAAAATGTGGAATCCAAATTGTATATATTTAGAGTCGTTAGCTGTTTTACTCGGAAATATATATATTATTAACGTGTACCTATAGTTGCCAAAGACGCATGTTTGAAGATGGGATTTTTTACTTGTATTTGCAGCCATGGTTGTCAACACAAAGTGTAGGAAAATAATTACATATCACGGTTAAATTTAAACAAAATGACTTAAAAAGATTATTAAAAAAAACATCAGACTAATTTTGATATCCTGTTCGCAATAAATATTTTTTTTGTATTCCTACTAGTTCAAATCGTTTTAACTTTATATACTCTAATAGTACATGTTTATAATATGTGCTATCCCAGGAGAGGTTTTTGGTGCCAGCAAACATGTTATTTTGGGATTCTGTCTTAAGCCAGGAACATGTAATTCAGTCGTTGGCGTTAGTTGCTGTATATTATATATAATATATATTTTAGTGTTTGTACATAAATAAGACCGTTAGATTTCTGATATGAGTTGTTTGACGTTTGGATGTCATGTCATTAAAAAGTATAGGTTTTGGTCGTCATTGTTGAAGGCCGTACATTGCAAGCTTCTCTGCATTTGGCCTCTGGTGAAAAGCGTTGTCATTGGCACCACATCACATCTTTTAAATATTTAAATGATACACAAGTTTGACAAACGACCATCAAATACTTTTGATTAGTAAAATAAAATAAAACATATGCTAGGTATAGTGCAACTGAGTGTTGGTTATTTTTACGATAGAAAAAAAGTTATCGATCAGATTTCATTTCTTGTTGTTGAAAATTACCAGTTAGGGTATGTGCATTTTTCGTAACAATTAATTTATAAATCGTTTGTTGTGATTTACCAAATTGCAGATAGTTCATATTTTGTTTGCAAAGATTTTATTGTTTGCTCATTAAAATTATATTTAATATGTTTTATTCTTTCGATAAAACTAGCACTACAATAATTCTGATACCTTGCAAAATTGCCGTAAATTGGTTTCCGTCTTTGGAGCATTCGGTAAAGACAAAACTCAACAGCCAAAATTAGCTTTCGGAACCTGAAACATGTTTTCTTTTCTATGTATATAGATACATTTCAGTTTAAAAAATATCGCTACATGGAAGATATAAATCTCAGTGGTACGTACTTTTTTCGGACTACTTTATAAAACATAAACGCAGCTTTATGGGCTTATGAAAGTTACTACCATAATTGGTGACATCTTTAACCCTATATTTTGACAAAGATTGTGCAATGAATCGTTTACCATCATTTAATAAAAGAAAAACCAATTAAAACACGATGACAAATCCATCGATTAATGTTTAATATTTTTGTATGGGTCTTTCAATTTACATAGTATTACGAATGTTCCATTTTAACATTTCGTAAATAATACATTTTTTATAGCAAAACTATGCATATAACTACTATTAAAATTTAGTTTTATGCACGAAACAACTTGTAATGACATAATATAATTTTTTTTTAGATTAAACCCATTCCGCCCTTTTTCCCCAATATTAATTTCCAAAAAGAAAAACCCGCAATACGGAAAAATGTACGCACTTGTTTACAACTTACTGCATTACCTCACAGGGGTCATGAAAGATGTTGCCACAACAAGTCCTCTTTATTGCTATTATTCAAAGTTTGTCTTGGCAAAGTTGTTTTTGATAATTGTTTATCATTACAACTAAAAAAACAATTCAACTTGATTTATTTTTTCGCAGGAGTTTTAAAGAATAGATCCGTTTCAAACTACACGCTACGACACCCATCTAATAGCAAACACCCAAACAGGAAGTCAATATAAGCAAGTGTTAAATATCTGACCTACAATTACCCTTTTAAAACCTAATTAAGCAAAGATTTGAACAGGAAAACTATTGTTGGGACGCATATATAATTTTAGGGTCAAGTTACAGTAGCATGAGTAGATGGGCGATGTTTTTATTGTTAATTGGTTGTTGTTATCTTATAAACTAAAGGCAAATATTTCTTTCATATCCAGGATATATAAATTAACTATAGATCCAATAAAGGGAACGGTATCATTGATCATATCACAGAGACTAAATAACATTCAAATTAACATCTATTATAGGTCACTACGGCCTTCAACAATGAGCGAAACCCATACTGCAAAGTCAGCTATTCAAGGCCACGAAATGTAAATGTAAAACAACTCAAATGAGAAAACTGGCTTATCAAATCTGCTAATATCAATACAACCCGTACATTTACTTTGTACCCGGTACCTGGTGTCTTTTCAATATCATTACTTTTACGCTTTAAATGCAACATCAACGAACATCTGTGAATTCAAATGGTTTCTTCTTTACCAGGACATTGACAACACTCGAGTGGTCTGTTTTACCCACTTATATACCCCTTGTATGTTGAATATATTATTCCGTTGACATGGTGTTTCTTAATGATTCCCTTACAGAACATAGATTATCACTTGTGAACACTCCCATAAAATTCGACCCGACCACTAACGTCTCCGCTTGTAATATATTAGTATGTATGGTCAGATTATGTTTCTGTGTGTAAGTGAGAGTTGTTCCCCTTTTTTGTCAGTATTTTGTACTTTTGTTTGTGACGTCATCTATGTCTGATTAAAATGTAGAAATGGAAGCTGATGTGTTTTTATGTGTCCGTATGTAATCGCCTCTATTCATGCTACCAGAGCTATTCCACTAGTCTGTAATACGCTTAATGTCTGAACCTTACTAGTGTTCTTAGATTTTACAGCAATGTATAACTCTTAAAACTCGGAGGGACGAAAGATACCAGAGGGAGAGTCAAACTCATAGATAGAAAATAAACTGACAACGCCATGCTATATATTATAAAAATAAAAAGATAAACAGACAAATAATAGTACAGAAGACACAACATAGAAAACTAAAGACTAAGCAACACGAACCCCTCCAAAAACTTGGGGTGATCTCAGGTGCTCCGGAAGGGTAAGCAGATCCTGCTCCACATGTGGCACTCGTCGTTTTGCTTATGTTATTACAAATCCGGTAAATAGTTTTAGCTGTTACAAGGAGGGTTACTTTTACTTCTGTCGTTAAAGCTAGACCATGATTATATTTTATTTTTTAAGTCTCGTTTCAGCCACGGCTCTCGAATGGCTAACCCGGAAATGTGATAACATAAACAGTATCAGTAAACTGCACCAGATTCGTATTTTGACAATCAATGTCTCTCCAGTGATGCTCGAGGCCAAACTACTTGAAAAACTTATTAAAAAGATAAGGGGACATAAACAAAAAAGATCACGTCATTTTTCAAAAAATCAAATCAACTAAAAAATCATCAGTTAATTTCAAACTTGTTTGGACGAATATGATTTCCATTTTTTTACGAATAATATATTTGTAACCAAATATTATAGCATCCATGTTCACTGTAAACGTAACGGAACAGCGAAAATCATCCGAAACTGACACAATATAAAAAATATAACTTTAATAATAATAAAATAGAAAAATAAAAATACATGACATAATGAAAAAACAATATTCATAGATTACACTAGTAAAATAAACCTGACTAGTCTCAAGATAGATATCATATAGGATACATTCATGAATAGGATTTATTTTTGAGAGAGAAAAAAAAACCAATTGTCAACGTAAATAATATTGAAAAACTAAATATTTTAAATCACGACATTATATTCATACATAGACTTAGCATATTTCCCTTGAAAAATAGTTATAACAAAGTACAGTGAAAACCTGACTAAACCGAACCCTTTCGGGACTTGAGATTGTGTTCGGTTTTGGCAGGTATTCGGTTTCATCAGGTTCACAATGCATAAAATGTGATAAGATTGGTCTTCAGAACAAGTTTGGATTAGACAGGTTTCCGGTTTATTCAGGGTTCGGTTTAATCAGGTTTCACTGTATATCAAAATATGGAAGTTAAAAAAACCTCTAATGGTAGTGTATGAATTGATAATCCAATCGATAAACGAAACTGCTTTTTGTAACAACTTTGTAAAAGTGTAATAAGTATTATGTGTTAGCAGCAAAAAAAAATCTTCAAATCCTGAGATGAGATATGAGCTAAAAGGAAATCTTATCTTATGCACAAACCTATCAAAATAGCAGACTAATTATTTCTTGACATACTTATGTGCACATTGTCATTCTTTCGATTGGAAAAGTAGTAGTCATGATTTCACAGGCACATGTACAACCAACAGATATTGGTTCAAGAATCTTTATAAATGTGTTTTCTCCAACTGTTCTCCTTACCGATGTGAAATGCTTTATTTCTTCACAAGACTGTCGATCACAGTTACTCATCATACTACCTATACATTGTCGTGTTCGGCAAACAGCCTCGTATATTTCTACAGGAACTCTATTATTGTCAATATTTTTTACAAATTTCCATGGACACGATGACCTCTGAGCAATTGGTGCATACGAACTCCTAGGTATGCAACTTATTTCGTCAACCCTGGTGATATTTATATACCTTGGTGGTATTAAGGCAAGCTGACCTTGTTGATAATTTAAAACTTCGCCTGGTAGGATAGCTTTTGTTTCTTCAGAGAGAGAATTGAGGGACCGGTATCGACAGGAATGTCTTGCGTTAATTGGTTGGTAACTGACCATTCCAATCAAAATGGAAATTAAAATCTACAATAAAATATTAGGTAAAGTAATGTAGAATTTACATTTAAAGAGTCAAACAGAAAATACTTCAAAATGTACTCAACTGCGTCAAATTGATAGTCTACTCTTATCATTAAATGTACTTAACAGTTGAAACGTTACGTTGAATATATAACCGCCTTTCAAAAAGGGCTATAGTCGACTCTTAGCTGATGAAAATGGAAAGTGCTCTCGCTTTGTAGATTAATTCATTTACTAGAATAGCCATGTGCATCAATCAACAAATTTTACCACTCACGTGAGGTCACACGTTATAAAGTAGGATATATCGTTTAACGTTGTTGTTTACGAAACTCCAGAAGATTCGAATATTTATAGATAAAAGTTACCTATGTACCAATATCATGAATATGCATGATTAATGACCAGGCAAAATCTAATTGCTAAAATAGAGAGGACAAATCCGATACTCTACGGGATTGAAGGACATTTACTAGGTTTGGATTGTCCTAACCAATCAATAAACTTTGATTATTCACGTCTCGTAATATCTTCCAATCAGGTAGCAAGAAAAATTCACGCACTAACTGTGCATCGTTTAATACTTAATATCGACTCCTAGGAGTCGATAATCACCTTTATATATGTCAGAGTAATCCGTATGACAACCTGCAAAGTTATTCTTTAAAAAAATATAAGTAATATCTGAAGACTGGAGTATGCGAAGAAAAGGACCCACTATGTTAAGAATTTTATTGTACTATTAAAATATTGAAAAACTTCAAATTAAGTAAACATATACACTAGCTTTCAAATTTTTCGGTACACTTGTACCAAGATAAAATAAGGTTTTGTTTTCACATTAAGTCAGAAAGACGTCATCGGTATATTAAAAATAAAAATATGTCGAAATAAAAAATAAATCCATATAATGTCCTGATATCCCTCCAAAGAGAGCAAACGGCGATTACAGCAGTTTATAGGACATTTGCATAATATTGGTATACAAGTTTGTTATGGGTAAAAATTCATGGTAAAGTACCATCTTCAATTCATTTTTCTACTGGCTGTTTACCTCTCCGAAACAGTTAAAGTATTAAATCAACAAAAACACCAAACTGCAATGTAAATTCAAAACGTAATTATCAGTATTTTTTGCAGCTAAATCAGAGAGGTTTGGAAAGTATATCAAATTAATTCTATTGATATACTGCAGAGATTGCATAGAGTATTAAGCAAAACATGTACAAAAATTGAGAGACCTATTTTAATAATTGTAAAAATTGTAAATATCTTTTACGGATAACCTCCATTGTAAAGTTGAATATTTTTGATTTTTAAACATGAACGGATACAACTTTTTAAATCGCTATATTCACGAAAATGAAAATATTTCTAATTTGAACGTTCATGCGAACCGATATGGAAAATATGTATATTTTTCCGACGTAGTCGGTATAGTTTCGGTTTGTGCCCTTTGAACTTAAGGACGCTTAACTATGGCAACAGAATACGCATGCTCGAAAATCCTTTCTGTGATTGGACAAAATGCTGTCATGGTGGGTGATTTGGTTGTGTTTGAAAAAACGTCTCGAAAATTATATCCTGATGGAAAGCAAGTGAAAAACTATAAATATTTGAACTAGATCTTACAAAAGAGTTATATATTTATTAAGATAATTGTTTCTCCAATAGCTCTTTGCATCCATGACAGCTGTTTGTTCGAGACAATTAATATATAATTTTTAATGTAAACTTTGTTGTACGAACATATGTGACTTTTAGAACGCACCTACGCATGTGAGATTTCCGCGGGGTTTTGGTGAATGTAAACAGAAAGATACTACTTATACTACCAATAGTTTCTAGCTTTGTTAACCATGAATTAAGTTTAATGTAAACAGTAGTAAATGTATATTTGTTTCTTGTTATTTGCACTGGATTTTTTGACAAATAAAATTTTAAGGTGTCATCACAATATTCTTATATATTATTGCCTTAATATAACCAGACTAAGTAAAGAATTTCTTGTAGTTACATTCAGATGGAGATTTTATTAAAGAGGTCCTGCGTCATTAAGTCATTGTGCTTCTGAAGGTTATCGAAATGATGGTTTGAAACATATTACGTCGGATATCTTTTTTAAAGATAGTTCTTGTTAAGAATTGAAAATGCTATAGACTATGTGGAATACTCCGAAAATTACTGACTTGAATGAGCCTTAGATTATGTAAGTGCGTGATTTTTTTGTCACAAATGTGTAACAAATATATTTGTTTATTTTAAATTTTTCAATTTATCATTTTCGCAAAGAGGTATATGTGTGTTTTACTTCAACACTTAACAGCATGTTTTGCAATAACAACATCTATTATTCTTATGGTATTGGAATATGCAAAATAGGAAAGTTCCAAAAGGTTGGAATATCTCGTAGACACACACTTTTGATAGAGAATGGACTCGCAATGCATATACTTCATACATATTTGGAAACCCTTATTATGTGCACGCACACAATCTCGATCCTTTTGCGTTTCGTGCGATTTTTTCAGTTGTGTGTGTGTGTGTTACCTTGAGTTGTCTCTTAATCGATTACATGTAACAAGACTTGAACATTGGCCAAATGCTGTCGCATTAATTTGCATGATTTGTTTTACTGTTTATCATATAATTGGAACTTGTTAAAAATCATCGAACTAACACTTCCTAATCATAACTAAATGATCGCGCACATTTTCTGATATGTAAATTAATATTCATTTTTTTTGTTTCTCATTAAGTTCTTTAAACATTGGTATGAAATAACTTTGGCATTTAAGAATTTAAAACAAAATGACTTTTTGTCGTACTCAAATGTTAATGTGTGCTATTATGAAGATACCACAAATGAACTAATCAATACATATATTTTTTTGTATTCCATGTTCAGATTCATAGTTTCTTTCATGAGATGAAATTATAATTATTTTACTATTATTTTCAGTGTGTTTTACATACACACATAACGTATTTTGTTTTGCTTCAATTTTTTTTTTATATGCAATATAATGTTAGTTGGCAATATATCATATATTTTTTTCCGCTAATTGAGTTACATTTTAATGTTACCTTTGTAAATGACTGCATTTTTCACACTTTTAAACTTTTGTTATCTTATGGTAGTGTAGAAATATGAAATTAAATCTTTAGTATTGTCTTTATATACTGTTCACAGTAATAACAATTGGCTTTTCAAATAGGATTTTGTTTTTCCGTCTAACTTGTTAATTATTTAATTATAAGTCTTTAAAACTTTTTTAACAAACACTTCCTAATCAAATTTAACTTACTGACCTACCACATTGTTTGAGGTGACGACACAATTAGGAAAGTGACAAATGAGATGACACATTTAAAAAAACACTGACCAGATAGAGTTTACAACGGAAGAGACAAGTTTACGTCTTTGTTCTTCGTCATTCATTCATATCTTTGCGTTATTTCTCTTACGTTCTAAAAATATTCATTTGAAATAACTTTATATTTTCATATTGACAAATGTTCGAAAATTTTACTATCTGTCGTATACAATTTTTAATAGAAGCTTTTTATGGAGATATCCTTGGGAAACTTTTAAAAAAATAAAAAAAAAAATACAGGAATAAAAAATATTTAAAACAGGAATGACATTTACATGAGTTTGTATATAATGATTTAGCTACCAAAATATATATTGCTAGCGCTGTTTTGGAGAATTTTAAACATCATTGCAAATTTTACAAGTATTCTAATTTTTTACATCGAAAGACATCCAGTTAAAATATTGTTTTCGGCCAGCATTTCATGTTATTATATCCAGTGAACATGAAATTAAGAAAATCAACAAAAAAAGAAGGCATGTTGTATTGTCCCTTGGTATTAACATACATGGAACTTCTTTTTGTTGTCAACGTGACATTTCTCAGCAGTAACATTCCCTCTGCTCCAGCGTACACGTTCTTGCATGTTTACACTATTTACTTCTTGAACAGGGATGTGCTCCTCACATGATAATTGTTCGAACAGAATTATAAAGAAGATCGACTGAAATCGACACTACAGAAGTTTTACGGTCACCATCATGATTGATTGTCCGATAGGTTGTATCAGTGTCCAAACTCACTAGCGACATGTTTTCGTATTATCTGGATACCATTAATATTACAGTAGTCTCCTCTGTAAACATTCTTGACCTATTCCCGGTTGTGACAATTTAACTCATTGTAAATTAGTTTGGCGGGTGATGCGTGATACATGCATGGCAACAGACAATAACTATATCGATGTACCATCACTCGCTCTTTTTTTTCGTGCGAATCTTGCAGTTCCTATTTATCTGATTAATGAATTTGCGATATTAGAACTTCGGTGATTTAATTTATTTTATTACAAATATTTTAAATTTAATGAAATCTTTCAAAATTGCAAGAAACGACATGTATAATTGTTACAACATAGAAATACATTTATGAAGGTTTAACATCAGATTCCTGTCAGTCAAAGTTGACCTTAGTTGAATTTTGCTATCCATTTGGTCATGAAACACATCTCAGGTCTCTACGTATTTATACACACATGGCTTTTAAATGTTGTAAGTATTGACGTTCTTAATGAAGACAAAACCAGGAAAGCCTCCAATGGACACGAACAGTTTCGTTTTTATTTTATACCTTAATTTTTTAATAGTTTGAAAACGTTTTTGTAAACGTCGGCTTGTTAGAGATATTAGAGGGAATAGGTTATTTTTTTTTTTATCGTAGCGCATTCAATATGTAATTCCAATACACAACATTTGCTACATTTGCCAAAGAGTTTTTTTAATGGTCGACAACATGCAGAGAGCGTTGCATTATCATTACACGACGTATCTCATCAAACGACAGCAGTCTGAACTAACGTGGCTACTATGTTTTACATTCCGCACTATTACACGGATACCCCACGTTGGCTAGCCTATAATTTGCACTGTACGGACAAAAAACCAAGGTTTGACTATATTTCTATATCTAAGTCGACCATTGGAGAACAATGTCATGTTCGTCTTAAAGTTGAATTGTTTTACAAATAATATGGATATGATTATAACAAATCTTTCTTTGTGTGATCCCTTTGCTTATTCCATACTTCTTTATTGCCCTTTTGTGCATTTATACTAATATATTACCTTCCAACGGGGACTTTATTTTCAAGAGAAAAAAATCCAGGAGGAACCTCAACAAAACTTATTAAAAGAGACTTAAACTGACATGGTCCATTTAATCAAAATTAAATTCTAAAGTTAGCAGCACGCGTAAGTTGGTTATTTCACGGATGAAAATTTGCAAGCAACTAAATATAAACCATGCTGAACTGCATTAAAATATCGGAAAGCTTTAATACTTTCCGGGATGTGACAATTAAATAACCTGCCAATAGAAGATTAAGAATGCAGATGAGCAGTTTTTTTATGAGTTGAGCAGAGTGGCAAAGACGTTGGGAAGACTGATAAATAATGTTGTTATAAACAATGATTTATTGGACTTTGAATGACCATATTCCAAAACCGCTTCGAATTTTTCTTCAGATAAGATATCAATAATTGCAATAAATCCTACTTCCACTATCGTTTTCGTTTTAATTTATATAAAACTTACAAGATATCATCGAATTTGTGTATGCTTTACAAAACACGCGATTGCCGTGCACAGTTGAGTTGAAAGTAATATCACAAAAAATATTGAACTCCGCAGATATTCATAGAGAAAAGTCTCTAATCAAATGGCAAAATAAAAAGCTCAAACACATCAAACGAATGGATAACAACTGTCATATTCCTGACTTGGTACAGGCATTTTCTTATGTAGGAAATGGTGGATTGAACCTGGTTTTATAGCTAGCTAAACCTCTCACGTGTATAACAGTTGCATCAATCTCCATTATATTGACAACGATGCGTTGACAAAACAAACAGACATAATAGGTAAAAATTTTAAAAATAAGGGTACAGTAGTCAACATTGTGTTATAATCTTAATCAATATAAAACAAACAACTATGTAACAAAGAAGCACAAAAAGGCATATGTCAAATTTAACAACCTTATTAATTGCTTTGTTATCATACGATTGTATCTATCTTTGTTAAATCCCCTCATGAAGAATTGAAAGACCGATACTGGGACCGAATCCTTACCATGCATCCATGCATACCTTTTTTTTTTTTTTTTTTTTAAAGTTGTTAAATAAAGACAACAGTAGTATATCGCTGTTCGAAACTCATAAATCGATTGACAAAAAAACAAATTCGGTTTACAAACTAAAACTGAGGGAAATGCATCAAATATAAGAGGAGAACAACGACAACACAGAAACACAACATTAACATGTAACACACACAGAAATGAACTATTTTCTGCCTGTGATAAGAACATTCTTATTATTAAGAATTATTCATACTTTTGCAAACAGTTAAATTTATAAAATGACTATAGTCTTTCATTGATCCTACAAAAACATATACCAACAAAAACAACTTGTTAGGTTTAAATGTGTTATATGAATTTATTTCAATCTTAATCATCAATTTCTTCGTCTGTTAAAACCTTTACGATAATAGATATACACGATAAAACTGAAGTGGTGACTAACTACATAAAAAAAACCGGATACATTACATAAAATAACCTAATCCAGCATATAAAAACACACATCCGAGTTAGCCGAAGTCTCAACGCACAAAGTGACGTCACATTTGAAATTCTAAAAAAACGCACAAAGTGCATGACGTCACATTTAAATTTCCAAAAATATTTCCCAAAAATAAGATAGAATTAGGATTGATTCAAGACTAGATTTGTAACAGTGATATTACATTCATTAATAACAATGAAAATTACAATACTTATTAATATCAATTTGTGGTAATAATTAGATAATTAATTGTATTATCTACCTATGTCAGAGTTTCTTTTGATTCAAACTGTAAACCAAATATATCGTATAAATTTCATTGAACCAAACTAAAATCTAATAAATGAAGGGGGCGATTAATTATCTTTACCATAACACACGAATATAACAGAAAAGACGTTAAGACATTTGACCAAATCCGATGAGAATAACAAATATAACATCAAAACTAAAGACATGAATTTGGGATAGAAAAGCGACACGTCTTATAGCAATGCGAATTCACACTCAGCAAAACAGTCACAATCGGGAATAAGTCACGTTCGGTAACTAAAAGATCACACGACATAATGACAAACCACAATCTATCACGTGGTAAAAATGTCCTTAGTTAGTTTAGACAAAGACACATCGTATGGATCAACTAATTCGTGATGGTGTCCGTAAAATTTACAGGGTGTCATTTATTCTCCCCATAACTTTTTTGGAGCAGTTTATGCGTAAGGAGCACACTCCTGTATATGAAGTCCGTATAGTGTGAACAAGCACAAGAATAACGTATTGATGAGATATGTAAACAGCATACGAAGGGGCAGAGGGTATGTTACTGCTGAAAAATGAGAAATTGATAATTGTGAAGTTGAAATCGTCCCGTTTATCATAGATTTTCGTGTAAAGTCGTCTATCTGTGTCAATATTGAGGAAAATATCAAGGTATGAAGCAGTCCTTCTAGTATCAGTAGTATCCTTAATTTCAAGTTCACTGGGATATATGAGATGTAAGTATTGGCTAAAATATGGGTTATTCAATATTAGAACATCATCAATATATCGGAAAGTAAAATTAAAGAATTTCCCAAGGTGCTTTTTCTTCTGTCTTTTAGAAGGTTCTGAATGAATTCTGCTTGATATGAGTACAAGAACAAATCGGCCAGTAGGGGTGCACAATTAGTACCCATTGGAATACCGACTGTCTCTTGAAATATAAATCCTCCAAACTCAACAAATATATTGTCGATCAAAAGGTCCAGCATTTTGATAATATCATCTTCAGTATATTTTCTGGTAGATTCTGTGTTGTAAATATGAATTATTGTAACCCAAAACAAGAAATTTGTATCTAATGAGATGGTAAAGTCGATCTTTCAACTAAGCATGGGGAATAGTAGTGTAAATCGTAGAAAAATCAAAAGTCTTTATGTTGTTGCAAAATTGCAAAGATTGTGATCAAAGATTAAGCAGTAGATCTTTCGAATATTTGAGAATCCACATCTGGTTAACACCACTGGTAGAATATATCTCATCACAACATTTTTGAAGCCCATCTTTAACTATAGAAAGAATAGTAGTCAGTACTTTAGAAAGATGTTTAGTCGAACATTTTGCTGACCCAGCTATGCATCGTTCTTTATGTGGAGTTTTGTGTAGTTTTGGTATCCAGTATAATGATGGTAAATTTTCTTCGTTTTCTTTTGATGTTGATACCAAAAGAAAGAAGGACAGATTTGTGATTTTGTAAGATTTCGTCCTTGGTAAAGGATGTTTAGGAATATGTAGGGTTACCAGTAGTTCTATTTATTCCCAGCTCTGTTGTGAGACATTGCAAATAATGGTTTTTATATATGAAGACAATAATATTGGAGGCTTTATCTGCTGGAACATCGACATATTTGTCATGCAAAGAGGATAAAGCATCGACAACATCCGGATTTTAGAAAGAGTTAGTAATTCTTGTGTTCATATTGCATCGTAGTTTTGGAATGCGCTTCTGAATGCATGATCGAATAGCTTTGATCCATTCAGACAAAGTGTCCAGTTCTGGTTCTTCTGGTTCGCGCTTTATCCGTTTTCTTGCATAGTCCCCAACTGCATCCATCAGTAACTTGAAATTCTTTTTCCAGTTGATGGGCATGGGAATTCTATGTTTTGGTCGTTTGGCTAACAATTCTCTTAGTTGTTCATTGGTAACGATGCCAAGGTCACCAGTGATAACATGACCAGCTGGACTATAATTGTATTGTGACGATGTACATGAGCAATCCGGAAGCTTGGTTTTTACATCTTTGAGGATAAAGGCTTCTAAAACTCTCTTGTGGTTGAAAATCTTGGATGTAATATTATTTTTATTATTTACAGTGCTTATATAGCGCTTATATAAATAAACATTTATTCTAGGCGCTTTACAATGCATAAAAACAATGATACAAGTACATATCGACAAATCTAAAAATAGAATCAATATGGAAACCGTAAAAAATACAACTCAACATATGAAAATTAAAAATTATTCATAAAAAATAATTTAAAAATATAAACAAATTTTGAAAAAATATTAAAAGACAATCAACAGAAGTGCTTCAATTTAAAAATTGGACCAATAGCTTTATCTCTAAAAATAAAAAAAGTAAAGGAAATAAAAATGCGATAGAAAATAAGTAAGTATGAGAAATGTCTAAAAACAAAAAGGTAAAGGATATAAAATTGCGATAAAAAATAAGTAAGTATGAGAAATGTCTAAAAAAAAAGGTAAAGGAAATAAAAATGCAATAAGTGTATGTATAAGAAATAACATGTGTCGCGTTATTTTGAAGTAATGAGGTATAGTTTTTTATACAGATTTCTGATGGAAAATATTGCTAATATTTACAGCATCTACACCTTTATTGGCGAATTCTACCTTAAAACAATTCGTTTTTCCTCATTGTTGAATGTAGTCGATACGGTTTTGAAAACTCTAAGGTTAGCAATGTCCATGATTATTGCAACTATAATCTATTAATAGGGCGTAGGTTTCTGCTGTCGATACTTACATTTAATTCTATTTATTTTTCTATATATTACATATATATATTACAATCACGCAGCCTTTTAAACCTACAATACTCTATTGGATTTGAGTATTATTGAAAATCGTATGTTGACTTGGAGTTTTCTTTAAATCAGATTCGTCCTGCCGGTGGATACACATCTAGTTGTCTTATTTTTACTTCAACAGGATACCATTAGACCTTGTAGGATTGTACTCTTTATAAAATTTGTGTAGGTCAGCATATAGTATACTTATTTACCATAACATTCACTTTAAAGAGGTATCAGTACCCTTTCATTCACGTTGTTGTTAGGATCAAACTTAAGTATCTCATAGTATGTGTACTGTTTTTTGTCCGACATCTTTTTTTTCGGCCATGCTTTAATTTTTTTTACCTTCTAATATTTTTTAATTTGTTCCTAGCAATCTGAATTTTGTTTTTGTAAAAATCAACAGGCTATACAAAACTGACTAAAACAACAACAAAAGATGTTTAAAAAAGCCACCCATATAAATATAATAGGGCGTTAAAATATGAACATTGATAATTTATTGCAAATTAATCTAACTTCAATACACACTTTTTGTTCGTAAACTTTGGTAAGAAAGTAAAATAAAAAAAAAACGAATTTTAAGGAAAGTCTCTAATCAAATGGCAACATCAAAAACTCAAACACATCAAACGAATGGATAACAACTGTCATATTCTTGACTTGGTTCTGACGTTTTCTTACTTTAAAAATAAATGGGGGATTAGACCTGGTTTTGCAGCTAGCTAAACCTCTTACTTGTATGACAGTTATATACAATTCCAATATATTGACAATAATATAATATTAACTACACGGCATAAAAAAATTGTCTTAGTAAGAAGATAACTCTATGGATCATAATTACCCCATAACATAAAACGTAAAATAACAAAAGTTAACGAACTCCTATGAAAATTTTAAAGGGAAAGTTCTTTGTCAAATGGCAAACACATCAAACGAATGGAAAATAACAAACATGTTTTCGACTTGGTACAGTCTTTTCCTCATTTAGACAACTGTGAATTAAACCTGGTTTGTGTAGAAAGATAAACCTCTCACTTTTAAATTATCCTGTCTCACAACGAACTGGCGGGGATATGTTTTTTTCTGTTCGCTGTAAATACATGTGATTCAATGAATATAGGAAGATGCGGTGTGAGTGCCAATGAGACAACTCTCCATCCAAATAACAATTTAAAAAAAAGTAAACCATTATAGGTCAATGAGCCTTGGCTCACACCGAACAACAAGCTATAAAGGACCACAAAATTACTAGTGTAAAACCATTCAAACGGGAAAACCAACGGTCTAATCTATATAAAAAACGAGAAACGAGAAACACGTATGAATTACATAAACAAACGACAACTACTGTACATCAGAATATACATGAATATCCGAAACAATCTAAACAACGAAATAATGCAAAGTATTGAAACGTAGCCCAATGTTATATCAAAATATAACTTCATCAATAAAGGGTTTCTGTACACAATGCTAACACAATAATTACAGATATTTGTCAAAATGAACTACCGTTGAAACGGGTTTCGTAATAACTGGTAAATCAGTGACATAGTAAATCAGTATCTACCTATTATGAACAGAAAGTTCAAACCTGAATACAAAGTTTTTATACGTGTATACATATAAACTTGATCATCTGATTTATCATGCGACCCTCAGGAATATTTCCCTTATGGGAGCATTTTATTTCCTTTTAACAATTTAAGATATGATAAGTGCAAATGGTCCCAATTATGTCGGAATTTCATGTGACATAAAAAGAATCATACAACTCTATAGTCTTATAAATTTGTTATAATTATTATGGTCATAGGAGTTGGTCTGCAATAAGATTTACAAAAGTTTAAACCGAGAGTTTAGGAATTATTATATCTAAACCGAAACCTGAATAAAGAGCAACAATGTATTTTAAACTCGTGAAATATTATAAAAGTGTATTTAATATAGAAAATTAACTGATTGTGTGGCTATGCCAGTTTTTATCCATTCGTTTGATGTGTTTAAGCTTATTATTTTGCAATTATAGTAGAATCAAACGGTTACTGTAAAATATCTTGAATGATCATAGACTTTAAAAAGAGAGTGTAGGTGGGAGTTTTGTTAAAAATAGAAATGGTGATAAATGCACATAAGTTTTTGGGTGTAGAATGTGCAAAATATGTGTACTTAAAAAGAGAAGCACACCAACTGAACAGTGGCGTCATGACTTTAGTAACTACTAAAGAGCACCAAATCAATGTTACATATTTCTGAATAGATTATTCCTAAAAAAAATCAATCAAAGATTGTGAGTCCAGTTATGTAATCTTGATTGACAGCTTAACGTATAGGTATGCAATTCTGGTTATTTCCGTTACAGCAATCTTCACTTTCGGCTATATGATTTAACACTCAGCCTCATTGTATAATCACAAAGGCTTAAGCAGACAGTTCAGAATGGTAATTTGTTTTTCAAAATTACTATTTGGGAATACTAGTCAATCAAACTCGGCTCCTACATCTCATGTTGTTAACGTTCTGTCGCATGACCATACAACTCATGCTGTAACTGTTTACGGGGGAAACATTTTCTATTTTTATTATTATACTAATTTTATGTTGCTACTGACCATAACTTTCCTGAACTACTGACATTTTCACATTTGATTTTTCTAATTATTGTTCAAAGACTACATTAAAAAGCTGCAGATTTTGACAAATCTTTAATTTGATTTGTGCAATGTTCAGTACAATTCCCCAAAAAATATTTTAACTCTCTTCTTTCATTCCTCCCTAAAAACTAAGAAATGAAAGAAAAACGTAAAGAATAAAATAATGAAAAATACACTATAAATAAACATCGCAAGAATATTGGTAATATTGCGTACTATTCTATTCTTTGTCAATTTGTTTCAAACTTGTCCTTATGTAAAAAAAACCGGAGAAAAACTGCGAGTTAAATTATGGCAGAATGAATAATGATTCAGTAAATCAACATATTTATTAAACAAATTGAACACTAAATTACATGACATAATACTCCGGTTGACAAAATGTACGTAATGCTATGACATGTGACTAGAATAAATAATATTTCCGAGACCTATAAAAGTGGACTTTACTTAAGATCATCAATTATTGACATGTATTTACATCAGCTACACATGATAGTCCTACCGCTTCTGACTGGAGATTGAATTCGTCTTTTACACGCGCATGTACATCCGACCGATATTGGTTCGAGAATATTCGTAAAAACCGTTGGATCACTTCCGGTATTTCGCTTTACCCACGTAAAATGTTTGATTTCCTCGCACTTTTGACGTCTGCAACCGTTAATTGTAGACCCAAGACAGCTCAGAGTACTACACTGGGCCTCGTATATTTCTCTTGGAATTCTGTGTTCGTCAATATTCAGAACAAATCTCCAAGGACAAGCGGTTCTCTGGGAAATGTGGTTGTATGCTCCAGGGATTCCACAATCCATAGCCAAAGTCTGTTTAGTCATGGTTCGGTATTTTTTTTGTATAATGGGTAACTGACCGTTTTTATAGCTAAGAACTTGTCCTGGTAAAATTGCCTTTGACTCAAGTTTGAGTGATTGTAATGACCTGTTACCACAAGAAAGGTCTTCAGTTGAATCGACGTTGAACGATAGTTGAAACAAACATAGTAAGTGTAGTATCTGAAGAAGAAAAATGAAAAAAAAACATAATATTATCTTACAATCATGGCCATTTCGACCTTTTGCTTTTTGGTGTTCTGTCGCTCTTTCCTAGTTGTGTGTGTTGGTTTTGGTAGACTGTTGTTTAGGAAATAATTCATGTAAGTCATGTTTTTTTTGGAATTACAAATTGCCAGAGTCGTGATATTCGAATTTTATCCTGAACGTTAGATTTACTTGGGAGGTATATTGTACCAGCCATTATTATGTACAACTCTGAATCTGCGCTATGTAGATCTATATCGAGAATTTGGAATGTTGTTGTTTACTAAGCAAAAGCAGCATTGCATATATTAGAATTATATCTTTTCGCTGTCTTGGTCATTGTGGTTTTGTTTTCATCATCTTCTGATATCCTATCCCGCTCAAATTAGAATCTAATATTATCACGTGAACGTTTTTCATTTAAATGCGATTTGAACACATCAAATTGCTGTATTAAACATAACTTTGAATGACAAATGTCGCAATGATCATTATCATTTTGAATTGATGATATGAAGTCTCGTGATTGTCTAGCAAATATAAAGATATAATACGGAAGTATTTTGTATAGTGTAGATGATTTTAAGTAACATGAACAGCTGTGTCTTTATTCTGTTCTTATTTTGGTATTTTTTCTGATACTTTTTAAAGTTTACATTTGAACCTCACTGCTGTTGAAAGCCCAGTGAATAGTACTTCTATTTAAAGCAACGAGCACCAAATTTAACCAGTTGTTGAATGCGGTTTTATGGTTTTAATGTTAAAATTTGTAATTGCCTCTAAATCTAGGTGTTACTAACTTATTCGTCCACATTTCTGGATTTTTTTAACATAAGATTACTTTTTTTCTAATATAAGTATATTTTACTCTACTGCCATTAAAGATTCCCTTATTGGAGTTCATCTCTTAATGTAAACGTTTGCTTTCGTGTGTGTATATAATACTAGTCATTCTTTGGTAAAGATATGTACAGTGTACTTCAAATCACACCTTGGTGCATATTTATGGTATATAGAATGATATATTTTTTGTATAACAATAGAAACAGATGTATAAAGTAATCATAAAATAAACATTAACTTATAATTTCACTTACTAAGGGATAAAATACAGTTTTGGAAAATAAAAACAGCTTCGAAATTTTAATATATTCATCAAAATAACTCTAACAGAATGTGTAACAGTGGTGCGCTAGTTTTTGGTCGTATGTTTTATTGAAGTCAATCTCATTATCATTTGTATCGTTTTTCAAATTAACAATTATAATTACTTATTTTTGGTGCACAAATTGCGACTAAACAATATTCTGTGTCAACCATTTGTAACTTCTAAATTCTGCTACTGAATAGTTTAGTAACATCTTAACAAATTGTGTTTGGTAATTCTTACTGTTTTTAAATAAACATTAGGTTTCTAACGGCTTCAGCAAAATTTGACTTGAAACGTTAATGCAAGTTAATAAGTAAGTAATTTGTTTATTGTAGTGACTTGTGAACATGTATCAATAAATATATTTACGCAATCGCAAAAAAAAAAAAATTCAACTTGGGTTCTTGACATTTGGATATTAATATGTGTTTTATGAGGAGGTTCAACAATTCAGAAAAGAGAAACGAAAATAGTGAATATTCTATTTGAAAAACTTAAATTAATATCCACGTTGTTTTGTACATTAGGACAACAATTACCTTGTTTGTTCTACTCATTCTTTAGATATTAATAGCTCGATGTTTCGACTTGTTTTGATAAATGATATAGTTTAGAACCCTCCTTATATACAAGCGAAAAATATTTTCACTATGGTGGATTTTCTATATGATATTTTGGCTAATTATTTATAATTATCGTCTTTAAAAAAAACAGCATGTAGGAGCTAGTGCTCTTCATTGAACGTCTAATTACTTAACAACTTCCTTTTAAAAGAGCTTTGTGTTGTGGCCTTTCTTGTATGTTAAATGGTCAAACGGAATTAAACTTATACAAGCTATAAAATGGGAAACTTGAAAGGAAAGATTAAATATGTTGCAATATTAAATCAGAAAGCGGAAAAAGTAAAATGATGTTCCTTCTGAAGATGGAATTTAGTTGCAATACTCTCCCAGTTTAACGAGAAACAATTGAAGAACATAAAGTTAAATGTAATGCCTTTGTTTCTTGTATCTATAAATGGAATTCGAATTTAATTCATCTGTTTTAAATAAAAACATATAATTATTCCAAAGAACGAGAAAATGGACAATTTTTACTGGTAGAATACGTGATTTTAATGACAACAGCAAAACTCTGTACGAAGAGTTTTCATGTTCATAAAGCTCATAACGTTTGTACGTAGTTATACATCCCTACGACGAATTTTCTAAGGATTTATAAAAATTATCCCTACAAAAAGTTGTCATGTACATGTAACTATATTCTAACTTTAATACGTACATTCCTACACAACGTTTTTGGTGTTCATAAAACTCTAACGTTTCTAAGTATTTGTAAATCCCTTTAAAATGTTTAGGTTAAGCGTTCTTCCAAAAAGCGTTTTCATTTTGATTCATTCAAGAAACATTGGTGTATGTGTACTAATTCAATTTGATCTCTTTGTTGCGTTCGTGTCTTTTTTTCTTAAAATGCAATTTACATCAGATTTTACATACTAATAATTGTCTTTATGCATCAAAATTTTTATGTTTTTCGTGTACAATATCAAAAATGCCATCCTCTCTTTTAAATCGATCTTTTTCAAAAATGCTTTTAAAACCATCTACAAATAATTGTAATACTATTTAAGTCCCCAAAGCCAGCACATATTAGAAAATAAGATGAGTTTGTATATAATTCTTCATAACTTTAGAACTTTAGGATGCCATTGTCGACAACATACGATCCCAATGTTTTTTCTGTCTTAATTGATTTTGATATGTCGAAAATGAATTAATTTTGTATAAGTTACAATATCTCAATAATTTTTATGTGGAGAAAGTATTTTGGTCCGTTTAAAAACAAAAATGAAAAAACCTATAAAATCAAACAAAGAAACAATTTTTATCCACTGAGCAAACTTCTTTGCCTGGATGAACAAAAAGCGCCATGTTACTCAACTTTCTTCTAGACGGCTTTAATCCAATATAAGTTTGAAAAATAAAAAAAATATATATAAATAGTTTTATAAATTAACTACGTTAGCATTTCACTGTTTAGTTTATATCCTGTGGTCTTTATCATGATGGAATATGCTCGTGATTCGCATTATGTTGTGTCTGATGTATTATTTGATTTTGCGTTTCTCTGTGATGAAATGTGTTTGTGGTATGTTTCTGTCACGTGATATATAAAAAAGAAGATGTGGTATGATTGTCAATGAGACAACTCTCCACAAAAGACCAAAATAACACAGAAATCAGAAATAGTGTTGTCATTTTAGCGATACTTTTTACCTTTTCATAGTGCGGGAGGTTTGTCTGGCCGTTGGAAAAGGTTCATTCCGCCCGTTTTTCTGAAGGTGTCCTGTGTCGAGTCAGGAATGTTCTTTTGAACACTGGTATACTACTGTTGCCTTTGTTCATAGTATATGCGAAAAGATGAGACATTTTCTAAATGGTCTTAAGACATTTGTTAATGCTATTTAAAGGGTCTCTCGATTTGATTCACCAAATTTAGCACACAAAAATTCATTGATGAGGTGAATTTAGCTTAGCACACAAAAAAAAAATCATTTTTTTTTATTAAGCTTTACTTTCGACAGAGAATGTTGAAAGGAATAATTCTATTTATTTTTTGTTTGTTTGTTGTTATCTCGATGTTGCTGATTCGAATTTTTACAAATAAGATCCCTGACTACCCTGACACATTAATTTTTTTGTCTAGATTCTTAATCAAGTCATGCGATGCTTATGCGATGCGTTCCTTGTAGATATTTCTATAATTCTCACAGACGTTTTAGCAGGTTATAAATCCAATTTTATACAACTTGAAGCAATTCGATGGACATGATGCTTGATTAAGACAGGTGGTACTGCTTTTAATGTGTCTTAGTTTAATTATAGTCATAAAACGAGTTCTTGGTTTTTATGTGTAGATGATTTGATGAATTGAAAAAAACCACATTAATATAAAAAAGATGTGGTATGATTGCCAATGAGAAAACTCTCCACAAGAGACCAAATGACACAGAAATTTACAACTATATGTCACCGTACGGCCTCCAACAATTACCAAATCAAAGTCCATACCACATAGTCAGATATAAATTGCCCAGTTTTTATCTTAATAAATTTTCAAATATGTATTCACTGTTGAATGAAATCCCAAACAATTTTCGTATTGGGCGAACAAAATTATATTTGTCTGTATCCGACTTTTTTCAAGGGTGAAGTGTTTATCTGAGCTATGCAGTAACTAAGATATACGTGTACTAACTTCTAAATACCATTAAAGGTTTGTGTTGTTGGATGGCTAGCTGTCTCATTGAGGTATATATATTCCATTTAATTAATTCTGAAGAGGTTCTGTTATTTTATAGTAATTGCAGGTTATTAGGTTATTTATCTTGATATGTGGATTTTTTCTGGTCTGTCAATGAAATAATACTTACTTCCAAGTCTTTATATATGTGTTATATATGAAGTTCCAAACCTGATGGAAAACATATATTTAAACTTCTAAGATTGTAATTAGTGTCATGTTCCACTCCACTTCATTCATGTTTAGATATCCAAACTTCCGGTTTTTAAAAGTGTCCGTCGAATTCTTATCGATTACAAAATGATTAAAGTCGTCGAAAATTCATGAAATATGATTTTTTTAATCAATATTTTGTATGTTCAACTAGTATTTTCAGTAAAATTGCTTTACAAGTAATGAATTGAAAGGTAAACAAATGCCAAAGCACCAATTCCTGGAAACACGATGCCCTTCTGTTATGTGCAACTGGATAACATTTCATCTGTTTGTTTTAAGTAATGAACCACTTCAAGGGTTGACATTTGTTAAAGCTAAATGTTTTGGGTTCTATTGTTGTTTTTCTTTTTGTGTTTTTCTTCTTGTTGTTATTTTTTTGTGATGTGTTGTTTTAGTTGTGTGTTTTTTTTCAGGAGGTGATGATTTATGGAACTTTATAATGACGTTTATCATCCTTCACTTGCTGCCTGTTATGTAGGACCTTTTCGGCTGAACTCTGAAAAAGGAGATTAATAGGGAAAAAAGGATATGGAGTATATATCTATCTATTACACACAATCAGTACATGCACAAAAACAAAGCCACAGCGCTTTATTGACATATTGTTTTATCCTAAAACTCCGTTTATTCAAATAACGTATCATAGTCTTTCCATTTGCATCAATATAATTTATTCTAATACTATCTGAACATTGTTAAAACGTATTAGATAATAACTTGAAGTTAAGTAAAAAAAAAAGACTTGACAACACACGAGAAAGATCGTTTATAGAATAGTATTATATACGGTTTTTCATCAGACTGCAACCTTTATCATTGTTTTAGAGTTAACAGAAAGAAATAGTACTAAAGATGCTTTGGTCAAATCAATCGGGGTAAATTAATCTGAAAAGTTTCACAAATTGTATAAATTAAAGGTTATATTTCTTCAATTGATATACTATTAAGTCAACTTAGTGAGATGTTGGGGTAAATATTGATGAGACAACAACCTCACAACATGTTCTACCACTAATACTAGTACCAGGCAGTCTGATAGAGGTACATATTCACATAATACTCAAATACAAAGTTTGATACTCCGCTTTCATATAGTTCCAAGGAAGATCGAACGTTCATACGAAAAAGAAAAACAAATCCTGAAGACACTTTGCAAACGCAAATCAAATTATATGATATATAAAATCATTAATATTAAATAAAGACAACAGTAGTATACCGCTGTTTAAAACTCATAAATGCATGGACAAAAAACAAAATCGGGGAAACAAACTAAAACTGAGGGAAACGCATTAAATATTAGAGGAGAAAACCGACATAACATTAAAATGTAACACACACACACACACACACACACACAGAAACGGACTAAGCATTAGACAAAATCCTATGAGAATAACAAATATAACATCAACACCAAATACATGAATTTGGGATAGATAAGTACCGTGACACGTCTTTTAGTAATGTGAATTCCCACTCAAAAATAAGAGAAAACAAACGACAAAACGGAAACACAATGTTAAAATGTAACACACAGAAACGAACTATAATTTAACAAAGGCCATATTCCTGACTTGGTACAGGACATTTTTAAAAGAAAAAAATGGTGGGTTGAACCTGGTTTTATGGCATGCCAAACCTCCCTCTTTTATGGTCATGTGTGACATTAACGGTACCAATTTTACATTACCAGATGAGCGTTTTGACAAGATTGTCTCTTTAGTGGTCTTCAGTGATTAACGAGACCAAACTATTTGGCACTTCAAAACTAAAGTAATACTTTAACCCAATAGAAGAAACTTTAATCCTAGCTTATTTCAAAATTCTTTCCTTTTAAAAAAATATCGAAGATATTGGAGAACACTCTTAATCAAACGTGGTTACTTTTTAATGACATTATTGTGAAAGCTTGGTGAAATCAAATATTTTGAAAATATAAACTGTATCTAAGGGATCAAAAAAGTATTCATTTAATGTTTTGCATATACTAAGAAAAAAATTACAAATACTGAAAAGACATCCTAAATTTGGAAAAACAAAAACATATAAAGTTTATAGTATCAAATTGAATACTGTTTTTTTAACGATCTATTTCAGAACCGAAAATTATATTTTCATTTTATGTCGTGAAGTCGTTACACAGAATATGTAATTCGACACGTAGTAAACAACGCAATCTTCCTACATTGTCTCTTTCTATGTTTAGGGAAGTCAAACTCATGTATTGGACCATTAAACTTAAGTGTTTAAAGATACAAATATAATGTGTATCTAGCATAATGTCACTTTAAATTTCAAAAGAAATTACACTATTATTTTTTTTCTTTCAGAATTCCCGATTCGTCAATCTATGGATTAAAATTTCTTTTGTAACACATAATGGTATTATAGTTTTACCTATCTTTTCAACATTTGATTAGTTCAATGATGCATACGACTTACGTTTGAAGAAGAGGAACAACAATTGCGGAAACTAAATCTGTAGTTCGACAATATTCATTCGTTGGGTTATACTTAAATTTGACAAAATGAGAAGTTTGCTATAAAGAAAGTGTCAGATATATGTTTTTTACATATATACATTTAAAATTATAGCCACTGTTATATGTTTTCTTATGCTGCAGCATTGAAGAGAATAACGGGAATTAAATCGTGTGTACTTTATCAGAATGACGATCCATACATTTAGAACATACACTTTTCTCTTTAAAAATTAGGATTTGGTTTGGAAAGAATTATCATATTTTTATTTATAATTAAAATACTTATAGTTTGTATTTTTCCAATTTATTTGCTAACGCATTCACAATGCATGATACATATCAAGAGAATATATTTGGTTTTTAGATTAAAATGATTTGTAATCTGAATTTTTTTACGCTCCTATGGAAACATCCTAAGCTATCAAATAAGACTTGTAATGATGTATATTCTTGCCGACAACTTTTTTATAACTATAGTTTTCGAAACGCGAGTGGGTTTTGTTTGGGAAATCGTCTGCAAGAAAACCGCCAGGTTAGAGAAACATATGTCCGAATGATACTAAAGACTTCTTGATAATAAACGATAATATTATTTGATAATTAACTGTTGTATAAACAGAGTCAATGCATGAAAGACAAAATGTGTTTTGGGGTTTTAAGCATTCTGACAACAACACACTCCAAATTCCGAAATAAATATTACAAACCAACACCTTACGCCAACTCTGAATTGGTTAAAATCCAGAAATTAAAGTGTTTAAAGATACAAATATAATGTGTATCTAGTATAATGTCACTTTAAATTTCAAAAGAAATTACACTATTATTTTTTTTTCTTTCAGAATTCCCGATTCGTCAATCTATGGATTAAAATTTCTTTTGTAAAACATAATGGTATTATAGTTTTACCTATCTTTTCAACATTTGATTAGTTCAATGATGCATACGACTTACGTTTAAAGAAGAGGAACAACAAATGCGGAAACTAAATCTGTAGTTCGATAATATTCATTTGTTGGGTTATACTTAAATTTGACAAAATGAGAGGTTTGCTATAAAGAAAGTGTTAATATTATATGTCAGATATATGTTTTTTACATATATACATTTAAAATTATAGCCACTGTTATATGTTTTCTTATGCTCCAGCATTGAAGAGAATAACGGGAATTAAATCGTGTGTACTTTATCAGAATGACGATCCATACATTTAGAACATACACTTTTTCTCTTTAAAAATTAGGATTTGGTTTGGAAAGAATTATCATATTTTAATTTATAATTAAAATACTCATAGTTTGTATTTTTCCAATTTATTTGCTAAAGCATTCACAATGCATGATACATATCAAGAGAATATATTTGTTTTTTTAGATTAAAATGATTTGTAATCTGAATTTTTTTTACGCTCCTATGGAAACATCCTAAGCTATCAAATAAGACATGTAATGATGTATATTCTTGCCGACAACTTTTTTATAACTATAGTTTTCGAAACGTGAGTGGGTTTTGTTTGGGAAATCGTCTGCAAGAAACCCGCCAGGTTAGAGAAACATATGTCCGAATGATACTAAAGACTTCTTGATAATAAACGATAATATTATTTGATAATTAACTGTTGTATTAACAGAGTCAATACTAAAAGACAAAATGTGTTTTGGGGTTTTAAGCATTCTGACAACAACACACTCCAAATTCCGAAATAAATATTACAGACCAACACCTTACGCCAACTCTGAATTGGTTAAAATCCAGAAATTAACAAAACTCTCAAAAAACTACAATACATGTAACACTGCATTGGTGAAAAGGACGAATGTATAAAAGTTTACACAAACCCATCACCGACAAACTAAATTTTGAAGAAAAAGCATTACATGTATCATAGACACACAGAAAATAACTTTAACTGATTTGTTGTGTTGGTATTTTTTTTTCTTATCTCCTTCTATTTTCATACTTTGAAGATTACTTTAATTATCAAGAAAGGAATTAATTAAAATAACAGAAATGAACAAAAGTGAAAAAGATATGTTAGTATACAAATGATCCAATAGCATCATCAGTGATAAAATAAGTTCCTTATTCAGTTAAAATATGAAATAACTTCCAGGCAAGTTGTGAGCTAATTCATCAGAGTTTTCCAGATATTGCTGTTTCTTAAAAATAGTTCCTAAAATACTTAATTTCTAAAACAGATCGTGTATTTCACAGAGTAACCTATGGTCAAACATTCCCTTGCATCATAACTTTTAATCAAATTAAAACCCTGAATTTTCTGACTATTCTGGTTTTTTTTAAGATAGCACACTTGATAAGAAAAAATGTTGTTCCCTATCATCACGAAATTAATTAAGAAACATTGTGACGTGTTTTTTTTTTTATTTACCTAGCTCAACGAATTACGTTTCCTCTTCCGTGTTCCTTAAAAAAATCATACTGCTGTAAGCTCAATGAACGGAAGAACGTCTTGCTTGAATCTTCTTTGTATAATATTCTATGTCATTTACATTCTTGTTTTAATTAATAGAACAGATAAATAGGTCAGATTGTGACATTTATCCGACTATTGGACAACCTTGAAAATATTAAATCACCGAAAATAATGCTCTACTTGTTCTGTTTAAAGGCGGAATGTGTATGGCTTTTCTACAAGATACTTCCGTATTGTGTACTCACCGGTAAAGATTTACAACATGTTTGATAATGCTATTGTATTAGAAACCTTTGAAGATACGGTCACGCAGTACAACAAGAAGGCATGAACGAGAAAGATCTCATAAAATTGTAACTTTTCGATAAATATGTAATAAAGAGAAAGTGAACGTAAACGAGAAAGTTTGGACTAATTTTATATTCTATTTTTTAATGAAAGAACAGTGATTAAAATTTAATAATCGTTTTAATTTTACAAAGTTAAAGATGTTTTTTTCTTTTCTTTAATTAACACATTTAACATTTACATGGGCAATCCGACGGCTTTCCTCAGTGTTGAGAAACTCTCCCCTTCCAGAACACCAGATGTCACTACTGTTCCTTCCTTGTTTTTTTCCCCAATGATACAGTAGAGTTTCTTTGACCTTCGTCTTTTTGCGTTATTTTGGGAAAAGATATTCTGTCTCTTATCAACTCATGGTTTTCCATTGCACCATGGTATTATTTATTTAAATACATTAAATCCTTGACAAAACATGGTAAAAAATGGTACATCTAATATTGATATCTTCAAACGGACATCATCCTGACGGACTTAGTCTTAAGATTGCACACTTTTCTCTAGTGCAGGATGGAAAATCCGATATACCACAGGAACACACAAAAGTCGCTAAAATTGTTTTCCAAAAAAGTTTATATTGGTAAAACTATAAATGATCGGAGTCAAAATAATGTGTTTGCATAAGGTGGCATATGTTTTGTGGTAAAGTGGTAACTTTAGAGATTATCATGATAGTATTTTACTTGAGTGTGGTACAAAGAAAAGTATTTTCTTATAATACCGAGGTTTTCCTGAGTATGCATTAAAATTTTATTATTTTCCTCTAGATGTTATGCTCCCATCCTGCATCCAATGCAATCAACATGTTTTTTTTTATATAGCTTATCAATTAAATTAGCATAATCAAGATACAATAAAAAAAATAAAAAAGTCATATTAAACTATTCATTAAATAAAATTTGATTGTTTTCGCTAGTGAAATGACCATGACTGCAGCCCTTGTCCTTGTGAAGATACCCAGTTACTTATGGTTGTTACTTCACAAGGCGGCATAGAAATGGACATACTGTGAGTGTGCTAAGCAAGATACGGTCGAATGGTATTTGCAAACTAACAAATAGGTTATTTGGTCTTCCTGTCGAACCAATAAAACAAAAAGTTTTGCTACTGTAGAACTATATTAAAATTTAAATATTGAAATTATCTTAAACACCAACACACTATTCGTGGGGTTTCACTTTCAAACTCTGATTATGTTAATGAATAAAGTCATTAGATAAAGTCAGTTGTTACACTTTTTTCAAGCAGTATAAATACTGATTCTTTGTTTATATGACGAGTTTTTAGTAATTTTGAATGAAAGAGTTTTATTGATAAACGTACTTAATGCTGCAACGCATGGATTCAGTTCATGGTATAAAATAACGAAAAAAATCTTTTATTTGTTAATGGCAACAACATTTTGTAATAATTGAGTGATACCTTATTTCTTCTAATACCTTAAATCAAAAAATCAAAAAAAGTATTATCTTTCAATATATAAATATGACCTCGTCGTTAATTAGCCGATTAATGAATATAGGCAACAGTAGTATACCGGTGTTCAAAAGTTTTAAATCAATTGAAAGAAAACAAATCCTGTATACAAACCAAAACCGAGGGAAACACATCAACTATAACAGGAAAACAAAGGAACAACAGCACCACCAGAGTGCAACAAAAACAAACACCAACACACATAAAAACGAACATAGATAAAAATTTAAAAAAATCTCAAAGTTCCAGGCATTTTCCAGATCGAAGCACCAAGTCGGTGTTGTTTATAAAAGGGATCATTGTAACTTTTTGGTTTGTCATGGCTTTCTCGAGGGTAGTTTTGCGAAATGAGAAAAATGAGAAAAAATGACTTGACAAAGGATATTAGATAATCAATGACTGTTCCGATATCTTCCAGTTCAAGCGCCTTGTCAATAATTTCAGTTTTGGTGATTTGACCCCTTGGTTGATCGTATTCATTCCATTTAACATGAAAATAAAGGAAACTATAGATAGAAATCAGTCTGTTTCGTGTAGAATGAAATTCAAAACAGTGTGGCTGGGGCCATTGATTGACACATTAAATTCATCCATTGACTGGGACAATTTAGGTGAACGTTTGTATGTAACGACCACTGCTCACTATGTACTTTTTAAAGACACTTAAACTATGGGGTCACTTAAGGTTCTCAACACCTTAATAAAATAATTCGAAAAACTAATCAGAAATAACACGATGTTTTGATTTATATCAATTATATAAATCAAAACATAAAGGTTATTCCTGATTAATTTTTTTATAATTAAAGGCGTTAAGAAACCTTTGTGACCCCACAGTTTAAATGTCTATCGTAGGTACGTCGTGAACAGTGGTCGTTACAGACAAACGTTCACGTAAATTATCCCAGTCAATGGATGAATTTAATGTGTCAATCAATGGTTTCAACCACACTGTTTTGAATTTCATTCTATGTTGACTAATAGATTAAGAACTACTAGTACCTTTTACGGCAAAGAGAGATGATTTCCAATTTTCAACTTGTGAACTCTATTTCTATATAGCTACATTTGTACATTTCAACAACAAGAAAACATACAGCATAAATATTATATACCTCATCATCGCATACTCGCTAAGTCATTATAACAGGAGTAATGATGGCACGGTAGTATTTCCTGGCCCAGAAGGGATAATGATAGCCTTTTTAGAATTTTCACCACTTTCTATCTAACATTGCAAAAAATTCTGCATTCACAGGTAACTGAAGTACTTTTATTTTACTATTCAGAAATGAATTTGAATGTGTTTCATGACCGTTTACTTTTTTGCTATTTTTATAAACCTAAGGCCACTAGTGATTTAAGGTCTTTTATCATACAGTGAATACACAATTTAAAAAAATTCTAAAAAATTCATTTTCATCTGATTGTAAAATTATTTCTTTTTTTTTCTACACCTGATTCATCCCTGAGTTTGGGAAAGTATGTTCAGTAGATACTGTATTTTTTGTCCAATCACACTATTCAGATACATTGACATAGGTAGGGTACACAAAAGAGCAACCTCAATTCTGAAATGCAAATACTACCGTGCCACCTTATAATTGTACCTGCAATATGGTAACATACGCGACAGTAACCGCTATTGCAGACCAGGATCTGCTTACACTTTCGGAACTCATGAGATCAGCCACGGTTACATCATTTTTCTTAATGGCATTACTATTTTCTATCTGTTTGTCTTCGACTTAAAGATTTTTTGATCGTCCCTTTGATATCTTTTGACTCTTTATCTTAATTTTTATACTAAACCATTAAGTTAAATAAAATTGATGCCATATGTGAAATGACAATATATAAAGTGACACCACAACATACTAACATTTCTATAATACTACTGATTCAAACAACGACTTTTATTTAGGAGAAAGTAGGCATTATTGTTATGTAGAATGGACAAAGTCATGTCTATTATTGAAAACAGTAAGTTGACCTTTAAAGCTCTTGGTTTGGTTTAAATGTATTAGTGGGATTGAGTCTGTTTGACATATTCTCCTTCGATGAATTTAATCGGACTAAAAACTACATGCGGTAACACTATGTGTATTCAATCAATTTGAAAGCCTGTCATTGTCTGGACAAAAGAGAAATAACTCAATTTGAACCAAAATATAGGTAGACAGATCAAAGGAAATGAAATATAGTTTCCTCAATGAAATAAATAGACGCGACCACATATAGTAATGGATAATTAGTTAACTGTCGTGCAACACTTGATACCCGGGTTCATTTGGAGTTGAGCATTCATTCGAGTTAATTAAATTCATGGTCAAGTTTTTAAAATTATGATTGTAGGAAGTTAAAAAGCTGTTCTTGTACTTTTATACAAAGAACTAATGTTTCACAAGTGCACGTGTAGAGTTTGAAATGTATTTTGAGAATTATTTATTGATACCGTGTTTAAATTAAGCTGCACTCAGGTGTGGTGTAAGTATACTCAATACTTACACTAGTAAACTCTATTACGTTCCCATTGATACAAAAAGTTCAAATCAGGTTTTGTCAACATACAGTCAAATAAGCAATATAGGCCTTGAGTATACGTGGGTAATGTGTCCATAAAACTAAATATCAAGAACATGGATTTTGATATCGATACAAAACGAAGTTAGTTAACACACATTGAAATATAATGATATTATATAATATAATAATATTGTAAAATAAGTATTTTTTTTATATTTTTTTTATGTCAAAAACTCAAAAATCCTCAGTTAAAAGCATGTATAAATTTAAATAGTTTTAGCGAACCATTTAATTTTCAGTGGGAGGGGGATTTGAGCTAATTGAATATTCATTTTACATCTATTCATAATACGACTTATTTATTAAGCACGTAAATTATTTTCACGTTTGGTACACAACCATTTCTTGCAGAGTCCTACAATAAACTTTTTTGTTTGTTAAAGTTAGTATCAGTCCAGAATATGAATTTTCGAAATTTTCAAGGTATGGTAACTTAGGTCTTCTTCCGATAGTTAGTAAAAAAAAATCACCAAAATACAGAACTCCGAGGAAAATTCAAAACGGAAAATCAAATTGCAAAATCAAAAGATAAAACACATTAAACGAATGGACAACAACTGTCATATTCACGACTTGGTACAGGCATTTTCTTATGTAGAAAATTATGTTGCACCTGGTTTTAGAGCTAGCTAAACCTCTCACTTGTATGATAGTTCCAATATATTGACAACGATGTGTGAACAAAACAAACAGACATATTAGGTAAGCATGTACAGCAGTCATCATTGTGTCATAGGTTTAATCACTAAAAAAACAACCAAATATGTAACTAAGAAGCACAAAATGACATATAGACCAAGCATATTAGCAAAAATTAAAGACAAGAATACACAGATTTACAATAACACAATGACAGGATGTACAGAGCCCTGTCATATATGTACCAAAGAAACATAAAAAGGCATATAGACAATCCATTTAGCAAAAATGAACGAAAAGCAAGTGTAATGTACACACATGTTTTCAAATAGAACAATAACGGGATGTATAAGAACAGAGTCACGTTATATGTATCGAAATTTACACCAAAAGTCATATAGACATAGCACATTAGCAAAAATGAAAGACAAGAAAACGAGAATAATTATCATAAACAATAACATAATGACAGGATGTACAAGTACAACATGTATCTTAATCACAATAAAAACAAACAAATATTAAACAAAGTAGCACAAAAAGGCATATATCCCATTTAACAACTTCATTCATTGCTTTTACCTTGATTCTGGCGTAAAATTGTGTGTTTCACGTCAGAATTTAAACGTCACACAGGTAGAGATAAAAAAATAATTTGTCGTTCAATATATGAAAGAACATAGTCTATAGTTCTTTTATGCATACCTTCTACAGAATGTTAAAGAGAAGTTTACCTTTCCTCCTTGCCGCTTGTCTATATGCTAATTGTGTTTTACTTCTAAAATAAAACCTTGCTAAAGTATTAAGTCCGTTTTGGCTGAGTGGGATGTAGAAATACTCAGTCACGTTTGGTCAGAAGTGGGACATTAAATCCGATACCTCGTGTAGAGAGAGTGTCACTTTCTCTGCATTTTCGAAACCCTTGCAATAATTCTTTCATGGGTCCGTACTAGGCAAATTAACTGTCCCCATCCAATATACTCTCATTTTTTTTGCCATAATTGCAGTCCGAAATAAGGCAATATTCCAAGATACCTACAGGAATATCGGATAAGGATGTGAAATTTAGAAGTCGGTATTTGGTCCGAGACCAAAATTGTCGTCCCTTGACGAATGTAGTCCGTAGTGTGGACAGTGTGTTACTTGCCAAGTTTTTGGTATACCCCTTCCAAATGTATTTCTCCATGTTTTATGCCTCAAATAGCAAGTCAAGGGATGAAATAACACTATTCAAAAAATTTGGTCATGTATTTTACAGTTAAGTAGTGATTAGATCCAATTGAAAAGTAGTACAACATACTGTAAAAAAATTATTGAGAAAGCACAGATGGATTTTTTTAATTTCAATTTTTTGTCTAAAAGAAATGCACTACGAACTAATTGTGATCATTTATTGAATATAATACCAGAACCAGTCATAAATGCATCAGATATTTTCCAAAGTTAGCTGTATTTGGCAAAACTTTTAGAAATTTTTGGTCCTCAGTGCTTTGTCCTCTATTTGTCCTTTTACCATTTTTTGATTCGAGCGTCACTGATGAGTCTTTTTAGACGCAACGCGCGTCTGGCGTAAATATAAAATTTTGATCCTGGTATCTGTGATGAGTTTATTTGTTTATAAATAATATAAGAAAGAGTATGGGTGCGTTTTTGTTATAGTCGAAATTAATGGAAAGGAATGAGTACTTGATGTCGCTCATCCCGACCACAAAAAGGATTGAAGTCTTCCGAATTTTACACACAATCTATTCGAAACTATATGATATAACCGGAAACAGCCTACCTTAAAACGATGTTTCTTATATCATTATATTTGATTAAAACACCATGTAGCAAAATATCTTTTCGAATAAGCAGCTGATACTCATGTAAATGACACATTGCGAGTGGCTAATTTGACATTATTAACAACCATTTTGTGTCCAAAACCATTTGAGTATTAAAAACAATTTACAAGAAAGATATTGTTTTTTTTTTTAAATATATGAACACACTGCACAGATCCGAACTTATTTGGACAAATGTAAAATTATTTTTTTGTTCGAATAGGCCAAGCAAGTAAATATAAAATTTTGATCCTGGTATCTGTGATGAGTTTATTTGTTTATAAACAATATAAGAGAGAGTATGGGTGCGTTTTTGTTATAGTCGAAATTAATGGAAAGGAATGAGTACTTGATGTCGCTCATCCCGACCACAAAAAGGATTGAAGTCTTCCGAATTTTACACACAATCTATTCGAAACTATATGATATAACCGGAAACAGCCTACCTTAAAACGATGTTTCTTATATCATCATATTTGATTAAAACACCATGTAGCAAAATATCTTTTCGAATAAGCAGCTGATACTCATGTAAATGACACTTTGCGAGTGGCTAATTTGACATTATTAACAACCATTTTGTGTCCAAAACCATTTGAGTATTAAAAACAATTTACAAGAAAGATATTGTTTTTTTTTAAATATATGAACACACTGCACAGATCCGAACTTATTTGGACAAATGTAAAATTATTTTTTTGTTCGAATAGGCCAAGCATGCAACAATAAATAATCATCAGCCTGCTTGATGTTTATTGTATATTCAAAGGAGAAGAAGTAACAAAACAACAAATAATACCCCCAAAATGAAGTATGGAAAAATAAAACGATATCAATATCATAATTTTATCAGGAATTAACTGTTTTATAAAAGATTATAAAGCATGATTATTTCTTATTACAATTTTGTTATGCACGTAAAGGTGATATATATTAAACAATATAAAGTCAAATTTGTTCCGCCATAATTTATCTTCCTATTAAGATATATCTAATCCTTAAACAATACTTAAAAGTATGTATATAAAATAATTAAAACAGTGTTTATCGAGCGATCTATAAAAATTTAAATAAATAAATGCTTGTATTTTATCCCATTGTTAACTAGTTTTGTATACAATTAATTAATGTAATATGGTTAATATTGACCAATAGTATGAAAAAAGAAGCAAAAACAAATTTATATCAGACTTATTAAAGGATAAACCTTTTTTACTCGTTTGTCTTATCAAACTGTATATAAAGGTTTGATGCCTTGTTAGTTTTCATTCCCAAATAAACAACAGAAAAATGAATCAGTTTTTAGTCTTAGAGGTAAGAAATGAAACGAAAATTTCTTTCAAAATAAGGAAACATTAAAAATTATTTGACCTTATATTACTCCATCAGAAAAGTATGGCCAATTTCTAAAAATGATCAGAATTGTTTTTAAACCTTTTAATTAAATTACGGAAGGGGATTACCGTAAAAAATTTGGTGAATTTTCTGCATTCTATGATATTCGTTTCCTACGGTGTAACTATTCTATTTATCTATACTGCATTCTTTCGCTTTCGTCTTTGTAACATCCCCCTTACTAGCATACTGATTGTTTCCTTCATTTATTTCTGGTCGCTTACTTTCCTTTCGTTTGCAAACTTGTTTCTGATTCTTTTGAATTTTTTTTTCTAGTTATACATTATGATGCATTTAACAGCATCATTTCTTACATGTTTACCTATACCAAACCAATTGCAACTTAAATTCTAAATTACAAACACGTTTTGAAGGATCTCAATAATCACGACTTCAAGTCTTAACATGCTAATTGTACCTGTGTTATAGCTAGTTCCCGATTCATGTATAATCCAGCGTGCGACTTTATTTACAATAACATTTCCCTGCAAATTATGTTATCCAAAAGGGCCGACATACCGTGTCTCTAAATCCATCAATTGGAAAAACAACTTCAAAATACTGATAGATTTAGTGGAGGATTATGACAGGCAATGGGTTAAACGCGAGAAAGAAGAGGGAGATACTTTTTCCGAATGAATTAGGCATAAATAGTTATCAAAGGTACCAGGATTATAATTTAGTACGCCAGACTCGCGTTTCGTCTACATAAGACGCATCAGTGACGCTCATATCAAAATATTTATAAAGCCAAACAAGTACAAAGTTGAAGAGCATTGAGGATCGAAAATTCCAAAAAGTGGTGCCAAATACGGCTAAGGTAATCTATGCCTGAGATAAGAAAATCCTTAGTTTTTCGAATAATTTAAAGTTTTGTTAACAGGAAATTTATAAAAATGACCAAATTATTGATATTGATGTCAACACCGAAATGTTGACTATTGGGCTACCCTCGGGGACGAAACGTCCACCAGCAGTGGCATCGACCCAGTGGTGTAAATAGTTATCAAAGGTACCAGTAAATCTATCAGTATTTTGAAGTTGTTTTTCCAATTGATGGATTTAGAGACACGGTATTTCGGGCCTTTTGGATAACACAATTTGCAGGGAAATGTTATTGTAAATAACGTGGCCCGCTGGATTATGCATTAAGCATAAGCAACACGACGGGACCACATGTGGAGCAGGATCTGCTTACCTTTCCGAAGTACCTGAGATCACCCCTAGTTTTTGGTTGGGTTCGTGTTGTTTATTCTTTAGTTTTCTATGTTGTGTCATGTGTACTATTGTTTGTCTGTTTGTTCTTTTTCATTTTTAGCCATGCCGATGTCAGTTTATTTTAGATTTATGAGTTTGACTGTCCCTTTAGTATCTTTCGTCCTCTTTTAAGGTCGTTGATTCAAATAAGAATTAAAAAAAAAACTGTATAGGTATATCAATACCCATGTTACGTTAATTTTTAAAGAGCCAAATGTTGCAAAACACTTGTCCTACCTCCATGTCTCCAAACAACGTCGTTTTTGTGTGTAAATCACAATTTCATTGAGGTACATATACATAGCCAGGCAAACTATATCGACAACTTCCAAATAAAATACTGTCAATCTGTGATTTGTACGAAACCTATAAATGAATTTGCAAACGTGATGTTGTTAGGTTCCAAACTCATGGACGTCTGCTTAACATCTATTTCCGTATACATTAAATAATTTCTTAATATTTTTTTTTATAGATTTTTGTTTTTATTTCACACCTGCAAAGCTACCAGACTGCTACTCAATCAGAATGTCGAGAACCTTGTATACTGCCAGATCTTATGAAAGCAATAGAAGATGTATCTACAGAAACTACTTGGATCCAACCTCATATTGTACCAGACAATACTTTCACAGCAAGGACAAATATCACCTATGAACCTATTGGAGAAGTGAAAAACTGTAGAGATTACATCAAAAGGAACAATGTAGTGTATTCTTCTAATAATGTCGGATTTGAACCTGTTTCTATAGGATCAACATGCCCGTGGTACTTTGTCCGTAATATTGATCCAAATAGAATTCCTCGAGTTATCACAGAGGCTGAATGTGCATGTAAGTGTTGTGGAAAGCCAGACAATCAATGCAAGCATAACCGATGTTCAATTTCCCGCAAGCCTAAACTCTGCCAAAAAATTTACACGTACAGAAAAGTTCTGAGGAGAACCGGATGTGTGAATGGAGAATATACATACAGTCAGTATATTGAGCCAATCAGTGTAGGTTGTACATGTTCACGCTGTCCCAAAACCATTACAAGAAGAATGCACAGTTAAAACCTTTGGTAACGTGCATGCATGTCACAACTATACAATTATTGTGACTGTTTAATGAAATGTAACATGCAAAAAAAAGTATGATGTCGGATTTGAGTTTGTCTCTATAGGATCAACATTAATTTAAGCTGTTTTGTTAAGTGTATATATATGCTATCAAATGTGTGGTTTTGGGGAGAGGGTAGTATATAAGAATTTAATAGACTGAGTGAGAGGTAACTTGACTATAACAAAATTAAAAAATTTATGAAAGTACTTTTGTGTTCCTATTTAGTTTTCGCAGTTCATGCAAACAATCAAACAAAAGTTTGTACAAGGATTTTGTTTACAGTCATCAATTTTGGTTGCTTTCCTATATTTTGTTAAAGGATAGCATTTATGGTAAACGATTTGTCCATCCTGTCTGGGTTGATTCCATGATTTCTATCTTTGAAATGGCATATACACTATTTGGCTATACTTTTTGGACATTTTGGATTATAGCTCTTCATCTTTTATATAAGCTTTGGATTGCAAATATTTTGGCAACGAGCATCACTGAAGAGACATGTATTGTCGAAATGCGCATCTGGTGCAAGAAAATTGGTACCGTTAATTTTATTACTTATTTCGTGCATATGATACTAGGTATTCTTAAACCTAGTTGTGCATTTATTGAAAAACCGTGATATTATTAGGTGCAAGAAAATTTTCACCTTTAAACTACCTTTCTCGTAATAACATTTTTTCCTTTAAATTACGATATAACTGATAATTGATTTTAGTCCTCAAACAGCACACATTTAATAAAAAAAAAACATTTTATCAATTCACAATGTTGGCATTCGAAGAACATATATTTTTTATAAAAATTAATAGATGCATTTCAGGAAGACACCACGTCGGTAAACAGTATTTTGCAGTAATTGAATTCAGATATTTGTTGATAATATTTTTTATAAGTTAAGGAGACAGATTAATATAAGCAATTGTTGCTTGTTTCTGGATCCTTATTGTGAATGTGCTTATAATTTATACTTGTATTTTTCATAATAATATATTGTTTACACTAATATTTATTAATTATTTCAAATTCTTGATACTAGTAGTCTTTTCCCGAAATGGATCGTGAAAATTATAACTTCTTTTCATGTAGAATGTCTGTAAATATCAGTATATTACTAAATTGTTATTTAAAAAAAAATCAAAACATGCAGAAATATGCGGTTACTGTTTTATTCCACATACATGGTAAAAGACTAAGCGGTTTTATGTTTTACTTACGCAATACCCTGCAGGAAATGCAAATCAATCATTGGTACCATAAATCCACAATCCAAAGGACGACCCGTTGGTTGTTTTTGCTTCATGCCTTCCCTGGCTAATGGTTATTTTAAACATGGAGAATTTACTGTAAAATTTTACAAGTTCTTGTATTTCTGTAATTCTACTTGGGGCAATCGTTGCCCAATCAATTATAAGCGCTGATTTTTTTGCAGTTTCAATGATAATTAACAAAGAACTAGAATAAGATGGCATGGTGAAATAATAGTAGTTGGGTAGATATTTATCTATTCCTGGAATTAATGTCATGAAGGCTTTTAGTGTGATACTTTATGACTATAGAACTGAACCATTGATGGACAGGACGACACGATTAATGTCATGTTGCTATTGTTGACCCCAACGAACCTCTTACTCCTTTCCAAAGAGACTGTTGACAAGAGGTTTAGACTAGCATCATAGACATTGATACTGCATGTCGAATTTGCATATATTCGAACTGATTTTACCGTAATGCCTTGGAAGCTTGGAATAAAAAATGTTTACTGTAATCTCGCATTGGTATAATCATTTCTGAAAACTGGGCACAGCTGCCAACACTTGTGCATACGATGTTTGAGAAAACAGTAACTGCCTTTGAAGCATCTACATAGGATCCACTGATATCAATTTTATCATTGTTATAATTATTCCATTCCATATCTATGTTTAAACTAGCTTTTGTAAACAATTTTCCTTTTAGTGATATGTCCACTTCTGTAGTTTGAGTTGTTCAAATAATAGCTAAATAAGTGCCTGGGCCGCCCCCTTGATTATAGGAAGGTATTATGTATTGTCTTGACATATGTTTTGCTGGTATAACAATATAACCATCAACACCGTATATAGGACGTCTTTCTATCACGTATAGTTTGGTTAAAACGTTACATTCTAGTTTGTACTCCTTATTTGCCACTTCATTGAGTGGATGAATGCTTGCAGAATGTTCCAAATTTATTTGTGCATTAGTTGACAGCCCAAGTGCTGTCAATTTGCAAACGCCACTTCTTATAGAAGTAAATATGAGTTGTGCTTTGTTGATATTTGGTGAAAAACTGAGGTAAAATGTATGTCCCATGGCTTCTGAAAGAAAATGACAATTATATTGTACATGAAGTTTTGTTTATCGTTTACCTCCACTGTTTTAATACACACACACATAGAATACATTTTGCCTTGTTTTTACTTTTGTACATCATATTCAAGTATTAAATGTGTATGAAAATGATGATGGAGGTGGTTGACGACCTTGACTAGTTTCACAGTCCTCACACGTTCGGTTGTATGAAAAAAGGAAAGCTTTGGCTTTATTTGAATGTGTAAAACAACTCAAATACAATGCACACCTAAAGGATTTATATCATTCTACAAAGTTATGTTTGTAACTTAAGGCAAGTCCAAAGCATTTAACCTGGCAGTATGAAATAAGGTCGTTTCTAGATAAAGAATACTGGGTATTGCGCACACTGATGGCTTATGATATATAAAAAATATCGATATTTATTGTACTAATGAAGCATATTTTTTATGATTTGTTGTCCGACTAGGAGTAGGGTAGCCTCACACAATTCACAGGATCGCACTAAAAACTTCAAGTGTAATGTCATAAGAATTACAATGTTCAAAATAGAAAAAAACGAAAAGGACCAGGTTAACATTGGCCAAATTTTCTTTCAATTCACCTTCATCCTCAAATATCAATGCAAGCCTTTGATTCTTAAGTTGGTTCAAATTATGACGAATTAAGTTCGAGAAAAGTAAAAACAATATCTAGATACTACGCGAAACAAATCTTTCAATAAGAAAAAATGTGTCCAAATTAAGAGATTTTTTTTCAAAATATTAAGATTTTATGCATTATTGAACATATGTAAGTATTTGACCCGCAACCTACATTCAAAACTCGATGGATAAAAATCAAAATCGGGGTAACAAACTAAAACTGAGGGAAATGCATTAAATATAAGAGGAGAACAACGACACAACATTAAAATGTAACACACACAGAAACAAACTAAGCTTAAGAAAAAATCCGATGAGAATAACAAATATAACATCAAAACCAAATAAATTAATTTGGGATAGAAAAGTACCGTGACACGTCTTATAGTGAATTCACACTTAAATATAAGAGAAAACAAACGACACAACGTTAAAATGTAACAGACACAGAAACCAACTATAATATAACAACGGCCATATTCCTGACTTGGTACAGGACATTTTTTTTAAAGAAAACATGGTGGGTTGAACCTTGTTTTGTGGCATGCCAAACCTCCCGCTTTATTGGCAATGTTAAATATAACATTAAAATGACAACATATCATTACAATGCAAATAAATAGGAGAACATATTAGACAAAGAAACACACGAAAAATAGCTAACAAAAGGCACCAGGTTTAAAATTCAATACGCTAGAAGCGCGCCTCGTCCACACAAGACTGACCAGTGACGCCCAGATACAAAAGTTCGGAAGTCAAAACAAGTACAAAATTGTACAGCACTGAGGATCAAAAATTCAAAAAGGTTGTGCCAAATACGGCTAGGGTTTTCTGCTTGGGGTAAAAGTGGGAGATATTATGGACATAATTGTGCAAATCGTGATACAAGCATGAAATTTGGTATAAAGGTTCACAAAATGATACTTAAAAAAAAATCCGCTGCTGGCCAGAAAAAAAAATCATTTTCTAGATTGCCATCACACATTTCGGAAATGGCGTCATTACAAATGGACAATAATTCGTTAATCCTTTAAAAGATGTGTTATATGTAAAATCCAATGTTAGATTTGATAAAAAGTAAAAGACAGTTCCTAGATTACGACTAGACAATACATTAATGAAACAAAAGGTGACTTCTGGTTTCAAAATGCCGGCAAAAAAGTGAACAAGTTCCAGAACCAACACCTTTCCATCTGGCACGAGAATCTTGCCTTTGTTTTGTCACAGCCTTTACATTATTCATTTAGTAAACATCAAATACAATGTCTACTTTTGAATACTTATCGATACAAGATTTTATATAAGGCAGTATGACATCATTAGCATAATCATCAAATATTTTTGCCCAACTTTGTGACCTGGAATTAACCATTGCTGCCCCACCAACGATAAATACGTCCGAATTTGGATCAGCAAATTGCAGAATGTTTCAAGTAAACCCATTTGCAGCGATTTAATACCACTATTTCAAGTGACATCCTGAGATGAAGACGGAGGAGCTGTTTGGTTTCTATGGATAAAGAAATATTCCAAGTAAAACTGTCTACTGTGACAAGAAATGAAAAGTATAGAAAAGATACGCAATCACTTTTAAGGTTCTCTAGCTTTGATTTTGACAAAGACGTTTCCAGTTTCATTTTGCGGCCAAAATAGGAAGTTGTTCTTTTCATTTGGTTATAAAAAGCCCAGTTATGCTCTCTGTGTTCCATCTCACAGAGACATAACTTGTGAATGTTACCAGTAAATTTACATGTGCATATTGTTTACATTGAAATCTGTGGTAACCTTTTACTCGAGGTTGGGTTAGTTAAGAAAATTAGTGTTAGTTTAAACTCTGAGAAGTTCAGGGCATATGAACGTTGAAAATATGCCGCACAGCCCTATATTTTGACCTTTGAAAAATGAAAAAAAAACTGTGGTGCATATGAACTTTCAATTTTAGGATAAGATTTTTGTTCAAAACTTCATAGTAAAAATGGTACAGTTTCAGCCGTAAAAGGAGTTCCTATGGGAAATTGCATTGTCAATATTTACAGTAATGCAACCTGTAAGCGTATTTGGAAACTATTTTACATACATTATTTATCTTACATATTCACTCAGAACTTTACAGGACAAGATTACTTTTCAATTTCGTACTCTTAACTTTTCAGAAGATTCTTAAATACCTGAAATTTGGTTTCAAATAAGAGCAAAACAAGTTGGAATTTCTAAAAGAGTTTATCAACATAGGAAATGTATGTCGGATTAAATGTTACTATAAGAAAGGTATGGTATGGCACACGAATATTCCTTCTGGAATGTATTTAACTATCATTACCAAGTTTTTGGATGAAAATACACAAAACGATTGGCAATATCAAACTTTCAAATGAAAATAACAGTAGATATTCGGATAAATATGTACCCGTTTTGAAAAAAAATACCTTAAATACATAATCGAATTAATGTGAATTGATTAATGCATCTCAGGTTAATGCCTGCATATGACAATTATCTACACCAAACTCAAATAATCAGAGTGTGAATTCACATTCCACTTGGAAATATTATTCGACTTGACAACAAATCTCATCATGTAAAACAAATAGTAATGAAACGAAATGGGATCAAAATGTCAGTGTGTTTCAAAGAAGGGCCGATTTTAACAATTATTTTTTTTCAACTTTAAATATTTTATTTCACTGGTTGTGAACAATGTCCCTTAGCGCTACAACAATGATGCTAAGGTTCCTCCCTGTGTTATTAATTGCTAATGAAACCAGAGGGTTTGATTAGCAAAATTTACCTTATATTTATATCTTGTGTTATTTGCATTTTACAAAGAATTCATACGAGCACACAATACATATATATTAGTCAGTGAACCTATATATAAACAATCATATAAGAAAGAAATTAAAAAAAAAAACAACAAAAAAAAAGTTTTTGTCCGTCGTTTGTTTTGATATAATAAAACTTCTTTAAACCGAAAGTACAATGATCAAGAATGATCAAGCATGGTTGGCCTCATGACTTGGCAAATAATTTCATGAGATGGTGAGTAATTTATTACAGTCATCAAGTCACTTATCAAATGTTAAATTTTTAAACTTAGAAAAATCGAATATTTCAGGTAAGTAAAAATGAAGTACATGTATATAGAAGAGATCAAAGAAGGAGCTTTTGACCACTGACCTTGATTGATTTGTTAAACTATTGATTGATTGACTCTTTGTTATCTAAATACTTTAGTATTTATTTAAGGTATAATTCTCATAAAAGATAATTATAATCAAAGTTTTGATATTTTCCTCTGACATTTTCTCAAAAATAGACTATCTGGATGATATAACATTTGTGTTTCAATTTCATTTTTTAGAACTGACAACATGTTCACAAATTTAGTTTTCTTTTCTGATAAATAAAAAAAGTTATAAATCACAAAACAAATCATTGTTATGACCTGATTAAGTAGATTATATTCAATATCTTCAATTTTATATCCAAGTACAAGATTTTTAAGACAGAAGACATGTTGATCTATATTTAAATAATTAACCAATAATTTTTTACCCATTTACATTCAAAGAAAAAATGAATATAGTTATCACATTTGGAACAAATCACACAATTTAGATTATCAGATATTTTCCAACGGTACAAATTATGATTAATTGCTGTAATGTTATGCAGTAATTTCCATCTAAACATTTTCATTCTATTATCTTTTAAAAAATGGAATGTAAAAGTACAGAAGTTTTACGGCCGCAATCACGAGTTGGTTGACTATAAAGGAATTGGTTGTGTCTATCGTGACCTGTGGATATGATCTTATTGTCATTACCACAATCAATTCCTCTTTTCATTGTGTTTATACCGAATGAGACTGATCACTGGATTTATAATTGAATGAGCAACACGGGGCTGCCACATTGAGTACGTATTGCTAACCCTTCCGTAGAACCAATGCATTCCCGGTTTTAAGTGGGGTTTGTGAGTTTTGAATATTTCTTAATAGCTTCCACCTCTTTTGCAACAGTTTTCCGTTATTAAATCACATTTTTATTTGATCTTTCAGGATTTTGCATAAAAATGTTTCATAAACCTATCATCATACGTGGCTCAAAATTGAATGGTGATGCTATTTAGGAGATAGATATAAGAAGATGTGGTGTGAGTTCCAATGAGACAACTCTCCATCCAAATAACAATTTAAAAAAGTAAACCATTATAGGTCAATGTACGGCCTTCAACACGGAGCCTTGGCTCCCACCGAACAACAAGCTATAAAGGGCCCCAAAATTTCTAGTGTAAAACCATTCAAACGGGAAAACCAACGGTCTAATCTTTATAAAAAAACGAGAAACGAGAAGCACGTATAAATTACATAAACAAACGACAACTACTGTGCTATTTAGGAGATGGCTGTATTGTATTTTAAGCTCCGACGTCATCAATTGGGGATTGATGGTCGCAAATTAAGTTTACTGGCGACGCGTTAAGTCCCTAGGCAAATGGCAAAATCTCAAAAAGCTCAAACACATCTGTGAACAAAACTAACAGACATAACAGGTAAAATTGTCATTTTTACAATGAGACAATATTATGCAACACAAAATGCGGAAAACAATTGTATTCGGAGGTAAAAATATATATTTCGCACGGAAAATAAATGAATTTTCAACCAGTAAAAAAATGATATCTTTCCCTCCTCCCTCCTCAAAGAATCAACAGTACCAATCCTTATCATGTGTCTCACAAATCACAAATAGTTTTCAATTTGCCCAAATTCTAACACATCTTTTTTCGAAGTTATCTAATTAGCTGATGATATACTTCTAGACATTAACGCACATGTGTGTCTTATTAACAATTACTGATGAAAAATCTTTTGTTTTCTGCTTCTATAAATCAGTCCTATTATAAGAATGGTATGACATTAAACAGTAGAAACTTACTTTAGGTAATTAAGACAAAGAACTAAATCACATAATGGTATTTAAGAAATACTCAGCATTCCCACAATACACTAGTTAATTTGTTTCTTTTTTTAAACGAACAATTCGGTCAGTATAGTTGTTCATCTTGTTTTTCGAAGGTTCGCTCATATTTGTTTTCTTTCATATGCTTATAATTTAACTATACTTGTCAATTAAAGAAACGATACACAAGTTTGAAATACAATTTATCATAAAATATAACAAATAGGAAAAACTATAAAATTATCCAATGAAAAACATTCATTTACAAAGCAAATACATAAGCTTAAAAGAATCTGACTAACTTGAAAAATTAGAAAATACCGATTCATTGAACACAGCGGTCAAATTTATTTTGCGGAAAAAGATGACAAAAGTTGGCACTTAAGGTAGATGGGGTGTCTAAATTATAATCCATAGAATATTTTAATAATTTGCCAAAATGTAGTTTATATCCTGCTTGTTTAAAAAAATTAATAAAAAGAATGGGTCACGGGACTTATTTTCACACTACAGGTTGTGCAACATTGTCCGAATTTGTATAGATTATGCATAAAACCATAAAACGAAAACTACACCATAGAGTTTTGAGATAAAATATGCGAATATAGCTCCAATATTATGCTTTCAGATAGAAGAAGAAAAAATGGGGTCACCGGACTCGTTTTCTTGCTACATAATAAAATGGGTAAATTCCTGACACATTCTATTGTAAAAAAAATAACACTATCTCAATTATCTGCCCTTGCACTTGAGTTGTTTCCCTTATTTGGCAAAGTAGGAAAAATTTGAATCAAACAAAAGTATTCGTTTTTTCGTAAAATACAACCATATATATGATAAAACATAGCATTTTCTATATTAGAATGAAAATTCTTACACATGAATTACCTACTAATCTCATAATTTGCACATTTTATCAAAGATCTAGACCTTGTTTTCTGGTAGATGGAGGAAGACGCCCTATCTACCTTAATTTCGAAGATGAGTATTCAAAATATTAGACCGACTATGCTTAAGTTTAAAAGTTATAAGTTCTAATATAGTTTTTTTAATTTTTGGGTGAAAATACGATTTTTGAAATAACAAAAATTCCCAAATGGGTATTTTTTTTTGGCGTTTTTGCATGAAATCAATAGTTTTCATAAGAAAATGACGCTCTGTAAAGATTAGACAAATACGGCAATTATCTACCTCGGTACAGTGTATCCAATTTTATCATACATGGGAAAAAACATTGCCTTGTATCGTTTCTTTTGTTGACTAGTATATTATCGTAACGTGCACTAAATATATGAATTTTTCTTCAATGTAGTCTTTTTATCCCCAAATTTATACAACCAAATAAATTTGAATATAATGTGAACTAAGACAGAAAAGTTAACAATATTTCAATTATTTTCTTGGGCAGTCATTAAGTCAGTTATTCTCAAACGTTCGTTTACTCGTCAATTCAGATATTCTGTTGAGTTAGAAAAAAATTAACACAAAGTTGAGACAACTCTCCACCAGAGGCCAAATAACGTAGAAGTTAGTAACTCCAGGTACAGTTCCAGCTATGAGTCACATAAGTGTTATGTGTTTTCTAAACCTAGGATAGTGGTATAACAGCACAAATGTAACAAAAAAACTGAGAATGTTTACCAGGTTTAATCCACCATTTTCTACATTTGAAAATGCCTGTACCAAGGCAGGAATATGATAGTTCTTGTCCATTCGTTTTTGATGCGTTTTGTTATTTAATTTTGCAATGTGATTATGGACTTTCCGAATAGACCACTTTCGAGTTCATCCGTCACCGGCAAAAACTCGTCAATTATGCGCGCCTTTATGACGTCATTTACCAGATAGAGGGGATCGCCTGTATCCCTGCACTATTTACGTTCATCAAGCGTCTTAGTGATCGTCGTTGTGCAGGATAAACTAGAAATAATGGTTGTTCTGGAGGTACTTAATGACAATTCCCTAATGACAGCAGTGCTGATTGTCAATTTTGAGAATTTAATCTGCTGAACAATTCGTACAATATAGAATTATAGTTTTCCAACCACTCGCTCAACATTGAAACGGAAGTGACGACGCCCCTAAACGCACAAATGACGTTCACTAAAACCAGAGTTTTTGACGGAAATGCATCGAACTCGAAAGTTGTCTATTGATTTTCCTCTAAGTTCAGTATTGTTGTGATTTTACTGTATACACATGTACTAGAATGTATAAGTTTTTACTATAAAACAGTATTAAAGGAATTTCTTAATTATATCAAAATCAGATATTTTAAGAATTGTTATATCATATACATCCTCGGGTATGAATATTAGGAGATGTGGAATTTATCCCAATGAGACAAATATTTACCAAAGTTCAAATGAAGTCAATAAAAAACAATGATAGGACACCGTACGGAATTCAACAATGAGCAACAGCTATAAAACGACATGAAAAATGTAAAAACAATTCAAAAGAGAAAACTAACAGCCCAATATATTACAAAACCATTTACGAAAAATACAGACATGAACTAACGACTGAACTACAAGCTCCAGAAGTATAGTTTCTACGAACACAGTTTTACTTTGATTAAACAGTCATATATATATATATAATTGTATATAAAAGTCTATAAAAACGACCAACCAGCAAATTTACTATGTACCGGATCGTCTAGAATAGGCGATACTATGCAGATAAGGAAAAAATTATATCAGTCTAAAGATTTGCACAACGGTACTGATATAAGATGTTATAATACGAAAATATTGTTATTAAATTTTTACACCTTATACATTATGTATCAGTATTGTTAAAACTTGTGACACTTGAAGAAGGCCATTTGTTGAGCCGAAATATTTGTCAGCACGATTTAATAACAACATTTTCGTATTATAACATCTTATATCAGTACCGTTGTGCAAATCTTTAGACTAATATAATTGTATATATATATAATTGTAAGATAGGAAAATAAAATCATTTATACCAGCCATTTGTAATGTCTTTTTTGCTATTTAATGTTTACTTATTCAGGATTATATCTCGTCTATATATCAGCTACGATAAGTGTTTGGTATGACAATAAATGTGTTCTCTTCTTCGTACTATGAACAACAAAATTATTTAAAATAATAATATTTCCGTCCTCCATTTTAACTGTATACCTTATAATAGAATTATTTCATTTATCTGTGTATATTATTGTATAAGCGGGTTTTTTTTGTTTGTTTAAGGTAATTGTTGGGTTTGTTTTTAAATTGTTTAACATCTAATAGCAGTATACTACTGTTGCCTTTATTTTTTCACCCCTTATTTTATTGATTTTGTATTTACATTGTATCATAGATTGAATTTTTTAGTTCAGCGTATGTTCCCTTGTGTTAATATGTCTTTTGATTGAGTTAAGCCATTTCAATTAACATCTATGTTGTGATGTTATACTACTGTTTCAGATAAGGGTGAAGTTTGGTACCTATTAATAAGATTGAAACCCGCTGCATTTGTTGGCACCTGTTCTAAGTCAGGAATCTGATAGTTTGTCGTTTGTTGATGTGGTTCATAAGTGTTTCTCGTTTCTCGTTTTTTACAGATTTAACCGTTTGAATGGGTTTACACTAGTCATGTTGAGGCCCTTTATATGTTGCTGTTCGGTGTGGGCCAGGGCTCCGTGTTGAAGACAATATTTTGACATATGCTGTTTTACTTTTAAAAATTCTGACTTGGATGGAGAGTTGTCTCATTTTCACTCAAACCAAATCTTCTTATATCTATATAATTTTGTACACAATTATCGCATAACAAAGAGCATGGAGTGTTAAATCCTGGAACCTTTGAAAACTATTAAATCTCAAAACAACCTTTCTTTTCCGTAAGCAAAGGCAGCTATCTATTTTCAAAATTCTGAAAAAATATAAATCAAATTTAGGCAACATCTTAGAGTACATTTATTTTTTCTTTACGGTTCTCTATTTCAGCACAACATTCTTCGATTATGTTTTTATGACTTATTAGAGACGTCATGACCTTCGACATTAATCCTTGTATCTCTGATAAGTTCTATTTGTCATAATTTATGTAAAGACGAAATAACAAGATTCAAATTTGATTATCTCCCGTTTACCCTAAATAGTCTTAACTGATATAAATATTACAAAAGTATGTATAAAAGCAAAATATGATTGATGTCGACAAGGAGTAGATATGATTGATGTTGAAAATCTGGAACCGATAGTCCAGTTTAAGTTTTTAAAAGTTATTTTATGACATAAATATCAATAATGATGTATGATGTTTGTTAGCTTCGCTACTGGAGAGTACATAAGATTAGATAACAAACGTTGAAAAGGTACAGACGAAAAACATCAAAAGATAGCATAGCAGCAGCTTATAATTGCCATTTTAAAATTGATATTGTATGAATACTATTAATAAAAATTAGTAATTTTTTTTTGGTTCAGGAGTATATAAAAACAAAATACATGTATAAGAATAAACCTGCATTCCAATACTTTTACTCTTGTTCTTATCAGATTGGTATGACGCAACATTACATATATTTTGATGTAATAAATCGAGATGATGACAAACATTTAAAATTTGTTTCAGAATTTGTTCTTGATGGTGTAGGTAATATTATTATAATGCAATATTACTTAACAGATTTGTAAAAACTAACAAAACAAACTGAGCCTGTGTCGCTCACCTTGGTCTATGTGCATATTGAACAAAGGACACAGATGGATTCATGACACAAGTGTGCTTTAATGATGGTGATGTGTTTGTGGATCTTCCTTTACTGAACATTCTTTCTGCTTACTACTATCTTTATCTATAACGAACTTTGCCATGTAGTTACAGTGGAAACCATTTTGTAAATAATTATGTAAATTGTTAAAAATTGACTATAAAGGGCAATTATTCCTTAAGCGGTCAATTGACCATTCTGATCATGTTTGCTTATTTCTAGGTCTCACTTTGCTGTACATAATTGCTGTTTACAATTAATTTCTATCAATAATAATATTCAAGATAATAACCAAAAAAAAGCAAAAGCTGCAAAGTTTTCTTAAAATAACCAATTTCAGGTAACCTGATTGGTCTGAAAATTTCAGAGCAGATAGATCTTGTTCTATTGAACAATTTTATCCGCCTCAGATTAACTTTAAATGCTTTGGTTTCAGACATATGAACCATAAACTGAATTTTAGCCAATGTGCTATGTAAGCCATGGCGGCCATCTTAGTTGGTTGGCCCGGTCAATGGACACATTTTTTAAACTACATACCCTAATGATGAGTGTGGAAAAGTTTGGATAAATTTGCCTTAGTAGTTTCAGAGGAGAAGACTTTTGTAAAAAAAATACAAAAATTCAAGAAATATTGTTAAAAATTTACTATCAAGTTCAATAACTCCTTAAGGGGTCAATTGACCATTTCAATTCTGTTGACTTATTTGTAGATCCTACTTTGCTGAACATTTTTGCTGTTCACAGTTTACCCCTTTCTATAATAATATTCAAGATAATAACCAAAAACGACAAAATGGCCTTAAAATTACCAATTTAGGGGCAGCAACCCAACAACAGGTTCTCCGATTCATCTAAAAATTTCAGAGCAGATAGATCTTGACCTGATAAACAATTTAACACCCTGTCAGATTTGCTGTAAATGCTTTGGTTTCAGAGATATAAGCCAAAATGTTCTAGTTTTAGCCAAGGCGGCCATTTTGGTTGGTTGGTCGCGTCACCGGACATAATGATTGTGGCCAAGGTTCAATTTGGTCTAGTAGATTCAGAGTAGAAGATTTTTGTAAAAGTAAACGACGACGACGACGATGACGAACGACGACGACGGACGACGACGACTGACGACGGACGACGACCATGACGGACGACGACCACGACGGACGATGGACGACGGACGCAAAGTGATGAGTAAAGCTCACTTGGCCTTTCGGGCAAGGTGGGTTAAAATGGAAGGTCTGTTATATCTAGATATCTAAAACTTTTAGCTACTTCTTTACAAGCAGAACCAAATACAAAGTCCCATCTATGTACTGGTTTCCGAAGCTAGACACAGAACCTTACAAATATATATTATACAAGTACACACCCGTGATATCGCGGGTCCGTGACTGAATTAAAATATATAACTATGCCTAAGCCTTATTTTAGTAATTGGTATTGTCATCTGATAAAGTCATGTCGATTATAAGAAGTAAAATCACAAAAATACTGAACTTAGAGGAAGATCAATCATATTCCTGACTTGGTACAGGCATTTTCAAATGTAGAAAATGGTGGATTAAACCTGGTTGTATAGCGCTAACCCTCTCACTTTAATGACAGTCTCATCAATTTCCGACAGATACACAGTTTTCTCTGCTTTCAAATCTTTCTGTTTGGACCCGTCGACCTGGAACTTATCAATTATTGGTAATATTAATTATTTGGAAAACAAAAGGTCCTGGCTATCCGGGAATGGAGTATTTTTTAATCAACAGCACTGTCCTATATTAGTTATCTTAGAAAGTCTTGCTGATTGCTGAATAAAACTACAATAGGGAACAATTTGACAATGATTGAATTTAGTAGTGTCAGCCCTTTGATTATGACCTGTGTATATAGCAAAATCCTAAATACACCGTTTGGTGGTGCGCCTGTCAAATGCGGAATGTACAGATAAGGTATTAGCTAACAGGTGAATATACTTTTGGTATCGGTATCTGATTCGACCCGGAACTTGTTAATTATTGGCAATATTAATCATGTGGAAAACAAATGGGTCTGGAGTGGTGTAATTTTTAATCTATACCATTGTCCTATATTAGTTATATATATAGTTGAATTCTTTGATTTGTCGTTTTTACCCGATGACGGCTGACAAATTGGACCTCGTAATTTTAGTATTATAGATATATTCATCTTCAAGCCATTGTTCTACTACTAAATTGTCTATTATACTTACTAGTACACTTGGTACAATAAAATACCTGATAATAACTTGTTCAAATAAGGCCTTTGAAAATAATGGAATTAATTACTTTTGGAGTAACAAAAACTCGTTGGAAGTACTTGATAAATTGCATGCATATATTGGTGATTTTGAATCTGTTCAAAGTTTTGATTTTTCCTCCCTTATATACCACTTTGCCTCATATTCTTATCAAGAAAAAAATCACATCCCTAAATAACTGGGCATTTAAAGTCAGAATGCGAGTACATATGTTCAAACTCATTTAGGTCAGTTTTAGTAGCAATAAACAAAAGAACTATGTCAATTGGACATGCTTTGATACTATATCTGCCCTTGAATTTTTACTTGATAACATTTTTGTTCGCTTTAAAGATTCCGTATATCGTCAAGTTATTGGACTTCCGGACCTGTTTTTGTATTGTTATCAGTTACAATTTATGACTAAAATTAGCAAAGACCCATCGAAACAACATTTGATACAAACATTTAACAATACTTTTAGTTATTTGAATGATATATTGGCTCTCAATAATGACGACTTCAGTATGTATACTAAAGAAATGTGTCATGTTGAACTTACTTTAAATAAAGATAACACTAGCAATGACCACTGATGATTTTTCATCTCCTATCGTTAATTATTCATTTCTAGATGGTGACGTTCCCTTGTTACCATCTTATGGTGTTTATATATCTCAACGTGTACGATTCGTCGTGTATGTAACAACATATTAGATTTTAGCGAGATAAATTTATGTATTACTGAAAAATTATTACACCAGGTTTTTCGATGTCACAAACTAGTCAAAACATTTACCAAACTTTATCATCGGTAATTAAAGCATGGTAAAATTCTTTACAAAGCACAAAAATGTCAGTATTCACCTCAGAAGCTTACAAAACCTTTTAACAGACTTAGTAAGAAGGGATATAGTTTACGATACTGTTGTCAGGTTATTAAAGACTGCATATTTTGGCTTTAATATTGATTACCTTGTAGGGTCTTTGCATCGGATCTAAACACATTTATTTAAAAAAAAAACAGTTGTTGGCATGATACGGGTTATGTTCTTCTCATATATTTTATAATATTATGATACTAAACACTTAGCGGGAGGGATTGTGCCTGATATTCATATGATGAAGACATAATCTTTCAATCAGTTTAAATGAGGTCTGGAGCTTGCATGTCAGTTAACTGTTAGTAGTCTGTTGTTATTTGTGTATTATTGTCATTTTGTCTAAAAAAAATTTTGTTACATCTTCTGACATCGGATTCGGACTTCTCTTGAACAAAATGTTAATGTGAGTATTGTTATGCGTATACTTTTCTACAATGACTAGAGGTAAAGGGTGAGGTTTGAGATCTCATAAACATGTTTTGTCGCTCCGTAATTTTGCGCCTGTCCCAATTCAGGAGCCTCTGGCCTTTGTTATGATTTTTAATTTTAGTTTCGTGTGTCAGTATAATTCGGGGTTTAGTATGACGTCCATTATCATTGAACAACTATATATATTTTTAAGGGGCCAGTTAAAAGACGCCTCCGGGTGCGGGAGTTTCTCGTTACATTGAAGACCCATATGTGGCCTTTGCCTGTTGTCTGCTCTATGGTCGGGTTGTTGTCGCTGTGCCGCATTCCCCGTTTCCTTTCTCAATGTTATCTAGAATTTTATGACACTGTTGTTCACGTAACATAAGCAGTACGTCGTTTAAATGATGTCTATATGTCTCTGCGGGTGTTCGGTGTTTTTATATTGACGTGAACAATATATTTTCTTTCCTATATCTGACCTATCAAAATATGCTTGTAGGATGTTCAATAATATCTCATATCTGGATTGATCATTTGACATGGAACATGCAATTTCTGTTGTTCAATGAAAGTACACACAAATGACGTTGAACATTTATTTTTCATTCTTTAATTCATACCTTCCATTTTGAAATATTCTAATACATGTGAGTACTAGCTATAGAATTTCAACTGTGTTATCTTATCTTTCTTTACATCTAGCCGTTGTACAATATTAACAATGAAAATGGCAGTGCAAATAGTTTGGATTTTCTTGTTTCTGTGTAGCTTGATTCCATTTTCAAATTCATTTTGTATGTTGACAATGCCGACGATGGGTAAGGGGATTTTAATATACTTCAGATTGCTATTAAAGTTGATTCAAAGTCAATTTTGATAAAGCTATAGCATTATCATCTATCATTCAAAGAGCTAAGTATTTGTGAAACAAAGACAATAGAAACATTATATCAAGCTAATATAAAAGGAGAACATTATATTAAGAATGATAATTATATCATTTTTATTGAAGAAGAAACTTCAGCGAGATTCAGTTTACCAACAAAAAATGCATTAGCTTATACTTTGTTATTCTTTCAGACACAACAGAGTGTGCATACAAAAATGTCACCTTACCTCTAGGTCAGACGTTAACCAACTATGACGACTGTTTGGAACTAAGGTGTCTAAAAGATGGGAGTATGTCCATATGTGGGTATGTCGCCACTTCATTTTTATGACAGCTACTTATACTATTTCTTGGCTAAATAATGTCAACTCTCATGTCACACATGTTTGCTAGCAGGCGTCATATGGCAATTTAAAAGATAATGCAACAGTAATGATATTTTAATCGAATTGCAATATTTTTAATATGAATATTGTATGAAATGTCTGATTTTACCCTCAAAAAGGAAACAGAGTTCAAAGATTACATTTTTGCATGCAGAACAGCAGATTATAAGTAAAACATTTATGCATTTTTAAAAGAGAAATATTGATTCTTCTTGAAATCAATGTTGCACAGATAACTAAGATTGTTGTGTACAGACTATTATTTATAAGTAGAGGGGTGTAAGGGACCGGGTAGACAATGTGCTTTTCTAAAAAAAAAAGTATGTGTTTGCCCCTAACTCTGTCCACCTTTTTGACAAAGCTTATAACGATTGCTAATTTCTAAAGTTTGCCTCCAAATCGTAAGTATACTCATACGACGCTGATGTACATAAGATAAATAAAAATTACCTTTAAACATGGAAACCAAATTTATGTTTTGAATTTCTTTTGCCTAATAGATCATGAATAATTCATCAGACATTGACTGTAATTGCTCACTATATACAACAATGAATAATTGAACTGCATGATTCCGTCAAATAACTAACTAAGTAAGCAAACGTTACTTATCGAAATAAGTGAATATTGTATGAAATAGGGAGGTAAAATATACCAAAAGGACATCCAAAAACGCATGAGTCGTAAAGATACCTACAACGCCATGGCAAAAGGAACAGTACACAAAGTACAACCAAGAACATCAAAGACAAAACTAGTTTATAAACTATTGCTTGTATGCTAACCCAACTGTGTATGGAGTATAAAATATATATTTTCTCTGTCTTACGTGTAGGTACAGCTGGTTCGATCGAGTATTATGTGGTCGTCTTTTTCGATATCACATGACCTTTCGCCTTTTTATTATTTTAGCTCTAGTGACTACTACAAAATCAAAATTAACATTAACAATTTATCATATTTAGGATTGGTATACATGCAGGCGTATTTGTTCCACCAAAAGGATGTGCTATTTCAAGAGGAGATAAATGTGCTTTTGAATTTGTTTCTGCTAGAGATCATACTCTTAAATGTGAAGAAGAAATTTTTGGCTAAGCATTGAATATTTCTATTGGATCATGTGGAACGAATTCAAACAATTAAGAAAAAAGGGGGATAGACACCGTATACTTTCTACGCTGGAATCACGAGTTATAGTAAATAATATATAATGATGGAAAGAATGTGAAAACAATAAAAATAAATGTTGGTAAACTTTGCTGAAAATTGTCAATGTTATAAAAATTATGTTATGTTCAACGTGTGGTTTATCAAAATGATCAAGTAACCCTGCTAGAACCTGTTTAAATGCAATCAGATTTAGAGAACCACTTCATTTATTTTCAAAATAAAACCACGGTGTTATGCTATATATATAATATATAAGACCGCTTACTATTGTTTCAATTTGAATGTTCCAAAATGAAAAAAAAAAACACACACAAAAAATTCTTGTTAGTTGATAAAGAAAATGGGAAATTTATCGTGTTTTATCAATGAATACTATGTTTGAAGGCTAATGTTAAGGTTAAAAGCAACTGAACAGAATGCAGATTGTTAACCAATTGAACTGCTCATTCGCCGTTTCTCAGTAATCAATTTTAAACAAAAAAAACAAACAATAATAGTTTGAAAATTAGTCTTGGTAAAATATTTATCTGAATTGTTTATATGAAATACACAAACAATGATTGCATTGACAACGGATATCTTTGCTTTTCTTCGAGATGAAGAAGACATTCAGATAGAAGTCGCTATGAAATATATATCAGTTGATCTGCTATAAATGTTAGGCCTCCGCTAATATAAACACCGAAAAGAGGCACATAAGCACAAATATGGATATAAAATTTTGTAAAGCTGAAATTTAGTTCAAATGATGTACTGTTATGCATTATTTACATGTAAAAATATGTTGTTGTTTTTTAAGATGGAGATGTCAAATCGTTATGTTACTAATGAAAATTAAAAACCCTTCAGTAAGTTGTTTGCAAACTATAAAGGATTAGATAGTATATATAACATTCACAGTACTCCTCAATTACAACAGATGTATGTTTCGACTATAAATTTTTAATACGGAAAAAGTCGATAAAATTGATTGTTTGTTGAAAAAACATGTCTTCTTACCATAACACAAACATGTATGTTGTCGTTTCAAAACATTTAGTAACTAGGTGTTGTCAGGTTCAGAAAATGTTTGTTTTGAATCAGAGTGGGTTTTTTTTTTTGTATAGTAGAGAATGGAAAAAGCTAATTTCAAGTAAGATGCAGTAAAAAAGATTTTGAAAATCACTTACTTACATAAAAAGACTATGATAATTATAGAATGCTTTCGAATAGCGTATTTGAAAATTATTATTAATTGTTACTTTATCAAAGAATGTTTGTATTTATTTAGGGAATTTTACGAGTTACATGAAGTCGATATTTCTTAATTTTTAAAAGCTCTTCTTTCTTGAGTGTTTTTATTGCCCCGCAACGAAGTTGTCGGTGCCATATAGCTTTACCTTTGTCTGTAATTCCGTATTTCCGTAATTCCGTCATTCCGTCAATCCGCAACAAATTATTATACGGAGTCTTTTTCTAAACGCCCTCAGATATTTGGCTGATTGTTTGTATGTGAGTTAACCATAATGAGTTACAGATCAAGTTTAAGTTTCGTTCCGCTCCGCTAATTTTTGCCAAAATTACGGGGTTTAGACTTTGATAAATTGCTGAAAATCACAGTTATACTCTCTTTTTTTCTAAACGCTTTCAGATATTGGGATGATTTTTGGCATGTGGGTTAACAAAGATAAGTTCAAGATCAAGTTTAAGTTTGGTTTCGCTCGGCTAATTTTTGCCGAAATTATGGGCTATGGACTTTGATAAATTGTTTAAAATCACAGTTATACAGACTTTTCTAAACGCTTTCAGATATTGGGTTAGTTTTCGGTATGGTGAGTTACTCATGATGATTTTCAGATCAAGTTTAAGTGTCATTCCGCTCGGCTAATTTTTGCTGTAATTTCGGGCTTTGCACTTTTATAAATTTTTGAAAATCACAGTTATACGGAACTTTTTATGCCCCACCTACGTTAGTAGAGGGGCATTATGTTTTCCGGTCTGTGGGTCCATTTGTTCGTCCGTTCGTTTGTACATCTGTTCGTCCGTCCGTTTGTCCCGCTTCAGGTTAAAGTTTTTGGTCAAGGTAGCCTTTGATGAGAAGTCCAATCCACTTGAAACTTAGTACACATGTTCCCTATGATATAATCTTTCTAATTTTAGTGCCAAATTAGATTTTAATCCAATTTCACGGTCCACTGAACATATAAAATGATAGTGCGAGTAGGGCATCTATGTACTTGGGACACATTCTATTTTCTTAATGCTTTCAGATATTGGGATGATCTTTGGTATGTGCGCTAACCATGATGAGTTACAGATCAAGTTAAAGTTTCGTTCCGCTCCGCTAATTTTTGCCAAAATTAAGGGTTTACAACTTCAAAATTGTAGAACGGACAGTTATACGGACATTTTTCTATACGCCTCCAAATTTTGAGCTGATTTTTGGTATGTGAGACTACCATCATGTTTGTGTCCCCATATGTTATTAAAATTGCAAATTTTTCAACTTTTTGAGAAAGAGTTGTTCAAAGCTTGGTTTATTAAATGAGCTTTAGAAATTATTTATATAATGTATTATATTCAACATGCAGTTTGGCAATACTAAACCGACTATGATATGTTGAAGTTCAGATGACTTTTGATTTTGTGTCCTTGGTTTAATCTCATTAACATTTATCCTATATTTCCTTTGATTCAAGAAGGATAACTTGTCATCAAAAACCGATGATGGTTACACAATATAATCACTGAATAACTTACATCGATTCAAAAGTTATATTTCTCTTTCTTTTTGAAACTAGACTGTAAAGTTTAAAATATTACAAAATTAATATTTCTTCCAATATTTTATTAATATCATGTACATGTATAAGACTTATATAATACAGATCAATAATAAACACAAAGCAAAAACAACAAATGTTAACCCTACTTATGAATAACAATTAGACTAGAAAATATGTGAGGCAGGATCAGGGATCTTTTATAACAATTTATAAATGCATTGTTTGGCGACCAATTGGTTTTGGATCCCTTATACAGCTACAACCGACTGATATTGGTTCCACTATTGTAGAATATTCATATACACCATTCAAACAAGTAGTTCTTCTTAAAACATTTATATAAGTGTAAATTTTCTGACAGGTGCTTCCAAATCTGTGACCAATACAATTATCACAAACACATTCTACATCATATATATGTTTGGGCAACCTGTTTTCATCAATGTTCTTTCTATAGTACCATGGGCAAGTACTGCCTACAGACATCGGTTCATTGGCAAAATGTTCACGAAACACGCGTCTTCGGTAATCATTGCATTCTCCAAGTTTAAATTCTGTTTCGTATTTGATGTTGATCAAATGTTCGGGAACTTTATACAATGTACCATATCCAGGGAGGATGTCTGAACCACGTGGTAAAATGAATTTGCTCGTCCTTGTAATATTATTTGTAGTAAAATGTTGTTGAGGCAAGTTAAATCGTGAAGGTTCTCTACAAGGTACGGTCAAGAAGGCAGTTTGAATTATCGACAGTAAAACTATCTGAAATAATATAAGTACAAATATTAAAACTATGTAAAACGTTGCGTCATTTCTAAAATTGAGTATTTTATTCCCGTTTTATTAGGGAATTCTTTATTGACTGCAGATCAAATGTATTCACAACATTTAAAGGCTCTTTTATTTAAAGCTTGACATATTGTAAAGAAGGCTGTGTATTGCCGAGGAATGTATGTTGATGTCTTTTGGTTTTCCAAGTCGTTATTTTGTTTTGTAAATCATAGATGAAGAATACCCCACATCTATTTTTATTCATATCGTGTTTGCTACATTAAATCTATGAAGTGTGATTTACGTATAACCATCTTTGATATCAAAATTATGCAAATGCCTCGGTAAAGATCAAAACTTAAAGGGTAAAAAAGAATGCCTTGGTTGAACTTTTTCAAGCAAATGCATATTCTAAACATAAGAAAGAATGGTGATTAGATCTTTTTGCATTTGAAATTACAGTGCATGACTTTACTCTGACAAATCATTTTAAACCAATTTTTCAGATTGGTTTGTTTTCTATTTTTTTTATTTTTTTTTAGACTTCTCCTTCACCCTAATTTCGTTTAATTTTTTAAATCGTTTATCTCCAAATTCTTATGTTGCAATGACAATCAAAATTGACATATGTTATTGAATGCTGTGTAATGGTCCTTAATTTGCAAACATTGTCTTAGAGGTGCATTAGTCACATGACAGCCTTCGATTATATAACATATCAAATAGAATTTCACAGTCGCAATAAAGGTTCCTTTAAACGGGTATTACGTTAAACTGCAAGAAAACATTACTTGAACAGTGAGTTATAGGGTTATATGATGTACTGACCATAACATAACATACGATGTGTATCTTCATTATTGGCGATGTATCTGTCTTTGTAAACAGTTCGTAAGATGTTTGTGGAAGATGAACACAGATGTGTACTTATATACAGTTTGAAAACTAATTGGAACTTTTTCCCTATTTTTTAAAGTATTTTTAGTTCCCCTTTGATTAAAGGTCATTGGCTTGTCCACTCCATGGCGAATACAATGCATCTATATTTTTTTTATTAATGAAGATATAATTAAAACACACAAAAAATACAAATATCAAGGAAGAGAAGTTCATATTACTTATAGACTTTGTTGGTTTAATCTCTATTACTTTGTCAATGATAGAGATTTAATTAATTAATTTATGTCATATAACCTCTCTTCCTTGATGAGCCTGCATTCATTTGTTTTACGGAAGAGGTGGCGTAGTAATTCATCAATTTGTTAAGTTCTTTGTTTATACTGAATAGTTAGGATAGTCTCTTTCTTCTCAAGTAAATTCACAATGTATCCTTTAGCATCAGTTACAGATAGAAGCGTAAATTATGGGCATACTTCCGATTGAGATTTTTTTTTAAACGTACACTTAACCTAGACCACTGGTTGAATACTCCAGTTCGATAAAGAGCTTAACAGATGGTTGGGATTTTTTTTTTACCTGACTGAAATGCAGATCCTGCATTCATGCTTCGCTTACAAGGATGCTTATCATTGGTTCCTTTGGTCAGAAAAGATGGTTTATTGGAATTTACCTTTTTTTTAATCATCAAATCATTATAGTTGATGATGTTTTTGGGAAATAAGATGTTATAAAAAAGATGGAACGTAAGTTTTTCTTAATAATATTTTCCCAAGTAATTTTTTCAGGAAAGAAACGTATAATAAGATAATGAATGTTTACAAGTTTAATACTAGATGCTGGTCTTGGAAACAGATAATTCTAAATTTTGAATTTTGCCTTAAGTCTTTAGAGAATAATAGTTTTAAATACCTATGATGCTATACTTGATGGAATAGACTTGTTAAATGCAAATAGGTTTCAATAAAAAATCTACAATAAAATTGAGAATGGAAATGACGAATGTGGCAATGGGACCAAAGAACAGAAAACAGGCCAAATCCATAAAAGGTCTTCAACAGAGCAATAAAATCCCGAACCCGGAGACTGACTAAGACCTCTTTTTAGAATGAGTGACAAATCATAATTATTTGCAAATTATGAATTTGAATGTCGCTTTGGTATAATTTGCTTCTTTTTAAAAGTATTTCAACTAGTAGGGATTTTCTTATTTTAGCCAACTGATAAATGTAACCTTTAACAATCTTGTTGCCGCTGCAAATTTGTTCGCTTAGATAAAAAAAAAGTTTCTGTAATATTAACTATACTTGCTATACTAGATAAAGCCTTGTCAATCTTGTTAAATAGTTCTTTTACACGCTTGTATTTCTACTTCGTAAGTATGTACTTTTTTGCCTTCCATGATTCCAAGGATTTTGTGTCGGAATTTGTATTCACATTTTGCTCATTAGTTCCACGGAAACAACTCTAAAATCTAACATAATTTCAGAAATAGCTGTGATAACAACTTTTCCGAAATAAATGATATGTGTTTTTTTTTTGTTTTTTTTTTTTTTTTTGGGGGGGGGGGGTAATTTTATTGAGTTCTAAAGCGTTGACCGAAGAACATTTTGTATGAAGCACGAAAGCATGTTCAACTCTTTGTCAGGCTGGCATATTTTTCCATTTTACTAGTCTAAATAATTCTGACCTCTCGCAAGGCTATTTCCTTTTTTTTTCTTTTGACTACACATTGATAATTTTTCTTTTAGCGGCATGAATTGCAATAATGTGAACACTGATAAATGGTGCATTCAAAACTGTGTTTATGTAAGTTATCTCATATGGAGTATTCGTTTTTCTTAACACACGGTTTATAAGGATAGAAAAGAAGCTAAATTTCAAACGAACCTTGAAGCTCGTAACATTCATTCATTTTTCATATTTTTTATTTATTTACTGAAATAATTTCTGTGAGAATGATATGATTTAAACGCTTGTGTAAAAGAAAACCCTCCTGTCGTGCGCAACGTTATTTTTTTACGTATGGGTTTTTGATGAATGCAACTTCCGTACTGTTGTGTTCCATGTATGGATACTCATTATAAGTTATTAAACTGTAAAAACAAAGGAACATATTAAATTTAAGGTGTACAATGAGTAAATAACTGTCTGCTTATTTCTTTCTTTTTTTCTTTTTCTTATAATGTT